>CM055405.1:23646407-23712787 GCA_029228625.1 Pseudolycoriella hygida | reverse complement strand
TCGCTAATCTCAACTGATAACAGTGAACTACACCACCTTCTACATAGCTTCGAACGTAACACATGGACATCATTTGATCACATTAACCATAAACTTCAGGAAAACATGGACGTAGTATTACAAATCCAAGAAATTTGTAAGGATTTTCATTCCGGAAATATGCAAAAACAGTTATCCTCTCCAGTGGTTGATTCAATAACACTTGATAATCTCCAAATCATAAATGATAAATGCGACAAAATTGAGAAAGCAATCATTGAATTAGACGAAAAAACATCAACATTGCATGACGATCATGTTGATGATACGCGAGAGATTAAAGAGCTTCGTAATAGATTTTTACATCTAATAGACGATGACCTCAATAATAAAATAACTGACCTACATCCACCTACCACAACGACAGCAATAGTAAACGATTCAACATCATCAGAGGCGGTTAATCCAGAATATTCATTATTCTCTGCAGAAGTAAAAAACAATTATGACTCACATATGAAGGATCTACATCTTCTTGGCAACAGTATTCAGTCTTCTAAACTTGACAAGGCATTCCACATCTCTCCGTTTGACATATCTGTAACACCTGCTCGTTTGATTGACTTCATAGCTGCTAATTCTCAAATTGACAAGAAACGTATAAAGATACGTCGACTAACGAAGCGTGGCCAGGACCTTACCGTATTACGGCATGTGAACTTTAAGATTGAGACCAATGACGCTATTTCTAATATCATAAACCGTTCGAATTTCTGGCCAAGTCATGTTACAATAAAACCGTGGATTGTTAAAAGTGTGACGGATCCCTCATCCATGAATTTTTTGGCCAACACAATGACGTAACCGATTCACCATCTAATTCGGTTGAATTTAATCAATTCCTTTCAAATACCTGTTTATCTCTCTATTATAACAACATTCGTGGAATGTCGGGCAAAAAAGATGACATTTTACTGTCGTCAGCAACCTGTGACTATGACCTTATTGTCTTGTCAGAGACTTGGTTAAATAAGAATAAATTTGATGCTGAGTTCTTCGATCCTCGTTTTACGGTCTACCGTAAAGACCGAGAAGATACGAACATTGATACGAGTAAAGGTGGTGATGTACTAATCGCCGTCGACTCAAAATACGACAGTGAACTTGTTAAAGTTCCTGAATTAGATCTACTGGAAGCCGTTTGCATTAAAATTCATCTTAGATCAACCAACTCTAAAATATATATATATGGTTTATATATACAATATGGTTCTACAGAAGAAGTGTACTCAGCACATTTAAAGGCCATTTTGGCTGCTCACTCAATGATAAATCACAACGATATCTTCCTTGCCATTGGTGACTTCAACATGTCCTCGGTTAAATGGTCTGCAAACGAAGACGGTTTCGATTTTCTTCCAATCATTGGAGACTCTGAGTCTGTACAAGCTAATATTGCGAGAGAAATTACTTCATCTCTTCTAAGTTGCGGACTTTTTCAAATATCAGACATACAAAACTCATCCCAGAATGTTCTCGACTTAGTCTACACTAACATGCCGGAACTGTTTGTTGTCAATCCAGCTGATTTACCAATGATACCAGATTCATCCCAAGACCGCGCTCATGTCCAGACTCAATGCCTTATTGAATGTGAACCTGCTACCTATACTGAATCTCCATCTTCTGAGCAGATTTATTGCTTCAGGAAAGCACTATACGATTCAATTCGTGAAGAACTCGCAAAAGTTAACTTCGATGAGTTATTCTTTGAGAAGAACTTAGATGAAATGCTCAGTGCACTCTATGCCAAATGCTATGATATTTTTGATATGCTTATTCCAAAGGCATCGCTTCGTACGACGAATCATCCGGCATGGTTTGATGGTAAACTAATCAACCTGAAAAATCGAAGGAACCGTGAATACAAGAAATACCTCAACACATCTAAAAACTCAGGCAATGCAGATAAATCATCATTTTTAGCAGCTAAAGTCAAATTCGAGAAATATCGTGACGATCTATACAATGAATTTATGTGTGACCTTGCAATGAACTACAAGAAACAACCCAAAAAGTTCTGGAACTATATCAATTCCAAATATAAGAAAAGTTGTTTACCCGGAAAGATGTTCTTCGGCGACGAAATTGCGACAAATGATGTTGAAAAAGCTAACCTGTTTGCTAAATACTTTGCTTCCGTATACAAGCAATACCCCGACGACGACCAGAAAATGGCCGAACTGCTATCTTTCATTCACTCAAGAGACGATACAGGTTTTTCGAACATCACAGTCAATGAGGATATTGTGAAAAAAACCTTGCTGAGTATGGACCTCAGTAAGGGGATTAGTCCAGATAAAATGTCGCCGTTATTCCTCCGTGAATGTGCAGAATTGCTATCTCGACCTCTATCAATCATTTACACAAAATCACTGCTGGAATGCTATTATCCAAATTTGTGGAAGATGGGTCATTTGATACCAGTTTTCAAATCCGGCAAGAAAGCTGATGTTGGTAACTACCGTGGTGTGTCTTTGTCTCCAAACTTTGCTAAGGCGTTCGAGATGATAGTTTTGGAGCAGCTAAAATTCAATATTTTCCCACAATCATCACCTACTCAACATGGCTTTTTCCCGGGTAGGAGAGTCGAATCTAATTTGATCGAATTATCAATTTTGGTCCACGATTCTTTCAAAAACAGCGAACAAACGGACATATTCCTCGCAGATATCCACAAAGCCTTCGATGTTATACGATCTGTTCGACTGGTAAAGAAGATGTCAGATGAGAAATACCAACTTTGCAATTCAATTCTACTCTGGTTTTGCTCCTTCTTATCGCGTCGGAAACAGATGGTGAAGATAAACTCAGTCAAATCTGATATAATTGATGTTCTTTCTGGAATTGGTCAAGGCTCAATACTGGCTGCCCTTTTATTCGTAATCTACTTCAACGATTCTGATGGTGCTCCTGGTCCCACTAGAGACATTAATCTTGCAGACGACAAAAAGCTAGTTCACAACAGCATTTCTACCATCGATGATACTCACTTCATGCAATAATCAATCAATAATTTTGTGAAATGGTGCTCCGACAACGACTTTGAACTCAACTCCAGTAAATGTAAGGTGATTAGCATATACCGGAAGCGTTCTCCAATCTTGGCAGAATATCATATGAACGGCAACCTGATTAATCGTGTTCACAGCACAAAAGACGTCGGAGTCACATATAATAACAAGTATTCCTTTAATGACCACTTAGAACTCACTATAAAGAAGGCTATGTCAATGCTTTCATTTGTAAAACGGCAGTGCTATGGGAGATTTAACGTCGGAACAGCCAAAATGCTTTACTCCGCCATAGTTCGTTCGCATCTCGAATTCGCTAGTACGGTTTGGGCACCTTATCACGCGGTTCACATTCAATCTATAGAGAGTGTTCAAAGACAGTTCGTTCTTTATGCCAACCGTGACCGTCGGATTGAAGGAGATACCGACTCCTATCGGATTCGTCCATATGCTGATAGGTGTGCTGAACTAAACCTTAAATCCTTACTAAGGGGCCGAACCAACGCAGCGATCTTTTTCATCCATGATGTCCTGACTGGAAAGTTGAACTCTCAATTTATCCGAAATAGGATTATTCTGAACGATGGTACACATGTCTTACGAAGATCTTCATTGATTAGAATCACCGGAAGCGATCATGAATATTCTCAATTTTCACCATTCAACTTCGCATGTCGGTTGTTTAATCTTGCCGCAAGTCACGTCGATCCTACACTTCCATCTCGCTATTTTAGAAACGACGTGCACAAACTAGACGATTCGGTATTCCAAACTTTTGGTATGGTTGGATAATGTGTTTGTTTTGGTGCTTTCTTTACACAATGACTACTTAAATCCGAAAGCACTTTCCCGGTGATTACCTTTTACGTCTTTTCTAAGCTTTTTAAAAAGTTAAATCATTATTTTTATTTATGCAGAACATCACCTTGATTGCTGAAATTTTTGACGTCTACATCGTCTCCATGACAACGTATTTGATGACGGCTACGCTTTAGATGCTACTTTCTAATTTCGACTTTTCTTTTTTTTTTCAATTTTTGACGACGTCACTTTGGCAATTTAATTATTTATGACATGATGGCTGATATTTTTTACATCTACATTGTTACGACAACGTATTTGACGACGCCTCAGATGCTACTTTGAAATTTCGAATTTTCTTTTCTTTTTTTATATTTTTGACGACGCCATTTTGGCAATTATATCATTATGACATTTTTGTTTTTCTTTGACGATCTATGTCTTTGACATAGATTCATAAACTATTTATTCTTGTGACTTTCGTTATGTTGATTTTGACGTAATATTTTTGATGTTTTCTTACTTTTTGTTTGTAAATTTTTTGTAATTTTCCTTTTGTTCTATGTTAATGTTATTAATGTTATTTATATATTGTAACGTTTTCATGGTTTTTTAACGAGGGCTATGACAGCAGTCATAGTCACTCTTTTTCCATGTCAGCTAGAAAATAGTAGACAATAAAATTATTATCAATCATATGTTCCATAAAGTGGGACGGTTAGCACTAAAAGTGTGGACATATTCCAAAAACATATTTCGTCAAAAATCCTGAAAAAAGACACTAAAAATATCGAGTATTTGAGTGGAACAGTAGGTCAACTTTAACGAAAGAGATGATTCCACGTGCAATAATCAAACTTTAAGTCCGTGAGCAAACACCATATTCTTACATCGTATACGAAAAGAAATAAATTTCAATTTGCGGTCGTGTCGTTCAATCAAAATGTTTTGTGTGTGGTGTGGTATACAGTCTAGCCACTCGATATGCCAAAATGTGTCCGTAGAATAATCCTTAACTTGATCAGAAATTATGTCGGTCGTATGTATAACGCTGTACGAGTATTCCATACAAATATTCAACAAAACTCATTCAATTTGTAGAAGGGTATAGTTTATTACAAAGCATCGTTGGAAACGTTCCATGTAATTGCTATTTTCAATTGACCACTAAAGGAATCGATTAACTTTTTTTTTTGGATTCAGCATTCCTTTGTAGAACGGAAGGAAAATCTTTATTGAAAATATTACCCTAGTTCAGTTCGTGCTGTAATCGAGGCAGTAATAAAAAAACAATGGTGTGGTCCATTAAATCGCTTTTCTTACAAAATTATACTTAATGTGCTGAGAACTTTATTTTCACTGACAAGTAAACCTAAAACTCGAACGTTAAATTTTTGCATATTTGTCATTAGTTCTTTTCAGCGAATCTATCTTCTTCCCGTTTCACAATGGTTCATGAACGCCCTTCGCGCTTCTTCTGCCTTCTGTCTCCTTCTTTTTTCGCCAAGTCTAAGATTACACTTCACCAAAATTCGAGGCTCCAGAAATTCCCACTACCCACTCCAAAAATCTTCTTCTTCCCTCCTTACACTTTTTCCTAAAACGTAAGAGTCGTTTGTAAAAGGGCAATAACTTTCCCACATTTTATTGTGCTTTGAACAGACTTTCAAATGCGCAATTTTTAAAAAAAACTGTGCGTTTCTCACCCTAAGAAAAAAAGATAAGATGTTCCCATAAGGGATGACTATTCACGTCAAACAATTGATTCAGCGTCTAGAAAACCCATCAAATGAGAGACAACGACCGGTATGTGGGTAGCGTTTCACAAGTACAAGTGTTCTTTCATCTACCGCACAAAAGTATGTTTCACTATCAAAGGCCACGCAATTATCAAAATATGTCCAACTTTCAAAGGATATTCAAATGAGGCGCATGATAAGGCTGTAAAATAAAATCGTGTGCATTCTTTCAATCAATCGAGTTTGAATTTTCAAACTAAGTGCAACAAAGCAAAATAAAGTACACACTTACAGTTTGCATTCTTTGTTGAAGGACTTGCGTCACTCCAAGCATATTTACAGCCTCTTTTCTATAAGGCTTATGGTCAAAATTGTCGTTAGTCAGGGATGGCTCTCTGTCGCGTAGCCTTCTCGCAGTAAAGCGACTGTATCTTCTCTACCTAGGTGCTTGGAGTGACACAAGTCCTGCTACATTTCAATTTATTAAGGAATTTAAAAAAAAACTGTGTCATCACGATGATCATCAAACTTTATAGACCATTAGTACGTTTCGGCGTGAGATCTTTAAGTCGCAACCCCAGGATTATTGTCCTCCATGTGCAACGTTAGTAAGTCCTTCAAATCTCTTAATAGAACTTCACTTTTTTAACACAATTTAGTAACCAAATTCCATCAAAATTTCTTATTACAACCTTTATTGAGCACTTCAGAAACTATGTTTCTTATTTCTTAAGCTAAAATACGCAAACCCCTTACTAGACCTGATCTGACTATATGTTGGGTTATTACTAATTATAAACCTCTAATGTCCGTCTGTTCATCTATTTTTTTATTTATTTGTCTATTTATTAGTCTGTCTGTAACGATCCCGTTATTTTTGCGTTTAATTGTGTTTACACTGGCGAAGAGAAAAAAAGTACTTTTTGATATGTATAGTGCAAAACGTCGAGAAAACATGTTCCAGGGTGGGACATTGTTCTGAAATAAGGGAGTTATGGATCAAAAATGTGAAAATTGAAAATCGGCCAAACGTCAGTCAAGATGTCGTCTTAGAGATTTGGTCGGCGAAGCGAAGTCTTAGAGTTTTTGATTGCCTACAACTTTGTAGAAGAAAATTTTTTGATCCGACTTCATGCGGAGGAGCTAGGCAGCGAAAACTGTTAAAATTTTGGGGTTTCCTCACTTTGTTGTTAGGGAACTTTGGTTGTTGGACAAAGTAGAGATAAGGGAGGCTTGGGGTAACAAAATTGCTGGACAACGTTGGGTGTAAAAGTTTCATACTCCCGAGCTATAGGTCGTTCTTTGGCGATTTTGTCCAGAGCTGGAGCACTTATGCCGGAATGAGACCAGTGGCGTGTCAAATAAAAGGTTTCGGCAGTGTGAAGGTAGCGGAACCGAGTTTAAGAAAATCGGTTGAGCGGTTCGGTGTCCACAGTCGGTCAAAGGAGGCAAAAATGGACAAAAATTTGCTCCACTGCCCGAAAATTACTGAAAAATTAATTTTTGATATGCTGTCGGGTATGGTGCCAAACGTCGAGAAAACATGTTTCGGTGGAATATTGTTCTGAAATAAGGGAGTTAAGAGTCAAGAAAGGGTGGAAATTGAAAATCGGCCAAAAGTCAGTCAAGATATCGTCTTAGAGATTTGGTCGGGGAAGTGTCAGAGTAGAATACGTAGCAAGTGCAACGCTGAATACGGGGAACTTGAAATGCGGGGAACGTTGAATACGGGGGACGTTGAATATGGGAGAAGTGGAATACGGGGGAAGTGGAATACGGTGAACGTTGCATACGGTGAACGTTGCATACGGTGAACGTGGAATACAGGGAAAGTGGATTACGGTGAACGTGGAACAGAGGGGAAGTGGAATACGGGGAACTTGGAATACGGGGAAAGTTGAATACGGTGAACTTTGCATACGGTGAACGTGGAATACGGGGGAAGTGGAATACGGGCGAAGTGGAATACGGGGGAAGTGGAATACGGGGGAAGTGGAATACGGGGAAGTGGAATACGGGGGAAGTGGAATACGGGGAAGTGGAATACGGGGGAAGTGAAATACGGGGGAAGTGGAAAATGGTGAACGTTGAATACGGTGGAAGTGGAAAATGGTGAACGTTGAATACGGGGGAAGTGGAATACGGGGAAATAGAATGCGGGGAACTTGGAATACGGGGAAAGTTGAATACGGTGAACTTTGCATACGGTGAACGTGGAATACGGGGGAAGTGGAAAACGGTGAACGTTGAATACGGGGGAAGTGGAATACGGGGAGTGGAAATGGGAACGGTGAACACGTGGAAAGGTGGAAAATGTGAACGTTGAATCGAGGGGAGTGGAATACGGGGTAAGTGGAATACGGGGGAAGTGGAATACGGGGGAAGTGGAATACGGGGGAAGTGGAATACGGGGGAAGTGGAATACGGGGGAAGTGGAATACGGGGAACGTTGCATACGTTCCACGGAGGAAGTGGAATACTAGGGAAGTGGTATAAGGGGGAAGTGGAGTAATTTTGCGGCAAATAAAGTTTTTTAATGATATGAAACACTACGCATCATTATTTAAAACGAAAAAAAATATACTTTAGCTCTCTAAATAGACAACAAGCGAAAATGATAAAGCCTGCGTAGCCCCTAGGGGCGGTGGTTTCGACTACGTAACCTACCCGTTAATGTTGAAGCGAAAATGATAAAGCCTGCGTAGCCCCTAGGGGCGGGGGCTCGACTAGTGCGACTATATGTAGCAAGCACTGATATCCACATCAAAATTATGTCCAAAAGCACAGTTCTTACAAATCAATGTCCAATGTCTTAAACAAAATGAAAGTGTAACCTAAAAGCTGTTATTATGGTTGAGAGACTCCTACCGGTTTCTATCTCTAAAACAAATGCTCACCTTGTTAGCCACAAGATTTAACAAAACACTTCACGAGACTTCATCAGCTTTATCAAAATTACTGTTTGACACTCGGCCTAATTTCACTAAATTACGATTCTTCACAAAATAATTTCATACTGCCGACTTTATCAGAAAAGTTGCGACAGCCAAATGTGAAATGAACCTCTCACCTCCTCTCGACATTCTCGTGAGGCTCAACCGTTTCAACTGTCATTACATAATTTGACGATTTGAGTGGCATCTACTGGCTCGGCATATCACCTAATTGTCTCCAAAACTATTCACCGGGTTAATTCAAAATATCTAAAGTCTTATTCTGGTGTTAGGGTTTCATAAATTTTCAAGACGGGTTACACATGCCCTTCTCCTTGGTCTACCCGTGGGCCTAACACCCGGGACATGTGCATCCAAGATCCTTTTCAGTAGCTTGTTATTGCCTATCCTAACCCTCGCAGCCTCTTCCACTAACGAAATCCCTAAATTTTCCATAATGTTGCCGTTTCTAATATGATTATCCCTCAGCTCCCTCCGATTAACGTTCGCTATGTTCCTAAGAACCCTCATATCAGAAACCTACACGTCATTTTCTAGATATCCGCAGTCCACCCAACTCTCACTACAATACAGAATCATTGTAATGGTAAAAGTTTTTGTGGCTCTAAAGCCTTATGGACCAAAATAAAACTTCTAATGCTACGTAAAGGCAATGGAAAGTTACTGGGAGTAGATTTTCGTGCGCGAAAAATATCGGCGGCGTTTCCTTTTTCACGTTGGCGTCATGGAATCTCGACAGCGACGCATTTCGGCGTACGTCAAATTAATTTTCAACAACGGCGGCAAACTTTTTTGACCCTTTCTCAGCCGTAGTAAGTGGAAGCGTACTTGTGAGGTTTACAAATCTATAACTTAAGTTAGAAACAGCGGGGTGACAGTCCTTTGTCCTGAAATGCTATTCGGAGTGAAGTTAGCTGCGGTTGCGATCGTAGCTAACTTCATTACGAACAAATCAGCCGATTTTTTGAATTTGTCAATGAAGTTGGTAAATTAGTGAATGAGATCAGTGGATTTGTTTGTGATGAAGTTAGCTACGATCCCAACTGCAGCTAACTTCACTCTGAATAGCATTTGCACGGTTCAGAACAAAGCAGTGTCACCCTCCTGGTTAGAAACAACGTTGAAAGCTCATTTCTTCAACTATGTGCTCAGAACTAATGAGGGCTCGTTGTTAGAAAAATGTAAAAAATTTGCTACAGCTTTCAAAACCGTCCGTGAAAATAGTTTGCGGCTATATCGAAAGGGTCTCAATATAACCGACCAGCCAGCGTAGGCCTCTCTGTTATATTTAGAGCATAGAATCTAATGAGGAACGAAGCGGGAAGCTAAAACCATTGTCTTTTTGTCAGATTTTGTCCCCATCCGACCAATGAAACGTGTACTCTATTATCGCTGGATACAAATACGACAATTTATGACAAAAATCTAATTTAGAAAAAGACTACGTGGTGGATTTTATTCGGATAAATCACTTAAAGTAGCCTGTATGGAAAACATACTCATATAATGCGATAGTGTCAAGCATATTATTACAGAAAATTTAAAGCGTATTTCATAGCGTATCAGTAAACTGTAAACCATAAAATATAAAATATGTGTGGCACCGAGCCTTCATGTGGATATTAGATTCACAATAATAATCTACTTCCGCCAACGTGATATGTTGAATGTAGATTTTCCATGTATCGTTCCACATATTTTCACTCAGTGTATTGCACGTAAAAGGCATTGAACCTCCACAACTCCACTCCGCATTTTCATCTATATTCAGGACATAAATAGCGAAATATGTCGATGGAACTGTGTTGTACTCGTCACCATTGCAAAGTTAGAACGTACAGACATTTTATACACATTCACAGACACCGGATTTTCGTTCAATGTACCTTTCTACCTGTGTAGTGTATGGTTATCGACACTCACTCGTTTAATGCGATATTGAATCCTAAACGAAAATGTGTAATATTTCTCACATCTCCAACTTCGATGGGTTAGCCGTGTTTTTTCATCAGATACAGAACTACTAAAGTTGTTGCATGAAAAAAGGTAGTGTGAAGTTTATCCTTGTACTCTCTTACCCAACTACAGCCACCGTTTTACATTCCATCATCCGTATTCGCATGATTTACATTGAAAGCAGCTTTGCAAATATAAATGAAATGAAAGCAAATTTGTTGCACTTGTTACTTGAAACAATTTCAAAATTTTACAAGTCTAATTAGCTCTTCTGCTACTACCAGACTTTTTAATCGGTTGAGATATGGTTTGATCCCATCATCACAATTACAAAGTATTTTCATATTTTCCTTCAGGGTGAGACGGTAATTGAGTTAGTTGAACTTCTGTTGCATGTCATCGGCAAATAAAATGTAAACATTTTCGGTGTTAAAACTATTTTTTCTGAAGGGTTGTCGAACAGTTTGGTTTCTTAAAGCTATTGAAGCAAACTTTTCACACTACAAGAGGAGCGTTCAAGCAGTGCAGTTCGTCTCCAAGTGAAAAATGAAGCCTCATTTGAAAACTAATTGCTTTAACAGAGAGATAGAGAGAGACTTCTCAAAATGTCACAATTTTCCTTCATTTGTGCAATTACGATCCTCTGACCGCGCTACCACTTTTTTGAATTACCAAGTTTTGGGGTGTAATTGTTTAGCTTGGCTTGCAATTGTGGTACTTGATTGCCATAGTGGCCGTATGACTCGACTTGCAGTGTAGAACTTAACAAACAGTGTAGTAGTACTTGACTTGCCATGTAGGACTTGACTTGCCATGTAAGACTTGACTTGCCATGTAGGGCTTGACTTGCTATGTAGGACTTGACTTGCCATGTAGGACCTGACTTGCCATGTAGGACTTGACTTGCCAGTAGTACTTAACTTGCCATGGAGGACTTGACTTGCCATGGAGGACTTGACTTGCCATATAGGACTTGACTTGCCATGTAGGAATTGACTTACCATGTAGGACTTGACTTGTCATGTAGGACTTTACTTGCCATGTAGGACTTGACTTGCCGTGTAGTAGTTGACGTCTAGGACTGGACTTGCCGTCTATGACTTCACGTGTAGTGTGGTTTTTTTGATAAAGAGTAGCTGTTTCTACATATTAGGTAGTGTAGTACTTGACTTGTCGTGGTATTTGATTTGCCATGTAGTGTTTGACTTTCCATGTAGGACTTGACTTGCCGTGTTGGACTTGCTTTAAAGTGAAAAATTCAACTTAACGTCTAGGACTTGATTTGCCGTGTAGAAATTGACTTGCCGTCTAGGACTTGACTTGCAGTGTAGTACTTGATTTGCCGTGTAGTACTTGACTTGACGTGTAGTACTTGATTCGCAGTGTAGTACTTGACTTGCCGTGTAGTACTTGACTTGAAGTGTAGTATTTGACTTACCGTGTATTACTTGACTTGCTATGTAGAACTTAACTTGGCGTCTAGCACTTGACTCGCCGTGTAGGATTTGAATTGCCGTGTAGGACTTGGCTTGCCATTTAGAACTTGACTTGCCGTGTAGTACTTGACTCGCCGTATAGGATTTAACTTGCCACATAGGACTTGACTTACGTGTAAGACTTGATTTGTCGGGTAAGATTTGACTTTCAGTGTATGAATTGACTGGCTGTGAAGGACTTGACTTACTGTGAAGGACTTGACTTGCCGCGAAGGACTTGACTTGCCATGAAGATGTTGACTTGCCGTGTAGTACTTTACTTGTCATGTAGGACTTGAATTGACGTGTAAGATTTAAATTGCCACGTAGAAATTGACTGGGGATTGGATAGTTAGATAGGGTAGCGCCTGATTGCATATGAGCGGCCAGGCGTGCAACTGTCTAACTATCAAGTGCTCTTTTTACGTCCACGTCGTAGTCCCGGGACCTCAATTCTCTTCGGAGTTTTGTGCTAAACTTAAGAGTGCTACCTGATAACTATCCTACGGGTCATCGTGGAAACGGAAGTAGGTTTGGCGTTTGGGTAACCTCCAAACACCGGAAAAAATGGATACCGATTATGAATTCAACAACACAGCCTCGGATCGGACAGGATAAACGGCAACGACTCAAGCAACGGAAAAAGGACAACGATTTAAAACTAGGAACATAGATCTCTCACAAGTAAGTAAGCAAGTACGGAGAAATTGACTGGCCGTGTAGGACCTGACTGACGTGCAGAAATTGACAAAATTTTCGGTCGTGGGACTTCAACTATTGAAGGATTGACTAGTTGAAATTAAGGCATGAACGTAAACGTCATGAACTTTTTGAGACTTAAATGAAACTTACACTTTAAGAAATTTTACGCTCGGGCCAGACTCCATTTTCTTACTTCATATTCATCAGACAATCCTTTCTTCCTCACACGGAAATAAAACTGAAAAACGATCTCAACTACAACACAAAAGCAAACAAACTTGCTGTTGGAATAGGATTTACTCCGGTTACTTCATCGGAATGACACGTGCCTAGGCTTACGACTTGTGTTTTAGTTTATATTGTGTAACATGGCAGGAGGAGTTATGCTTTTCAGAAAATTCTAATAAAACACACACTACAGATGCTACAAATGTTGAATGATTTATTTTAGTTTTTGTCATAAAGTTTGTTGGTGAGTTTTGGTATTGTTTTTTCATGGTACTTAAAAGGTTTATACAAAAAGCGACAACATAAAATATAAAGTGAGAAACGAGCTCTCCATCGAAAACTTAATCGCTACTTTGTTTTCCTACGTCGTTCTTTTCTGTTACATAAATATTTGGCTGTTACAACTAGAACTTACATTTATTTTTCATTTTCGATTAAATATTCTTTTTTTGTTGTTTTACATTTTTAATTCTCTTCGAACTTAATGACTGACTAATGTGGTGCAAAGTATTTCTAAACTTATTTTCTAGTTTGTTTGTGTTTTCGATGTAATATGGGATCGCGTGATTGAAAAGTGAAAAGTTTTCTAAAGTACGTCCTCGCACTCGCATCGCATGTGAGTATTATGAAAGCTATCGCTCGATATATTCGATACATATTCACATACCCCGCGTCAGAGCCTATTTTGAAGAAAATATTTTCTCGTTTTTCTCAAAGTTTTCATGATTTTTTTTCGAGAAAATCAGGAAAGTTATGCGATGGTTAAGAAAATACTTTCTCGAAAATAGGGTCTGCACCGTGTTGTAGCACTTAATAGTCACCTTTACGCGTGTACTGTGGTAAAAGTGTTGATGATGTTGCACCATGAGGCTGTACCATAATTTTTGGGAATGGTCAAATTTTGCACTCAGAGTCAAGTTGGTTCAAAATTCAAATTTCATTTATTAACTCGTTTCGTTTGCTTCCTTGAATGAAGCCTTATGATTGCAACTAGCGTCACAGCAAACGTAAACGATTTCATGATTTAAAAGTTGAAATTTCAACCAACTTCACTCAAAATATGACAGATCTGCCGTGCAACGCATAAAAATCTCGTGATGAAAGAGATAAAAGATTTCGTTTGAAAAAATCCATACAAAATCTTTTCTCCCTTTTATCGCAAGGTTTTTATGAGTTGCACGGCAGAGATCTCGTGAACTCAGTCACAGCTTCGTGTGTTGCCTTAAATGCAACACCATAGAGGCAGAATTCAGGAGTCTGGTGAAAAATAGCGATCTATGAATCTACCTTCAAATCGTCACTAAGTAATTCAATGCACGGAAGCCTGGTGACAAAATCTTATTCATTGCGTCTTGATATTTGCCACATAAATCTATATTTTCAATTCATTAATTTTTGTATGTTGTCTTGATAAGTGCGGCGGCACACAAACGATCTTGATTTAACAGAGTTCACTCCAACAAGCGCTGGAGCAAAAAAATCAAATACAAAACATCTGCTCAGGTCAAATGTTATTGTGAAACGGATTGAAGAAAAAAATTTTAGGCGAAGAAAATTGCGCTCATGTGTCAAATATGAAGAGATTTGTGCTGCATTTAATGGTAAGACAAATATATATAGTGCAACAAGGGCAAAGACTCTTGGAGCGTTATTCGCCCACTTTGTGCAAATAACGCTCTGATCGATTCCAGAAGGAAGCCTGGTGCCAAAAACAGAGAAGTACTATGGCGGCTGGGTTCCCCCCAAGGACTTTAAATCTGATGAAAAAAATTTGTCATATAAACAAATGTTTCTTTGCATGGTGACGAAATGTCGAGTGATGATGATATACGCTCACATTTGTAGTCTATCAATATTATCATCAATCTGCTGCTGCCACCTACATTCACCGTATGCAGTCTGATGCAGAGTAGAAATTTATATGACGTATACTATTCGTGGCTGCTGTTACAATGACATATTAAGAGTGCACACTGCTTACTAAAGAGCCATCTGTCGGAATCTTTTCAACCAATGAAAATTTGTATCGAAAAATTTGAGTTGATACATTTGCAAATATTTGTAAACGTCAAAAGCCAACAAAGATGGCGGCCATTTTTATTTGCAATCATCAACTCAAAATTTTTTGTATCAATTTCTGACTTTTAGAAAATGTTTTCTGACATTTAAATTGATTATTTAGTTAAATATTAGGTGAGCAAACACATTGTTTATTAAGTGGAAAAGCTGAAAGACTGACTTTTGTAGTGAAATATTGGATTTCTAGCAAATGTAAATGTTTTCTCCAAAACTGTTTCCGTAATTTTGTTTGGGAATAGGCTGTATGTAATGACGACATAAGCATTCGTTTTCATTTAAGACTTTAAGAGAAAAACGTTACAGGAAATTGAGACTTTTCCCATACAAATTTTCATTAGTTGAAAAGATTCCGACAGGTGGCTCTCTTGTAAGCAGTGGCTGCGTTCCTTATGGGTACATGAAATTCTCAATTAGGCAGCCAGGCCTCGTGTCGAGTTGTAACCATGTGCCCCGAGTGCATAAAAATGTACTCGCTGCCCACTCCAACATCGTTATACAAACATCTTCGGTACCAGGCTGCCCAGCTGGAAATGTAGACCTCTATTTGTTTCAATTTTTCTCCATCAAAATGCGCTACACGATGATGACATAAGGAATTCCTGCACCTTACATAGAACCACTGGACATAGACATAGGACCACTGGACCAGTGAACTGCATGAACTTCTTACTTCATCGTCGTCTAGAACATTTTCATAGATTACAGAAACAGGGCAATTTAAGTACTAAAGAGGCACCATCGCATAGTTTGTGTATGGAAAAAATATAGGCATATGTCGCTGGTACCCCCTTCTCTGTATCACGTCGAATTAGGGCTGGTTTAGGGCTAATTAGGGCTGCAAGAATTAAGTTTAGGGCTGATAAACAACGCAAGCCCTAAAAGATTTGTAGGGTCAAACATATCATTTCATAGTTTAGCCATAAAATCGAATATTTTGGGGCTTGCTAGATGGGTCAAAATTTAGGGCTTGTTTAGGGCTCTCGATTAAAACTGGCCCGAGTTTAACTTTAACACAAAACACCACAAATATTGTTACTGGGATTTTAATGTTGACGTTTCTGAACGCAGTGATTTTTGTGTAGCAAGAAATTTTTCCTGTTTTCACTTTTATTATCGAATTATAAATGATTTTCTGTTGATTTTAAACATTGTTTTCATACAAACGAATGACTTATCCAATAAATTTTTCCCGCAATTTTGAACTAAGAAGTGTAAATCTTGCTCTACAAACCAATGGTCATGGGTATAGGAAAGAAGTGATAGAGTGTAGTCAAAAACCTTAATTTTTTTACCTAAATCATCGATGATTCACCGAAAAATCACTGATGATTCACAGAAGAATCACTGATGATTCACCGAAGAATCACTGATGATTCACTGAAGAATCACTGATGATTCACCGAATAATCACTGATGATTCACCGAAGAATCACTGATGATTCACCGAAGACACACTGATGATTCATCGAAGAATCACTGATGATTCACCGGTGAATCACAGATGATTCACAGTGAAATCACCGATTATTCACAGTGGAATTATTGATGATTCATAGGTGAATCATCGATTATTTACAGAAGAAGCATCGATGATTCACAGTGACATCGCCGATGGCTCACTGATAATTCACTGTGGAATCACAGATTATTCACCGTGGATTCACAGATTATTCACCGGGGAATCACAGATGATTCACCGGGGAATCACAGATGATTCACCGGGGAATCACAGATGATTCACCGGGGAATCACAGATGATTCACCGGGGAATCACAGATGATTCACCGGGGAATCACAGATGATTCACCGGGGAATCACAGATGATTCACCGGGGAAACACAGATTATTCACCAGGGAATCACAGATTATTCACCGGGGAATCACAGATGATTCACCGGGGAATCACAGATGATCCACCGAAGAATTACTGATGATTCACTGAAAAATTACTGATGATTCACCGAAGAATCACTGATGATTCACCGAAGAATCACTGATGATTCACCGAAGAATCACTGATGATTCATCGAAGAATCACTGATGATTCACCGGTGAATCACAGATGATTCACAGTGAAATCACCGATTATTCACAGTGGAATTATTGATGATTCATAGGTGAATCATCGCTTATTTACAGAAGAAGCATCGATGATTCACAGTGACATCGCCGATGGCTCACTGATATTTCACTGTGGAATCACAGATTATTCACCGTGGATTCACAGATGATTCACCGGGGAATCACAGATGATTCACCGGGAAATCACAGATGATTTACCGGGAAATCACAGATGATTCACCGGGGAATCACAGATGATTCACCGGGGAATCACAGATGGGGAATCACAGATCACCGGGGAATCACAGATGATTCACCGGGGAATCACAGATGATTCACCGGGGAATCACAGATGATTCACCGGGGAATCACAGATGATTCACCGGGGAATCACAGATGATTCACCGGGGAATCACAGATGATTAATCGGGGAATCACAGATGATTAATCGGGGAATCACAGATGATTCGCCGAGGAATCACAGATTATTAACAGTGGAATCACAGAGTATTGACAGAGGAATCACCGATGATCCACCATGGAATTTCAGATGATTCACAGTCTAATCACCGATGATTTACAGTGGGATCACCGATGATTCACAGGTGAATGACCGATGGCTCACCGAAGAATCACTGATAATTCACCGGGGAATCACAGATTATTAACAGGGGAATCACAGATGATTCACAGGGGAATCAACGACGATTCACAGGGAATCACCGATGATTCACAGTGAATCGCCGATGATTCACAGGGGAATCACCGATGATTCACAGTGGAATCACCGATGATTCACCGGGGAATCACTGATAATTCACCAAATCATCACAGATGATTCACAGAGGCATCATCGATGATTCCCCTTTGAAGGGTGCACAGATGGACGGACGGACAGGAAGGGTGAAAGCATAAAGTAGCTGTCGAGAAAATCGGCATATTTTTTCCATAAAAATCTGAGTGTCTACGCTAGCTATGTGATAGGTGGCTCTCTTGTACATATTCGGGTCTTTTAAAATTTAACGCTTTTTTTGGTACTTCTACCAAAAGTAATACTCGGCAGGGAGACACTCTGCACAGATTGTTGCTGACACCGCTGCTTAGACCGGCTGACATTTCTTAAGATTGTGTGCAAACTTATCGACACAATTGTTTCACATACCGCCGAAGACTAACTAGCGAGACAAATTGAACTAAATTCCCTCCTTGTGTTTGTTGCGAACGGAAAATACAATCGTCTGAATTCGAAAAGCGAATAACAAATAGTTTACGTTCGCATTAACTAAAAGCATTTTACTGAATTTAAAAGTAGAACAGAATATCGTTTAATTGAATCAATTTATTCCATCGCACGATTTTCCCTCGAAATGAACAAACAGGAATCTTAAAAATAAATAAAAAACAAAGAAACAAAAACCAATTTCCCGATAAATTTGTTAATTTGCAAAATGTAAAACAAACTTCAAACCAGCGTACCCAATTGTGTACAATCTTCGCCCATCGAACTCAGTCCGGTGTCTGAGTCTGGATCTTTGCCAAATGCGGTCAATAGTTTCTTTGGACCCACTTTCACACTATGCAGAGCATATGCGCTATTCAAATTTCTTTGGTCAATGTGTTGCCATAAATTCACCAGTGGCACACCGCAATCGTCTTTTTCGAAATAATTGGGTGCTTGGGTGAAAATTATTTGATCAGAAACACGATACGGAGCAATGAATTTATTTACAGAATGGCTTATGGAAGACGTTGTTGGTATTTGGTTGTTTGCATTGATATTAAGTGGAGCGTGCGGTTGTAATGTTGTAGCATCGTTATAATTTGGATGGTCTCTGAACACCATTGGGGGTTGTAAAGTTATTTGTTGCTGACGAATTGAATTGATATCCGAAGTAGAAGAATAATTGTTATTGCCATTCGGTGAGCACATGAAATCCAACACATGACCATGTCCAGTGTCCATAGATAACGTCGATTGTTGCTCTAAATCACCCTCCACCTTCTCTAAATCTAATCTTTGCAATTCTTCGCTAAGCCTATTTATCACGTCGCATTTAACTTCCAACAATTCGTCGGAAACATGAAATTCATGTTCCATTCGCTGTATTTCGATAAATCCATTGTCAATTGTACTGTTTACACGTTCAATAGCAGCTTTGATTTGTGTCTCGGTGAGATTTGGATCATCCGACTCATATTTGCGTAGCTTTGCGCTCAATCGCACCAATAACTCCTCTTCACGTTGCAAATGTTTGTTTATTGAAACAATCTTTTCAAGTACCTCAATTTGCCCAGAAATATTGTCTGCATCAAAGTCATCCATTTCCGGTAGCGTTGATGCTGATGCTGGTGTTGTGCTTTGTGCCATTGACAAAAGTTCTTTGCTGCATTCATGTTCACGTAACAATTTCGTTTCGCGTTTTGATTGAGATTTCCGTTTCGTATGCACCAGCGTCGTTGTGATGTCATTTTTGTCGTCAAAGAAATCATCGCAAATTTCGTCACCATGCACCGGTGATATTCCCACCTCTGGGGTGGTTGTTGCATCTTCGCTTGTTGTATGTACACCACTATCGCTGTTGCCGCTAGTCCCATTGCCAATTTCCTTATCGTCCGCATCGTGTAATCCATTCAAATACGTTTCGAGTAAATAATTCTTTCCATGCTCCTTTTCACGTAAACGATGCCGTGCCTCTTCTATTTTAGCTATTTGCAATTCACGGTCTCTGCGATAAAATAAAATCAAAATTTATTCTCGTTAAGTGAAATCAAAAGCCAATTCGTTCAACATCAGCACACACCGTGTTCCATCATGTTATGTCAAGCCATGGAACAATGTGAACATCAATTTTTAATTTACCTCAATTTGGATAATTGGTGTTGTATCGTTTCACCTTGCTCCAATATTAGTTTCATGAGCTTCTCGATTGTTGGTTTTTGTGATTTGGTTGGATGTATGGTATTGGCTTGTGTAACCCATGCGGTGGTTGTTTTTGATGTTCTATGTCTTTTACGACGTAAAATCGCACTATCTGGTCGAGCCGTAGGGCTTTCTCTCCCGCTGTCATCATTAACACTACCCGGTTGATGGTATGTGCCTTGCGGCGAATCGATACGACGTAACGATAATTTGACCTGGAAATTGGATGATAAAAGTAAACGTTTAATGAAAGTGTTGTAATGTGGAACGATATGAGTGAAGACGTCGTTCAATTAATTTCATTTGTTAAAGGATATTAATTTAAGCGAACAAACAGTGGCGGAGCAAGGTGTGGGATGATAGGAAAAGGTTTTACGTTTCACTGTCTTCGTCTCTATTTATGTGAGAAAATCAGCGACTATTTTAGGGACTATTTTCCCATTTTATCTCCAATTTTCTCATATTTTCTCATAAGCAATTTTCGTGAAAATACGTAAAATCACAACAAAAACCCTTTTTAAAAGGGAAACGTGACGCAAGTCCTCGTTCCTTCTTCCAAAACAACTTTTATCAATTTGGGTGACGCTTGCAGCTTCGGAACGCACAAAATTCTTTTGAAATATTTTAATTTTCGATTAAAGAAATGCGTCACAAATGCCTGACCCCCCAGTGTTATAGTTTTTCTGTTCTTTCAGCTTTCACAATGCAAAAATTTGACTTTATGGGATGTATGGCGTATTTTTGTACAGGAAATCAAATTTTTGCGTATGAAAGCTGAAAGCGTAGAAAAATTATTACATTGACGGGCCCGGCATTTGTGACGCATTTTTTTAATCAAAAGTGAAAATATTTCAAAAGAATTTTGTGCGTTCCGAAGCTGCAAGCGTCACCCAAATTGATATCAGTTGTTTTGGAAGAAGGAACGAAGACTTGCGTCACGTTTCCCTTTTAAAAAGGGTTTTTGTTGTGATATCAGTTGTTTTGGAAGAAGGGACGAGGACTTGCGTCACGTTTTCCTTTTAAAAAGGGTTTTCGTTGTGATTCTAATGTTTTGCGTTATTTTGAGCCGCCGCTAGTACTTACATTGACGAGAATGATCCCCTCAACCTACTCTGCAGCATATCAAAAGTTTTTTTTTAGTCGCCGCCACCGCCAAACCGAAGCGCGGCGGCTACTACTTCCATGGGCGAAAATGATCCCCTCAACTGCGTGTACAACATATCAAAAGGTTTTTTTTGAGTCCCCGCCTATTTCCGCCATTTTGGCGGTCACCCTGATACACTACACACCCAACCCAACAACTTTCCCTTTGACACCAAATCTCTATCTCGAACACACAACCATTGCCTCATACAAAATGTGCTATCATACATCATACACACTACACACACAAACACATACATATGGGCTTTATATAGCGCCTTCTAAGAGCCCTGGCGCCCAAACGAGGCCGGTACCCCCCCTTTTTTAAAATCTCATATGACGTAGAATGCCCACCCGAAGGTCCCTGCAAAATTTCAAGAAAAGTTATCGAGCCGTTTCCGAGCACGAGCCAAAAAAGTGGTTTTTCATACAAATGGCCCTGGAACTAACTAACTAACTAACCCACTAACTAACTAACTAACGTAGGATGTTTGCATTAACTTTGGCTTCTATGAAACAGCCCTTTTTATATAGGAAATGATCATTTTCTAAAGGTCGTATCTTCGGATCCACCGAACCGATTTTAATAAGTGAAAAGACATTTCGCCTTAGAATTTTCCGTAGAATCCAGGAAAAATATTTTCCGGGAAGTACGTCGCAAGGGGGGGGGGGAAGTCAAAACTTAGCTTTATATATGGTTCCGAAGTCTACGAAAAAAAATTTTCCGAATTTTTTGTTCGTATGGGGACTTGCGTCACGGGCGCATCGCTACCGCGCGCCCATGATTTTCGGGAAAACTGGGAAATAGGAATATTTGCATAGCAGTTTTCAGACGAACGAAACTAATATTTTTCGGTGGACATTTTCTGTGACGACATAGTTTTGACGAACTTGTTTGGATGTTTTAGCTGTGCTGTCCTCGAGAGCCTAAGAACCTTGGGCTGCTCGTCCGCCATCTCATTTTCTTCTACGTCAGATTAGAGTGATCTGATTAGTCCAACCAAATCCTTACACTCTTAGAAGAGGTAACAGATGATTCATTCCTTACTGTCTCCACATTCACAATTGACGCTTTTAGTGCGGTTTGAATTTGAATTTTTCATGCGATGTATGCGTAAATTACGTACGTTTCCACGCGATCAGAGCGTAAAATACGTAAACAAACAATAGGATTTTATGCTGCCATCTAACGTCAAACAGTTAAACTTTATGAAAAATTTCAAATTCGCGAAGTTGAGGCCCTTGTTAAACATGACACTTCATGTAATTCCATTTAAATGTCTCCCGCTGCCCCGATTATCTCACAACCATAGGCAAGGCACTCCGTTCAGTAAGCTCGCGCGCAAACAAAAATCTGTTCGTCATTCTTCCTAGGTGTCGTGAGCTGCTTGGTACGAGCTGAATGACCAAAATCCAAGAAATCACGAAGATATCCCGGCCGTTCCCGAATTATACCATAAAACGCAGTCATTGACCTGAACTTAAAATTGTCGAATAATCCCATGCCCAATAACTTCGACCCACGCCCCGAAATGCTGCCATATTTAGATTTGATGTAAACATAGCGGACAACCGAATTAAAGGCTTCTGGAGGATTTGAACGGACCTACCATCAAGACCGTAAGAATAAATCTCACAACGATATTCGAAATGAAGTATCAATAGAGCCTTAGCCAAAAGACGTCTGGTTGAAAGGGGAGTGGAACTAGCAAGAGGCCACAAACAACGAAGTCCAGGGTAAACCTTTAGGGAAACTAGCTGGACATGATCCAGCCAAGTTAATCCGTGGTTAATCATCAGACCCAGATTCTTGACACATGTGAGTATCTTACCCGAACACCGCCAAGATTCATCTCGGGCACCACATCATAGGAGCCGTTCCGATTCAGCACTGTAACTATGTATTTTACAGCTGCATCACCGTCATAAGGTGTTACATTAACATTAATGGCTGAACCTGAGGTCGCAGTTGCCCAAGCACCCACAGACCAAAGGTCAGCTTCCACGCGCCTGACACAAGCATGGAACAGTTTGTATGATTGAACATCATCAGCGAAGAGATGCGAAAACATATAGCTTGATAGAAGCGGGAAGATCATTTACATACAACGAGGAGAGTAATGGACCCAGAATTGAACCGTGTGGTACGCCCCTAGTCACCGGAAGGAAGGGAGACCTAAACCCATCGATACAGACGGCCTAAAATCTGCTCGAAAGATACCTGCGTATCAAAGCAACAGCTGACCCATCAAATCCGAACTGTGAAACTCCGCCCTCAAAAATCGTTCTATAATAGTATTTTATGCTACAAGAACTGTAAAATTGTGTCTCGATTCGAGGTGGAGTAAATGGTTCGAGAGACGAAGTCGAGAACTTAGTATACGACGCCGAGAACTGAGATACCATCTTACATAAATAATTTTATGTATCGAGCGACTGAAAGTTCACTTGCTCTAAGGTAAAGTGGATTTTACAGTAGAGAGATATAGGAAATTCATTTGTTGATCAAATTTAACGGGAGAGGTGCCGTTCGATAGGTAATAAAATAGGCCATAAGAAATATTTTTTTACGTAACATGCGATACGATGACGTTGAGAGTGCTTCAAATTTGAAAAATGGGGGAAAAATTACATTTTTGAATTTTCACTCAGCCAGTTTTCACTCAAAAATGTCAAAAAATTTGTTTTTGGGAGTTTTGGACTTCTACAATTTTTTGTGTGGGGTAATGAGATCAACTCAACCTGTGGCTTTCCTCTTTTCGTGGAACACCCCTAAGCCTAGGGCAACATATCACACAACCGTGGTAAATACATATCGTCATATTTATGACGCAATTTCTATGTAGTCAACTCATTGCCTAATTGATCAGTTGTCATTGATGGGGTATACGTCATTAATACGACGTCACGGATGAAACGTCAATTACGTGATGCAATTGTTGCGGCGTCATTGCTTCTGTTTTCTTCCTGATTTGTTCGTTTTATTTTGCTCAAACTATTAACTATTGACATTTTGTCAAAATAGGTCACCATCCGTAATCTCATTGTAGACTAAGTAATTGCGTTTGCAAATGCAGTGACTATCAAACTCTTGAGGGCGTTTGACGAAAGGTAAAATCTTACAGATCAAGGCAATCTGGTGCTGAAATTCTGATTACTCCTAAGTCGAAGAACAAGTGAGGTCATGAGTTAGTGACACCATCGAAGTCGGCACCAGGCTGCGTTCTTGTGAAGTGAAGATGGGAATAGAGAAGGCATGGTGCTGAAAATCTGTTTTTGCCAAAGTGGAGGCAGGAGTGAGTTCTATACGTCACAGATTCGTCACAGGTACTTCAAAAGTTCATAACTCAAGGACGCAGCCTAGTGCCTTGTTGAAACTTATGTGACGTATAGATCTCACCATCTTTGGTAAAAACCAACCTTCAGCACCAGACTGCCTTCTTTACACAGGTACAGGTACAATTGAAGCAGACGGCCGAAGAATTCTGTTTGAACACAAAATTAGGCCGTCGTAAGATTTCTGTACGGAAAGCAGACGGCCGTAGAGTTCTGTGTTTGAACACAAAATAAGGCGTCGGAAGGTTTCTGTACTCGAACACAGAAATCAGAAGGCCGTAGTATTCTGTGTTCAAACAAACAATACCGCCGTCGTAAGATTTCTATACAGAAATGAGTCAGCCGTAGAATTTTGTGTTTGAACACAGAATTAGGCTTTCGTAGAATTTCTGTACAGAAAGCAGACGGCCGTAGAGTTCTGTGTTTGAACACAGAATTAGGCCCTCGTAAGCTTTCTGTACTCGAAGCCAGAAATCAGCAGGCCGTACTATTCTGTGTTCAAACACACAATTCCGCTGTCGTAAGATTTCTGTACAGAAAACAGACGACCGTAGAGTTCTGTGTCAGAGCACAGTATTAGGCCGTCGTAAGCTTTCTGTACTCGCAGCCAGAAATTAGAAGGCCGTCGTATTCTGTGTTCAAACACACAATACCGCCGTCGTAAGATTTCTGTACAGAAATGAGTCAGCCGTAGAATTCTGTGTTTGAACACAGAAATAGGCTTTCGTAGAATTTCTGTACAGAAAGCAGACGGCCGTAGAGTTCTGTGTTTGAACACAGAATTAGGCTGCCGGAAGGTTTCTGTACTTGAACACAGAAATCAGAAGGCCGTAGTATTCTGTGTTCAAACACACAATACCGCCGTCGTAAGATTTCTATACAGTAATGAGTCAGCCGTAGAATTTTGTGCTTAGACACAGAATTAGGCTTTCGCAGAATTTCTGTACAAAAAGCAGACGGCCGTAGAGTTCTGTGTTTGAACCAGGGGGTTGATAGTGCTTTGTTCTGAAACGTGCAAATGCTATTCAAAGTGAATTTAGCTGCAGTTGCGATCGTAGCTAACTTCATTACAAACAAATCAGCTGATTTTTTGAATTTATCAATGCAGTCAGCTGATTTTGGTAAATTTGCGAATGAGATCAGCTGATTTGTTTGTAATGAAGTTAGCTACGATCGCAACTGCAGCTAACTTCACTTTGAATACCATTTGCACGGTTCAGAACAAAGGACTGTCACCCCTCTGGTTTGAACACAGAATTAGGCCGTCGTAAGGTTTCTGTACTCGAAGCCAGAAAACGGAAGACCGTAGTATTCTGTGTTCAAATACGCAACCAAGTGTCAAATTATAAACTAATACAATGCAATGTATTACACTAGGTTTGTGTGCAATTTACCACTGACAGAGTAAAAACGTCGGTAACGAAAGGATCTGTAGGAAGCGTTTTCAAATTTTCGGCACCAAGTGTTCTGGCTGTAAATGCAGACCTATCTTCTATCTCGAAAAGTAAGCTGTTAAGGTACTTTTTTCGATTTTCAATAAAGTAGCTACCGCTACTTAATAAAGGTACTCTGGAAAAACATCGTTTTTAAGGTGACCGATGCGTAAATCTCATACAACAAAAAAAAAGTTTCTAAGACTTCCCCTATGATACGACAATTTAGAAAATGTCGAAAGGTTTTTTCGTTTTTATCTTCGATTTTTCCTTTTCACAGTAACGCATAGACATTCTTTGAAATTTCCCTCCAGGACCACTTGTGAATGATAAAAACAAACACCAAAGTGTGCAACGAGTGTTTCGTTATTGTTCCGTTAACCCCAGAGATGAAAAATTGGTACGACTTTATTTATCATCCCCTAAAAGGAAAAAAGAAATTGTGATTCCTTCATTTCGCTCGATTTCACTGTAAAGCGATTTAAGGAAATTTATTAGTTAAAATAACTCATATCGATGTTATCCGGACACATAAATAACACCCAAAGTAACATTTTTACTACGTCAATTCCATGCATCATACATAAAGAGGCATATAAAGCAAGTGCCCTTTACACATAAAATTTCGTCGTGAAAGTACAGCAAAAATGTTTATGATGAGACCATTTACACAAAACGTGAAACATGATGAAGAGAACATAATGAACAAAAAGATAAAAAAAATATATTTTTCTTTTCGTTGCTTCATTGATGGGTTATGTCTTTCGTGATGATCGATGGGTAAAATGGTTAATAGTTGAATTGCTAGATGATCATTTTGTTGTTAGAGGTAATATTGATGATATAATGATTTAATTTGCTAGACCGAATAAGATAAATAACTTCATTTTCTGTACGAATTTTCAACATCATATATGAGGAGTGATAGGCTTTCAGCCATTTCATTCGCAACTTGATACGTTAATGGTATACCTACAACGAGTTGCATAACAGGAAATGGCTAACCGAAGATAGGAAAATTAAAAGTCAATAAAACAGCAGAAAGCTAAGTGATTTCCATCAATTGATTTTTCGCTTTCGAATGCAAACTTTACTTTCAACTTTAATTTCATCAAGAAAACATATGGCTACGCGGACCCATGCGCCTCAAGGTGCCAAACTTTTAAAACGGGATTTCGAACCTTTGCGAAAACGGTTCTGTTTCGGGTAGTTGTTTTGAAAAATTAAAAAAAGTTCGGGTCCAGGCTCGGAGCCTCAGAGCTTCAAAGCGCAGTTTTTCAAATTTAATTCGATGTTATTTTGAATATAAAAATTTGGTATGGGTTCACACAGGGACAAAACTTTCTTAAAGTTTCTCAAAAATATTCCCTGGTTCGGCATGATATGTGTCCAGAGAGAGTTCTAATTTTAGCCTTTTTGATTCAGTCGGTTTTTTGTTCAGTCCTTAATTTTAGATTCGGATGTTGTTCGGTTTTTTATGTCAAAAAAGTCGTAGTGCAGCGGCTTTGCTCGGTCGTAAAGTCTTTATATTGTCAAAACATAACCAAAGACCCGTACGTATCAGAATAGATGAGACAAACAGAATAGATTGATTGAATAGACTCGAACGTAACTAAATATACAAACAAGCAAACAATCCAACGTTTTCTGTTCTTTTATAACTGTAAGAATTTTAAAGATCCATAGAAATTACCCAAGGTAATGTCAAAGGCCCTACCGAAGTACGTCTCAGACCATTGAAATCTAGAAAAGCTTATATCCAAGAACTAAGTCATTTTTCCCTAAACACCTGAAACACGTGTTATCTAAAATTTTATATTTTACAACTTTGCCTTTGGAAGCAACTTTCTACCTCTCATAGTTCTTGAGATTTGGGTCATTCTGCCCAATAATGGAAGTGGCCATATACCAGGATTGGGGCATATTTCCACAAAACCCTGAAACACGTGTTCGCTTAAATTTAATTCTCTACAACTTTGCCTTTGACAGTAAATCTCCATATTGCATAGTTAAGGAAATATAGACGAACGAAAAACTGTTTCCATTGGTCCCAGTGCCCATACCCCTGACCCGATTCCCACAAAAAAAAATTTCACTGTTTCGTGACATCAAATGCTTTCATTTGACACCAAAATGAGGAATTTCCGTGCTACACTTGCTTAGATATTTGCAAAAAAGCTTCACCGACCCTCGAAAAACCATGTTTTTGGTCACTTCCTCGACCATATCTCCGGAACCACTTGATCGATTTTGCTCATCTTCGAACTTGAATCATGGGAGACATGCACCTTTCAGGGAAAAAAAAGTTTAGGCTGATCGGTTGAGCCATTTGAAAAAAAAAGTGGAGACGGACAGACAGACGGACAGACGGACATTTTTTTTATTGCTGGTTCTCTAGACGATAATAGATGCATCCCCCCACCTCCCACCTCGATCTACCCCATGTTACAATAAAATTGTTTGTAGTAAACGTATAGGACCTTTGTACTTCGTACGGGTCCAAAAATATTATTTTTGCAATTCATCGACAAAAAATTCCCTTTTTCGTGCGTCATATAGGTGTCGCATGAGGTCATTTTTTCACTAGTGCGACAAAACTTTTTTAACGCACTAGTGCGTTAAATTTTTCGTAGTGTTGCCCGAATATATCTCGGGACGAGTAAATTCTAGGTCATACGAAACTAAAGCTTACAGGTACAATGATAACGGGCTATAGGTAAAAGGATTCTACAAGAAGATTATGTCTACTTTAGTATAACCTGAAATTGGAACCGTGCGGGCTGTGTACCCGCGAATTGGAATTTTGTTAATGGAAAATTTGAAAGATTTATGCGGACACGAAATTGCATGATTTATTTCAAAATTCAGTGATATGAGTACAGGGCACTATGTCAAAAAAGTCGTCTCGCTCGCTAGAGAGTTAAGATGAATTTCGACTTGTGGAGACGAAACTTCCTAACTAATTTTTTTTTCTTGGACCTCATCAACCGGTAATAGCTGGTTAAAACCTGTCTTATGCAAAACTTCAAACTCAAATATCTCCGTCAAATCTGAATATCTTTTGATGATCTCGACGGTTTCGGAAACTTTGATTCAATACCTATAATCCATGGAACAACTTTTTTGCAAAGGGTCCAGGATATCCAGGACGTTTTGGAAAGGTATTCGTATACGATATCAAAGATAGCTGGCCGAGCTCTGATATATCAAAGGGTCAGGAGCCACAGTCCTGTGATTATTAATTTCCTATTCAATTTTTTCTTTCAAAAATGTGAGAATTAATGTGCGTTTCAAACGATTTCCCCCATTTTCACCAGAGGAAAGGTGAAAGGTCCGTAGAGGTCAGTTCCTAGAATTCCATATCTCCAAAGGGCCCAGTGCTAGAACTCTGGGAAGAGAAGTACTTCCCTCTGTTTTTTGATCTCTCTTTGAGACTTAGATAAAGATTGATGTCTCTAAAGGTTAATTCCTAGAATTTAATCGCCCCTTATTTTATTATTTTATTTCGATTTTATTCCGATTGTTAGAACTCAAGGATGAGAGGTACTTCGTTCAGTATTTTCTGAGGTATGAGGTCCACGAAAGAAACTTAGTACGGAAACTTCGACCCCTTTAATGATATCTTTTAAACGCCTTAGGAGAGATGATGTTATTTCCCGGACTGTATGCCAAAACACAATATTCCAATCAGATAAAAAAAGATTTTCAACATTTTTCATTACATCAGAAATT
Organism: Pseudolycoriella hygida; assembly: GCA_029228625.1. Taxonomy (NCBI): domain Eukaryota; kingdom Metazoa; phylum Arthropoda; class Insecta; order Diptera; family Sciaridae; genus Pseudolycoriella; species Pseudolycoriella hygida. The sequence goes on along the minus strand of CM055405.1, from coordinate 23,683,175 downwards.
CTGATTCAGAAGGGGCAATAGTGTGTTTTTTAGATAGACATGTTAAATATTGAGAAAAAAATGTTTGTCGTTGCACCGACGAGTCGAGAGGCAAGACCGTTTCCGGCGCCCCTGTGGTCACATGACCCAAAATGTAAATGAATTTGACAGAGCCATCAGGGAACACCACCGTCACGATTAAGTTGGATAAGAATTTCGGATTTGGTTTGAATTTTTTAAAAAATTTATTTCCGAAAAAATTTTGCAATTTTGTAAAAAAAATTGGGCAGATTTTTGTAAAAAAATTGTTTTTCACTTTTAAAAATCATTTTACATTTTCAAAAATGTTTAAATTTTTTTTTTGAATTTAAAAATGTTTTCAAGTTAAAAAATTATCTATTTTTTGAAAAATTTTGAATTTTTCAAAAAAAAAAAACTTTCAAGACTATCATTGTACAGCTTACACGTTTTTATTTTGTTACACAATGGATTCTGTCAGACAAATACAAATTTCAGGTACCACTCGAACTTTGAATAGAAAAGAAACAATATATAAGATGGCTTGCATCGATTTTGCATCGGGCAATAGGCCAAAATAGTCCCCGACAAACGGTGTCGCCATCTCTTCATTTTCTCTAGCTGATTACGGTTCGATATAAAGACCGATTGACAGTAGCGTTATCAATCAATTTCATTGTTACGTGTGGTTCATTAAGTAACTGATTCTGTCGTCTATTCCCTCACTATACTTTGAAGGTGCTCAGTTTAAAGAATTCACAATAGACAGTGGGACCTGGAATGTGTATCTGACTGACTAACTCCATTGTGTAACAAAATGAAAACGTTTACCTCGTTTACCTGTAATTTGTCAAAATTAAAAAAACTAATTTCATACGAGTTACGTATGAAGGTAGTTTAACGCACTAGATGTCAGATTGCCGACACGAGCCGAAGGCAACACATCGTGTGCGTAAACTACCAGCATACGTCACGTGTATCAAACAACGTTTTCTGCAATTCACCGACAAAAAGCGAGAAAACTTATCGAAATTCCAACAATTTTTTGCACTAGTGCGTAAAAACGGCTAGTAATATGTGTGACCATAATCATACAACGACATTGGTTGGTTCGGAGAAATTCTCTCATTTTTCATAGTGTTCCATTAGGTATCATTCATAAAGTGCAGGCGCTGAAAACGCAGTTGAATGACACCTCACCCTTCCCCTCTCAAACTAAAATGTACAGCAGCACGCCTTTGTCAAACCCCCCTCCCTCCTTATTAGACCTAATGGTCCCTAATATGAACTTTCCCTTGCTCACCTTAAGAAAAACTTGAAAGCCCCACATAATTCGAACGGGACTAAACAATTTTTAATGTTTACTTTCATCACAGAAAATGGGACACAAATCAAAATTGAAATTGAGGCTGTCAAATCGACTAAGAAGACAGAACAACAAGTCAGCAACATAACAAAAAGTTAAAAAAAAGTTTTGGTTTCGTTGATTACTTATTTCAAAAGTTGCGACTAAAAGTAAACGAACATTATTTTTTCCCAACTTTTCGTCTCGATCATTACCTCCGAGATTCAGAATCAATATAAAAAAAAAATTGTCCCACGCACATTTCTTACATAAACATTCAGTTTGTTGGCTGTTCATACCGTAGCCTGTTGTTATGTCTTTGCTGCATTGTTGATGCTTGGCAAAACAGAAAATTTAATTTCGAGAAACAAAAAGCGTAGGATGAACTTTTCTTTAACTAAAAAGACTAAATTTTTAATTCAAACCTTTTAGCAAGTCTGTTTCGGAACAATGTGGAAGGTAAAAAGTTATGCGTAACGTAAAGTTAGGGTTACCTCATGATTAAAATACAAAAAGAAGTTGGCGACGGACCCGTAAGAAACTTATCCAAAGAACAGATTTGAGCCATCTTGGATCTCAATAACCCTTGAGTATCTCAATTTTTTTCCATTGTCTTTGTGTTTATCGTGTGAAAATTCACTAGCCAATCGAAATTTCCCAGCAAACCAAAGATTTAGCCCATTATGGGGTGTTTGCGGTATAAACCACTACACAATGTCTACAACATGTCTACGGAATGTTAATAGACATATGGGAATCAATGCTGTTGTAAACTCAATAGAACGAAATGTTCACAAACTTAGGATTTCAGTCTCTCCCTCAAACACCTTCGAAAAAATTCGTACAGAATGTGTCGCTGGAGACTGGAATGAGTTTTTCACATATTAAACCCATGTAGTTCGTACAAGTCTTAAAAAGAGGAAAAAGAGGGTGTTTGCTTCCTGTCGTCTTATTATTCCATAATTATTATCACTTAATTGTTGATGACTTGACAAATGCAGAGAAATGATAACAAGTACCGCTTGCCGCGCTTACTATTTTTAGACCCGTACGAAGTACGTAGGTCTGATGCGTTTACTACCACGTTTGTTACATTGCGAATTCGAACTCGGGAGTAAGGGGGAAACTTTTTTTGTTGCCTACAGATGACAAATCAGCGAAAAAAACAATGTCCGTCTGTCGGTCTGTCTGTCTTACCGTCAACACGATAACTTGAGTAAATCTTGACCGATTTTCAAAAACTTTTTTTTTCCTGAAAGGTAGTCGAAAAATATTTTATGGGATTGAATCTGGGCACTGTCGGCCCAAGGGCCGCCAAGCTAGGGCCGTTTAAGTGGTTTTTGGTCTTTTGCACATAACTTCTGATTTTCATAATTTTTTTTTTGTTTGAAAGATCTGGGCATGGCCGACAATTTATGGAAGAAAATTTTCTGAATTTGAGTCCTCGGACTTACCTAGGGCACTAAAAACGAGTCTCTGTGTTTTTTGTACATAACTCGAGTAAATCTCTTCCGATTTTCAAAAACTTTCTTTTGTTTGCAAGATCTCGGCACGGCCGATAATTTATAGAAGAATGTTTGCCTGTGCCTAAGGCTCAAGTGGGCCTCATGTCGGTCCTAAGGTCGGCCCTAACATAAAAAAATGTTTTTTGCTATGTTGCAGAGCAAATTGAGGGAAACATTTTTGTCTATGGAAGTATGTATCCGAAGCCTCTATTTAAGGCCCTAGGTCAGTACTAAGGTCGGCCCAAGCCCAAAAAATAGTTTTTTGCTATGTTGTAGACAAAATTGAGGAGAATTTTTTTACACCGTTACTTCGGACGGGTTTTTCAAAATTGCCCTACGGGCAATTTCCAATACAGTCTAATGTGAACGCAACATTTACTTAAATACGTTCCAGTCTTTTCGTAACATCAACTCTGTTTGCCGCATCTATTCTGATACGTACGGGTCCCTTCTATGTTTATAATGATAATCAATTAATTCACAGTTTGCAGCAAATTTCAAAAGTTCTTCTACAAATATTAGGTAAATAATCTTGTTTGAAACGATGGAAAACACAGACATTGATTGATAATTGATTTGTGTAATGGTTCCCAGAAATCTCTTGCGTAACGTGTGTGCAGTGACCATGGCAGCACATTGGTCCCATACAGTGCCCTCCCTGGGCTTTTCTATTCATTTATTCGTATGGTTGTCAACAATATGTTCTTACAACTACAATTACATAATCCGCCGTTACAACCTGTCCGGGTCAGAGGCTAGATCATTTTTATTCACTAGTTCCAATTTTTTTTTTGTGAGCTTTTGCTCGCATGGATTCTCTTAGAGATCCTTTCGCAGGGGCGTGACAGTCTTTTGTTTTCATATTTGCAAGTAATACTCGACGTGAAGTTAGCTGCAGTTGCAACCGAAACTAACTTTATTGCAACAAAATCAGCTGATTTCATTCATAAATTTACCAAAATCAGCTGACTCCATTGAAAAGTTAAACAATCAGCTGATTTTTTTGCAACTGCAGCTAACTTCACGTTGAATATTAGTTGCAAAGATTAAAACAAAAGACTGTCACGCATCTGTCCTTTCGTTACCGACATTTTTACTGTGTCAGTGGTAAATTGCACACAAACCTAGTGCCATCTATGATGTACTAGGTGCGGAAACTAGTCGGGCTTAGAATACCGGTTCGCCCAATCAATGTGTTTTACCGGCAGGCATTTTTGGACCACATGCTTAACGTGAATTCCGAACCACGCCTAACGGTAACAAGCGTCGTATGTACCATTAGGATTTCTTCTCGTGCTAACTATATCTCCGTCCAAAGTCAGACTCAGATATTTGTACACAGAATTCATCGAAAATGGGTTACGTCATATTTGTCATTCTTCTATGTACGATTCATTGCGGCACCAAATTCACAACTACCCAAACTATGAAGCCTGGGTGTGCCTAGGAACGTTCTATTGAAGAATAATTCTATACAGAATTTGTCCCCACCCAGGATTGAACCCGGATATTCTTGGTGGAAAGCCAGTACGTTACCACTGAGCTAACAAGTTCCATGGTGATGATATTCTACGTTTTTGCTTGTGCCATCTGGCTATCATCGATCACACTCGTTTCATGTTTGAATACTGGTGCTGCTTTTCCAGTAAAAGCGCCATCTACATATGAAGGACAGGTGGGGATTCTTACATGTACAAAGTGTTGACAAATTGTACTCGTTGCGCCGCTGCAACTACCCAATTTTAAAGCGTGGGTAACCTTAGGGATGTTCCTTTATACCAGTACATTACAGAAAAATTCCATACGTCCCGAGGATTGAACCCGGGTTTTCTGCGTGGAAGGTAAGCGCGTTCACAACTTGCTATCCCATCCCTCCGTGGGGGCTTACTATCACTGATAGAACACTAATTTTAATAAAGAACAGAAGCAAAGACCCATAGATGTGGCAAAAAGACTCGATAGAAACGAGCAAACAATCCAAAGTTTTATATTCTTTTATAACTAATTTCAAAGATCCATAGAAATGTCAAAGGCCCTACCGAAGTACGTCTGACACCATCGATTTTGATGGCCGAAATGTTCTCCCCTGCACCATATCACAAAGAGGACCAACGTAGTTTCTCCAAGAAATCTCGACACTATTATCTCTAAAATGTAATTCTAACTAACTTTGCCATAGTTCTAGAGATATGCGTCATCCTTCTCAATTCTAGAAGCGGCTTTTTCCTGGTATTTGGTAATTTTTCCCTAAAACCCTGGAACACGTGTTCTCTAACATTTTATTCTCTACAGCTTTGTCTTTGGAAGCAACTTTCTAACTGCCATAGTTCTAGAGATATGAGTCATCCCTTCCAATTCTAGAAGTGGTCATATCCCAGGATTAGGTCATTTTTACCCTAAACCCTGAAACACGAGTTCTCTAAATTTTTATTTCTACAACTTTGCCTTTGACAGTAATTCTCCAATTTGCATAGTTGAGCGAATATAGACGAAAAACTATCTGCTTTCGTATATGGCCAAGGCCATACATAAAAAAAGTTTTCAAGTTGTGTTCCATGGAAAAACCATGTTTTTGGTCACTTTTCTGCCATAGCTCGGGAACCACTTGACCGATTTTGCTCATCTTTGAACCTGAATCAATATGTTCCTTTCAGGAGAAAAAGGTGTAGGGTGATCGGCGCAGCCGTATAGGAAAAAGACGGGACGGACATTTTTTTTCGTTGATTTGTTATCTCTAGACGATAGACGATCCACTTCCGCCTCGATCTACCCCATGTCTTGTAGTAAACGTATAAGACGTTTTTACTTCGTACGGGTCCAAAAACCATAGCAGGTTAGACGTGCATTACTCATGACAGTAATTCGTGACCGACAGACAGATAGATCAAAAGATAACATACGGACAGAGTGACAAACAGAAGTACGTTGGGTGTTTGAAATTAAGATTCAAGTAATCGGTAGAGGAGATAAATATTTAAAACATGAATTATTCACTGAACGTAAACATGTCATTCTTATTCAATTACAATCTGAGTTGATCTACTAGAATGAATGAATAGAAACACATCGGTGATAGCAAAACAAAATTGTGATAAAAATTACAGAGGTATTTTTGAATGAAATTTCCCAAAAATTAATTCAATTACCAGGTGTTAAACATTTACAGATAAAGTAACCCCGCCATGACATTATCACTTTCATTCAAAATATTGTATGCGTATCATTACTAATAGGGTAACGAACTCAGTAGTCGAAACCAGGTTATCATTATCTGGTTTTTGGCTCACTAAGGTATTGAAGGTAATGAAAGTGCTGATGAGCTAGCCAATGCAAGATCAGAACCAAGGCTGAGTTTGGGGAAAGAGGCGAGAAAGAAAATAATCAAAGTTCTCATACTTGAAGAGAATTAAGCCAACTGGGCAGCTTATCAGAGGGCGAAATTGTTTCGACCTCACATGTGAACCTTTTCCTGAGACTGTTGCCCACATCCTCATGGATTGTCCAATCTACACCAACCTCAGGCCAGAAACCTTCGGGTATCATACTCTTCAAGTAAGACACCTACCAACACTTGATGGTAAGCGCCTGGACTCTTTCCTGGCAAAAACTGGAAGACTTAATGCGAATTAAGGCTCCCCCCACAGAATGTATCAGCCAACCGACTTGAACTGCTCTTTGGTCATCCCCCTGTTTCCGGTGATCATCATTTCGAACTGTTTACCACATATTTTAGGCTACACTTTAGGGTTTCAATTACTCCATCAGGAGGAAGGGTACTCCTGAATTACTTCCAGGTGCAACTGGAAGGTTTAACTTATATTCAGGCTCTGGGAGTTAGGGACAAAGAATCATAGATCTGTGTCCCTGTTCTGGCGTCCAGCTAGAACATCCCTACTTTCGCAATCTAATCTAAATTGACCGATAGGTTATGAAGAGACATTGAAAGTTTAGTTAACCATTTGTAATAGTAGATTGATCTTTCCTGTAGTGCATTACTTACTGGATCTTGAGTCTGAAGAACGCAGCCTTCAGAATGTTGCAACAAGTAGCGTATTTTCGACCGGAGAGACTGCAAAGAGCGATGTTTCGGAATGTTGATGTCAATAGCGAGTATTTTATGGAAAACACTTTTGAATTTGGCACCATACCGTGGCCATTGTTCAACGTGACGCCTCTGACATGCCTAGCAATGCATTTACTTTCATCTTAACACTAGGCTGCGTTCTTAGCTACGCCAGTGAAAATGAAGATGGCAGCAGAAGCTATTAGAATTAGTAGATGTGAAATAATTCGTCAATGTTACAAAAAGTTTGTACACCAGGCTGCATTCTTTGTAACGGTTTAACCGGTTTAACCCAGGTTAATTCCATCGGTACCGTAACCTGGGTAACGTATTTCATCTCTTTCACTCTTGGAATGTAATTTATATCAACCTGAGACAAAATACTCGTTCCCCAGGTTACGAGACATCTACTTTGTAAACTTTGTGAATTTGCTTGCGTTCACCATTGTTTTCCATACAAACTGGTAGCTTTTTTATAAAAGTGAACGGAAATACATTTATGTACACTCAGTTTCTATAGCATTTACATTATTTACAACGGTAGAATGGTTCGTGGTTGGGCAACATATTAAGAAGCCTTGTGTCAAGTTGAAAAGTATTACGCCGTAAAGTACTGTGTACCGGGTTCAAAACATCATTTTCTAGTTGCCTTCCCATACTTGGCTGGAACCAGATGCGTGACAGTCTTTTGTTTTAATCTTTGCAACTAATATTCAACGTGAAGTTAGCTGCAGTTGCAAGAAAATCAGCTGATTTTTTTAACTTTTCAATGAAGTCAGCTGATTTTGATAAATTTATGAATGAAATCAGCTGATTTTGTTGCAATGAAGCTAGTTTCGGTTGCAACTGCAGCTAACTTCACGTCGAGTATTACTTGCAAATGTCAAAACAAAAGGCTGTCACGCCCCTGGCTGGAACTCACACCACATTGATCTTTCAGATTACTATTAATAATTAAGAGTTGCAGAAGTCACAGAAATTTGTTTTTCTGTGCGTTCTAAAACTGTGGGTCAGGTGTGGGTCGACCCACTCCGATCTTAGTTAATAATGGCCTCAAACACAAGACCAAAATATTATATCTCCAATAGCGAGAATTTTATCGAATTGAAGAATAATGTTTAGAATTAACTAGAGACATGAACCGAATTTCCAAACCTTTGTCTTTAAACCCCTTGATTTTTTAGAATTTCGGTATCTAAATTGATATGCACAAAGCCTTATTTTCTCACCTCAAATGAGGTACAGTAGTGGAAACCTAGAAATTATCGTATACATTTTAGTCCAATTTATCGCACAAAGTCCACATAAATAACAGTACACATCGTTTGCGCTTACATTTAGGATTGTCAAGGTTGTGGAATAAGTTGGATTGTCATCATTTATGCTGGTTTTGGAATTTCTTGGACTGTAAGATGCAGTTATTTCGATTCAATGCGAATACACTAGGACGGAGTGAAGGGGCGGGGTTAAAAAAATCTGCACGTAATTTGTGGACAACGCCTAACATTATTCGCAAACTCATTTGAAATCGCAAAAGATAATTGGTGAAATCATTCGATTATTATTTCGATTTAATTTATCTCTATTCGAGTTACTTTGGTTTGAGATAAGCTGTCGCTATAAAGGCTAGTCAACAAAAAATTTTCCTTACAAATTCAAGAAAAGTTCAAAACATGATATCATTAAAGTGGTTCCTTTGTGTGATATTTGGATTAACTTTACAATCCAAAATAGTCGCATCATCTTGTGTCGATGGAAATTATTATCCCAGTGAAATTGATTGCGCTGCATTTTACCAATGTTCGCATGGAGAATTCATTGAGCTTAGGTGTCCCGGTGAATTACATTTCAATCCCATCATCAACAATTGTGATCATCCGGAAAATGTTGACTGTGACATTACCACTTCAACAACTTCGCCATCCACTACGGCAGAGACAACATCTTTGCAACCCACACAAACCTCGACTGGTCACACAACCATCGAATCCGAAAGTGATGAAAGTGGCAGTAGTGAAAGTAGCGACGAAAGCTCAGGTTTTGTTAGCGCGAGTGAGAGCGATGATAGTGGGAGTAAAGAAATCAGCATTTCCGACGGCAGCGATGAGAGTGATGGTGGCAGTAGTGACATCAGTTTGATCAGTGACGAAAGTATGAGTAAAAGCGAGAGTAAGAGCAAAAGCAAGAGTAAGAGCAAAAGCAAGAGTAAGAGCAAAAGCAAGAGCAAGAGTAAGAGCAAGAACAAAAGTAAAAGTAAGGGAAAAGGCAGCAAAAAGAACAATAGCGAAAGTTCTGAGTCAGACGAGTTAATCATTCCATTGTGGTAATAAATACGATATAGAAGGAAAAGGAAAAGGTTTTTTGATTTAAACAAATAAACGATTACCTGTCTGAATTTTCTATTCATTTTTTAGGTGTGATGCCAAAATGGATACATTTTCAGAAATTAATACACAGGGAATTATCGCCCAGGAATTATCCCCCAGACAAGAAGGAATTATCACCCGGGAAATATTCACACATTTTCCCTATACAAATTGAGCTCTTTACATCCCGTCAAAGTGGTATTTTTGGACTCGTACGAAGTACGAAGATCCTATACGTTTACTACAAACAATTGTAATGTAACATGGGGTAGATCGAGGTGGCAGTTGGGGGGATGCATTTATTATCGTCTAAATATGACGAATCAACAATAAAAAAAATGTCCGTCCGTCCGTCTCCACTTTTTTTTCCAAACGGCTCAACTGATCACGCTAAACTTTTTTCTCTCTGAAAGATACATGCCATCCATGATTCAAGTTCGAAGATGAGCAAAATCGATCAAGTGGTTCCGGAGATATGGTCGAGGAAGTGACCAAAGACATGGTTTTTTGAGGGTCGGTGAAGCTTTTTCGCAAATATCTCAGCAAGTATAGTACGAAAATTGCTCATGTTACACTCACGGAATAGACATCAAAGTGACGCCATCTTGGATTTTCTGCTATCTTATGAATTAGAATAGTTACACGTTTGGTTTCTTCGGGAAAGTTGTTGATGTTGGTGAGCGGATTTTATTGGTGAGGTAAGAAAAGGGCTGTCAAAGGAAAGTTGTTGGGATGGGTGTGTAGCGTATCGGGGTGACCAACAAAATGGCGGGCGATGGTGAGGGACGAACTTGGGGTATTTTGACGGGGATTGTGACGGGGATTTTGAAGGGGATTTTGACGGGGACTTTGACGGGGATTTTGACGGGGATTTGGACGGGGAATTGGACGGGGATTTTGACGGTGATTTTGACGGGGATTTTGACGGGGATTGTGACGGGGAATTTGACGGGGATTTTGAAGGGAAAGTTGACGGGTATTTTGAAGGGGATTTTGACGGGAATTTTGAAAAGCGCCGCAGGCACATAAAGCGCCGCAGGCACATAAAGCGCCGCAGGCACATAAAGCGCCGCAGGCACATAAAGCGCCGCAGGCACATAAAGCGCCGCAGGCACATAAAGCGCCGCAGGCACATAAAGCGCCGCAGGCACATAAGAGCGCCGCAGGCACATAAAGCGCCGCAGGCTAATTATTAGCGAGGGTACAGGGGGCGGCAGCCCCCTGGTATAAAAAAATATTTCTGCAAATCACGTTACGGCTTTATAACAGCGGGGTGCCCCCTAGGGGGCTAACGGGATCGACTAATGAAAGGTTTTGATCTCAGAAAATTAAGAAAAAAATTTTGTGGGAATCGGGTGAGAGGTCGGGGCACCGAGACGAATGAAATTGTTGAAATTAAGTTTCTTGGCCATATACGACAACAGTTTTTCGTCTATATTTCCTTAACTATGCAAAATGGAAATTCACTGTCAAAGGCAAAGTTGTAGAGAATGAAATTTTAGGGTACACGTGTTTGAAGTTTTGGATAAAAATGCCTCAATCCTGGGATATGACCACTTCTAGAGTTGGGAGGGTTAATCTATATCTCTAGAACTATAAGAGTTAGGAAGTTGCTTCCAAAGGGAAAGTTGTAGAGAAAAAATTTTAGCGAAAACGTGTGTGAGGATTTTGGGTAAAAATGCCACAATCCTGGGATATGACCACTTCCTGAATTGGGAGGGATGACCCATGTCTCTAGAACTATAAGAGGTAGATAGTTGCTTCCAAAGGCAAAGTTGTATAGAACAAAATTTTAGAGCGCACGTGTTTCAGGGTTTTAGGGGAAAATGGCCCAATCCTTGGATATAACCATTTCTAGATTTGAATGGTCTGAGATGTACTTCGGTAGGGACTTTGACATTACCTTGGGTAATTTCTATGGATCTTTGAAATTCTTACAGATATAAAAGAACATAAAACGTTGGATTGTTTGCTTATTACTATATTAAGATACGTTCGAATCTTTTACAAGATTTGTTCTATTTGCCACATCTATTCTGTTTGTAACATCTATTCTGATACGTACGGGTCTTTGGTTATGTTATTTGTACAAATTGTCACAAATTTACCCGCTTAAAATTGCTTTCCCATTTGTCCGGACGATAATTCCCCGGGTGATAATTTCCCAGGTGAAAAATCCTGGGCGATGATTCCATGGGTGATAATTAAAATTTTTGTCGGTCTGTCGGTGAAATGAGTTATGCCCCAGTGAGTTATCCCCCAGACTGAAAAAAATGGGATTTTTCACCCCGGCGATAAGCCCAGCAGTTCCAAAAAGAAATTTTCAAGTCGATTCCGTAACACCACAAAAAATATTGTTTAACCTCAAAAGCGCCAGAAATGTTTTTTGAAATTTTTAGAAAGAAAATTGTCGGTGTGAAAAATCATTTCTCATTTCTCCATCACATTCATCTTGAGGGGTATCGTTGGAAAGGTAATAGATCAGCTTTTACGGGGAAAAAATTGGAAGCATTGGGCAAAATAGGTGGCGCTGACAGCGCTTTAAAGTACAAAAACTGAAAAAATGAAGTTTTTGATGCTTCCCGCCGACAATTTTCTTTAAAAAAATATATTTTTGGCTTTTTTGTGGCCAAACTATATTTTTTGCGGCGTTGCGGAATCGACTTGAGAAAACATTTTTTGGAACTACCTTTGCACTGTACCCAGCGAATGTTTACTTTTATCTAACAATTTATCGTTGCTATTTATCACCCAATTCCGTTTGAACACTTGTCTCGCCTGAAGCCCATTGTTTTTCTTAAGCCGAAACAAATATTCAAGTGCCGTCAAGATGTAAGTTTGAAACCCTCGTCTTAAGACGTATAACTGTATAGTAATACATTCACTATCTTTAATTCTTCGATAAGATTAATTAAATCTGTCAAAACCAAACTAAAAAATTATTAAATTGAGGACAATTTTACCAAGAGAAAAAACTTAGAAAATGGCTATAAGGCGTTAATGCCATTCCTCCACTTTCCTTCTCCATTTTCAGCTTTTTATTTTCAAAATTACTGGTCTCATTGTTTCGTCGGGACAATCTGCACTCGCACTCGTTCAAAATAAATTAAATCAGTCACTATAAACATGCAGAACGTTGTAGTGCAATGGAGTTACCTCAAGTATTCACAGATTCTGTAGAAGAATATTTGAAAACAGTACTTTTAAGTACAAAAGCATACACAACCGTCTATAAATAAACTTTATTTCACGAGTAAATTGAACAAAAAAAATGGTTCAAAACCCCGTAGAATGGCGTTATACATCCTGATATATGTTTATTTATTTTTGTGTGTATTGTATGTTATCGCAAACACAGATTACGTTTACGAAAGCATTGTAATTCCTTTGCGTCGAGTGGCGTCCCTTCTGCCACAAACCTTAATACTGTGCTACTGTGTAAGACCTTGTAATCGAATATCAGGTAAGGTAAACATAAACATATACCCTGTTTGGCTTTCATAAAATGGAAATGCCGCAGCGAAAGAAATCCTCAATATTATTCAATCAGAACCAACAGCCATCTATAGGCTCCTTATGAATGAATATTTTCACATAAATTTGGTAGAGTAACGGGTATTCCTACACACGACAATGTGGTTTTGTTGATACTTAAACATAGCTGAATGATCACTTTTCTCATCTCCTCTAAAATTCACCTGGTGGTGTTCAATAGCGTACTTTGTTAAAATTTTTATGAAAATCTCCGAAACATACAGCAATTATAGTTGGTTCATCCATTAGACTTGAGTCTGTTGGGATCAAAAGTAGGTCTTTTCCATCTGTCAAATTGACGTTTTAAACGTCAAACGAAAGAAAAAACTTGAAATAGTCAGATAATCTTTTATTTTTCCTCGATTCTATTTCAGCATCAAAATTGATGAAAAATAAAAGATCATCTGACTATTTCAAGTTTTTTTTTTCTTTTGATGTTTAAAACGTCACTTTGACAGATGGAAAAAACTTACTTTTGATCCCAACCAGGGGCGTGACAGTGTTTTGTTTAGATCTTTGTTAGTAATATTCAGCATGAAGTTAGCTGCAGTTGCAAACGAAGCTAACTTCATTGCAAAAAATCAGCTGATTTTTTAAGTTTTCAATTAAATCAGCTAACTTTGTTTGCAATGAAGTTAGCTTCGGTCACAACAGCAGCTAACTTCACGTTGAATACTACCTGCAAATATCGGAGCAAAAGACTGTCACGTCCCTGATCCCAACACACTCATTTATCCTCAGCTTTCATCCAAATATTAAGATATTACGTACTCCTTGGAGGGGGGAAGGTTACGCTAAGAGCGTATGCCTCATATTAGGAGATTTTTTTCATCCATTTTGAGGGTGACATGAATTAAAGTCGAGTTCAATATCCTTCGATGCGATATTGAACTGGGCGATATTGCACTTTCGTTCAATATCGCCCGCACTTTTTTTGCGGGTGAAAAAAACTGCGGGCGATGTTGTACGGGGAAAATTGCACTCTCGTTCAATAACGCCCGTGCAATATCGCCCGCATTTTTTAGCGGGCGATATTGCACGGGGGATATTGCACTCTCGTTCAAAATAGCCCGTTCAGTAGCGCCCGCAAAAAATAGTGCGGGAGATATTGTACGGGCGATATTGAACGAGTGTGCAATGTCCCCCGTACAATATCGACCGCATATTTCCTTGTTTTGATATTAAAGTTAAAATGTTACCCGATTCATCCTTTTACGAAATGCTACTTAATCCGACTTGACTGACACTTCCGACGATGCATTCTTTTACGAAATGTTAAGTGTCAGCCAATTCAGATTACGTAGCATTTCGTAAAATGATGTATCGTCTGAAGTGTCAGCCAAGTCAGAATACGTGGCATTTCGTAAAAGGATGAATCAGCTGAAGTGTCAGGAAAGTCGGATTACGTTGCATTTCGTAAAAGGATATATCTTCTGAAGTGTCTGTCGAGTAGGATCACGTAGCATTTCGTAAAAGGAAGCATCGTCTGATGTGTTAGCATAGACGAATTACGTAGCATTTTGTAAAAGGATGTATCGTCTGAAGTGTCTGTCGAGTAGGATTACGTGGCACTTCGTAAAAGGAAGCATCGTCAGAAGTGTCTGACTCGACTTTAATTCATGTCACCCATTTTGAGATCTGAATCTTAAAATCGTATTTTTTTACGTACGCGATATTGGATATCCCGATGACATAATAATATATAGACAATATAGACTGGGTTTACGTAGCCATCAGCTGAAGCAAAAATGAAAATACTTAATTTGTCTATATTACGCACATCGCACACTAACACATACACCTCATGAATTTTACGTAATCCACATAAATTTTACGTAATTAACCAATACTACTAAACATCCCGCATTTCACTTTTTCTTCAACTTGTGTCAATTTTTTGTCAAAGACTGCCAGTCTAGTGTATGAAACTACTGGAAGTTGAATCTGAAGTACGCAACCTTCAGTAAGTTGAAGAGTGTATTATCACTGTTACGACATCCGCGCAATCAATACGTCATCGGCTTATGTCAAACTATACTGAGTTTCGTTATAAGATCCACAGTCTGCGAATACGATAGCGTCTGATAATAGACTGTTTATGCATATTATCATGAAATTCAGTATACTTTGACATAAGCCGAGGACGCACTAAAGGCATGGATTGTCGAATGTCATTATCAATGTAAATTGCGACATCTATTATCATCGTAACGTCGATATCATGAACTAAAGACAGTCTGCTCCAAATGTCAAAATTATCGAATAAGTTAGTCTGCTTCAAATGTCAAGTATCTTGAATGTACTGCTATCTATTTTCATTAGGAACTGCCTATAATGCACTTATTTTCGTCTCGACACCAGGATGCGTTCTTGAGCTACGTTTATGGAATTGAAGATACAAGCAGCAGCTATCAGTTGATTAGTGCGTTGGAAAGGATTCATCAATGCCGTTAAATTTATTATAGTCACTGTCATTTATTTATTTTGTTGTTGTTATCAATCGTTTGTAATTGTAGTCAGGGGGCTTCGGCCATTGATGCAAAATAAAGTAAAATCTTCACACAAATGACATCTTTGGGTCTCGTTTACTTACAGAGCTCATAAAACTGATTGATTAAAAGAACATCACTGGGATAAGCCAATTGTTGGCACTAGGCTGCTTTCTTTGTCATGGTTCAACGGCACAAAGTAAGCAGCCTGGTGTTATGTTGGAAAGTATTGAGCCGTAAAGTACTACATAAGCGAGAGGAAGAGATAATTTTTCCCAGCGACTAAGTCTCAGATAGGTGTATGTAGAAAACTTCTTTAGGGAAATATTACAACGATTGTCATGAACTTTCGATGTTCTTGCCATCTAATAAGTCACTCTGAGGAAAATATTTGTATGGCGAGAGTCATGACCTTTCAACTTTTCCACACTAGTGACGGAAATAAGTATTTGCCATTTAACAGAACCTTTCTTGATGCAAAGTTCAGGCCCATAAGCTTTAGAATTTATAAAGACATATAGGAAATTGGTTTTCAGAAGAAAATACTGAAGTTCGATGAAAAATTTAAATTTGTCGAAAGAATATTCAAATTTTGTGACAAAGTTGAAAATGAAACGCAACATTTATAATACGAGAGTATTGCAGCGATAAATAAATATGTAAAATGTGCTACGAAACGTGCAAAGTTTTAAAAGTGACATGACTGTTTGCCAGTTCCATGGAAATATTTGTTAGGAATTCTGTGGGTGTTTACAAGAATTGAATCTTAAAACTGTGTTGTAATATGAAAATTTACATCACAATTCGCAAAATGTTCGTATCTTTGAAAGTTCGACAAAGAACTCACTGGTACCTCCAAGCCGTAAGTTATTTTTATTTTCCGAATTCGTTTCACTGTTTCCATTTTCTATACTTGACATTGAGCTTAACGAGGAAAATTCATTTATTTGCTTGAAGCAATTCGATTAGTTTGACATAAATGGGTACCCCAAAAGTCCACTTTATCAAAAACGTAATTTTTCTTGGAGCATTTAAAGCGAAATGTGCAATGCAACACGATCATCGTAAATAATTCACAGTCAGTTAATGAAAGTAGATAAAATTTGAAGCTCCCTGTACAAAGGAAAAGTTTTGATTTTTCCGATATTGTGTTCACATACTTCGTACAAAAAATGTATTACAAGTACATCGTTCGAAAGTTATGGGTAAGCCAATTTTATATATGAAAGGCAACAATCAGCCATGAGCCTTATGCCTTATCGCTCTTATAGGAACCAAGATGCTATAGTTGCACGACTAACTTCACTATCTGTAACTGTTTCATATAACAATATTAAAGCATGTGTCTTGCAAAACTAGTCATAACACACGAAATGAGTTTTGCTTTTATTCACAACGTTATGCTTGCTTTATGTGACAAACGAAATGAATGAATTCACTTAATATTAATGGTAATGTTAACTGTGATATCTGCAACGGTGCAGACTTGCATGATATATGCAGAGAGGAAAGCATCAGAGAGTACGTTGGATGCAATAGGAAAAAGGTTATAAAAGTGAGCTTTTGCGACATCACTGTTGCAGTAACATATTTCCCAGTATATAACGTAAGAAGACGCTGCGAATGTAATTCATTTAGTTTGCGGAAACCGACATTTTTGTAAATGAAAAGAAATTTATGGACCAAAGTTTTTTGTATCATTTGCTTTCTAAAATTTAATTTTGTTGAATGATTGGAACACAAATAAAATATTTTCATTATTTCCTTCGAATTTTGCTACCATTTTTTAGGGCCGACGGATGAACCACGCCTTTAGTGCGGCGCGGCGTCGGCTTATGTCAAAGTATACGAAATTTCACGATGAAGGGCATGTGTAAAAATAATTATTTTTCGTCGTTTGTTGTATTACAAAATTCGTCATGAAATATTGTATACTTTGATATAAGCCGACGCGACGCCGCACTAAAACGTGGATTTGGACAGGTGAGGTGTTTTGAAAGTACGCAACTCATTCGCGACCTAAATTTCGAGATTTTTCGGCCCCTATAATTCGACAACATATTGCGTCAAAGTATATTGAATTGCATGACGCGATATGTAAGCTGTCAAACCAGGGGCGTGACATTCTTTTCATCTTTGCAAGTTGCGATCAAGGAAAACTTCATTGCAAAAAAATCAGCTGACTTTTGAAGTTTTTAATGAATTTGGTAAATTTATTATTGAAATCAGCTGATTTTGTTTGCAATGAAGCTAGCTTCGGTTTACAACTGCAGCTAACTTCACGTTGAGTATTATTTGTGAAGATCAAAACCAGGTGCATGACAGTTTTTTGTTTTAATCTTTGCAACTAATATTCAACGTGAAGTTAGCTGCAGTTGCAAAAAAATCAGCTGATTTTTTAACTTTTCAATGAAGTCAGCTGATTTTGGTAAATTTATGAATGAAATCAGCTGATTTTGTTGCAATGAAGTTAGTTTCGGTTGCAACTGCAGCTAACTTCACGTCGAGTATTGCTTGCAAATATCAAAACAAAAGACTGTCACGCCCCTTATCAAAACAAGAGACTGTCATGCCCTTGCTAACGATGTAACTTGCCCGACAGCTTAAGCGCGTCATAAAAATTATTTTTGCTTAAATGCCTTCAACGGAAGTGTTTAAAGCGATGTCAGCTTGCGTCAAAGCAAACGAGTGAAGTGCATAATTTTTAGACCCGTACGAAGAACGAAGTCTATTGCGTTTCCCACGACGTTTGTAAAAACATATGAAGGGACCCTTACGTATCAGAATAAATGCGCAAACTGAGTTGATGTTACGAAAAGACTCGAACGTATTTAGGTAAATCTTGCCTTACGTCCACATTTAATTGGATTGGAAACTGCCGAAACGGCAATATTGAAAAACCCTTTCGAAGAAACGGTGTAAAGTAACCTTTCCGAAACATAACATAAACCCACAAACAGAGAGAAATGTTCACCTCAATTTTCTCTAAAACATAGCAAAAAACCTTTTTTTTGTCTAGGGCCGACCTACTGCCCTAAGTAGAAGCCTCGGACACATACTTCCATAAACAAAAATGTTTCCCTCAGTTTGGTCTGCAACAAAGCAAAAAATTGTTTTTTGGTTAGGGCCGATCGACTTCAGGACCGATATGAGGCCCACTTGAGCCCTAAGAACAGGCACCGGGCCAAAATTTGTTTTTAAATATAATTCGGTGATCGGTTATCCCTCAAATAGAAAAATCAACAAAATCGGTTGGGATTTACCCGATTTATGTAAACAAACAAGTTGGGCCCTAGCAGAAGCTCAGTTTTAGGGTTCTGGCTGAGTCCAAAGGTTTCTAATCAAAAAATTTTCTTCCATAAAATGTGAGAAATTCCTACACCTTTCTATTAAAAAGAATTGAAAATAGGAAAAGATTGACTCCGGTTATGTACAAGAAACATGTGGGGCACTATCAGAGATTCGTTTTTAGCCCCCCACCTAAGTCCAAGGGCACAATCTAAAAAACGTTTCTTCTACAAGTTGTTGTGCTTTCATAGACCCGTTCTTTTAAAAATTATGTATGACAACCAGAAAAAATTTACTAGAGTTATGTACAAAAAACACGTATGGCCCTAGCATAAAATCGTTTTTAGTGCCCTAGCTAAGTCCAAGGGCTCAAATCCAAAAAAGTTTCTTACATAAATTGTCGGTCATACCCAGATCTTTCAAACAAAAACAAATTTATGAAAATTAGACACGATTTATTCGAGTTATGTACAAAAGACCAAAAACCACTTAAACGGCCCTAGTCTGTCGGGCTAAGGGCCGCTGACCGAGAGCCATTTAAGTGGTTTTAGGTCTTTTGTACATAACTCGAGTAAATCTTTTTCGATTTTCAACATTTTTTTAATCGAAAGGTCTAGGAATGCCCAACAATTCTTGAAAGAAAATTTTTTGATTTTGGCCCCTGGACTCAGCCAATGTCTAAAAAACTGAGTATCTACATACAAGGGCCCTACATGTTTTTTGTGCATAACTCGAGTAAATTTTGTCCGATTTTCATAATTCTTTTTATAATCGACAGGTCTATGAAAGCCCAACAATTCAATTGAAGAAAATTTTTTGAGTTTGGGCCCTTGGACTTAGCTAGGACTCCAAGAATGATGCTCTTATGTGGTGATGGCCTTACGTGTTGTTTTTTTCATAAATTGGGTAAATACTACCCGATTTTATTGATTCGTTTTCTATTTGAGACGTAATCGAATGCCGAATAAGGGCCTAAGATCTGTCCTAGCATAAAACAAATTTTTAGTATGTATTAGAGAAAATTGTGGCGAACATTTTTGCCAATGGAAATATGAGTCCGAGGCCTCTTCGCAGGACCCAAGGTAGGGCGAAAGGTCGACCTAAACACAAAACATTTTTTTCGCTTTACTGTGGAGTAAATTGAGTAGAAATTTTTTTTCCATATAATTATGGATCGGAGAATCGTTTGGTCAGTTCTAAGACAGGCACAAGAACAAAAAAAAATTTTACGCAAATTTGTCAAATTTTTTTTTCTACAATTCGGGTCAGAATCAAAGCAATATTTAATTAGATTAAGTTTTTGCAACAACTGTTTTGTTTGCCACATCTATTCTGATGCGTACGGGTCCCTTTCATATGTTTTGTCGCTGTGCATGTTAAGAGTTTAGTATATTTTGACATAAGCCGACGACGCCTGACTAAGAGTGTTGATAGATCTGAAGCAAATATAGTGTTTCATGCTAGAGATCATATCAAGACCTGCGAATAGCGTTGATATCATTCCCCGTCCCCCTCCCCCTACTCCCATTAAATCTTTTACTCCATTGAAATTAAAACGAAAACTAGTCTCCCACCTGCCAGAAGACAAATGTCCACAAAGGTTAATTAAAATGCAAAACAAATTTTAAGAAAATTTAATTTAACTTCAAATCACACATTGCTTTGATGTTTTCATTAAAAAATTATAAAAGTGACGCTGCAAGGAAAATATCAATTTCAGAACTTCGATTTGTATTTGTATTTCGTTCACATGTACACGTCAGGATTGGAAGTTTATTTAGTTTTTTTTTTTTTGAAAATGTCCCCTTGAGGAAACTATGCAGCAAAGTTTTAAACTTTAAATCAATTTCGCAGGAACTTCTAACAAGAGCAATAGAAACGGAAAAAGAATAAACAAAACAGAATCGAATAATGAAAAAAAAGTCTCTTCACAAATACCATGTGCCAATGGAACAGGAAAAGTACACAGGAGCACTTTATTGGTTTTTAATTAAAAATTGTTTTGATATACTTGAGCGTTGCAATCGCAGCAGTAGGTATGTTAACCGAATTTTAATGCTTTAAATTCGGATTGAACGTGAAATGCAAATCCGATAAATACAAATGTAACTTTACCTCTGACTGTGCAGCACCCCAAGCAATCCAAATTTTCAGCACCTTCGTTGAGCTATTCAATACCTGCTCTACACGTCTCCACCTTTCTGTTATGACATACTGCTCGAGTTCATCATTTTGTTCAACATCCATGCCATCGTCACGCAACAACGCCTCAACTAATTGTCCGCACGTTGTGTCATCTGTAATACCAGATATCCAACGTTGTTCACCACGTACCCAAATTGGTATTTCGTCAGTGTCATCAGATGAATCGTCATTCGTTGATTTATCTTCATCAATGCCATCATCCGGGGATGGTGGGAAATGACTTCGTGGTGGATGTCTGCAAATGAAGAATATTGTAAAATGTTTTTCGGTCGAAGCGAAAATGAAAATTTATTTAAATTGATTTATAGAACTTTGTGTATTTATTCGAACGAAACTATTTTGTTGTCGTTTCGGGCTACGGTACTTGGTTATTCACCTCACACACGAGCTTTAATAAAATATCTGAAGGAAATGTGAATTATTGGATTTTGCCATAACACTACAGTGAATTCTCAAATAAAATATGTTTCCGTCCCAACTCGATTGAAATATGAATAGTTCTTAAGGTTAATGAAAAAGAGGTTACGTGATGTGGTGGTAGGTGAAAAGTGAAGCAATAGTTCCAACAACTCGTTAAATGTGATTCGGAAACTATGACGGATTCATAAACGACTTAAAAGTTTGCACAGAAATATGTAAACATCAAACGTAGAAATACAAATTGAGTTAATGTTTCAGATATTTGCTAATTTGCTTCAGAAATGGAGAGATGTGAGAAATGAAGATGAATCTAAAGATTAAGTTGACTTTCATTTGACTTTTTCCAGCAAAAGTTCCACGGCTAATCAAGAGATGAATCGTGAAACAAAAAATTTTTTGTTTGTCTAACACTTCAACTCTTTAACAACTTAAAAACTTTAAGGCGTTACTGTTCAAGAACGTATCTCTTTCCACAATCGCCTGAATGTAGGTTTCGTGTTAAAATCAAAGTTCATTTGTTTAAATCAGAAGACCCGTACGATTATGTGGCAAGAAAAACTTCCCATTTGAGTTTTAATTTGATTCCTTTGAGGTATTCATTGGCAGTGGTGCAAGGATTCAGAAGTTGTTAATCGACGATGTTGCACAAAAATCAACGTTTAAGACAACAGTCAAGGGAAACGTGACGCAAGTCCTTGTCTCTTCTTCCAAAACAACTGATATCAATTTGGGTGACGCTTACAGCTTCGGAACGCAAAAATTACAGCTTCGGACCCCCAATGTTATAGTTTTTCTGTTTTTTCAGATTTGACACAAAAAAAAAATTACGTTTTGCGTGATGTGTGGAGTAGGGTTACCACATTTTTGGCGTGCGAAATCTGACAGCGCAGAAAAATTATTACGTTGGGGCGCATTTATTTAATGGAAAATAATAATATTTCAAAAGAATTTTTTGCGTTCCGAGGCTGTAAGCGTCATCAAAATTGATATCAGTTGTTTTGGAAGAAGAAACGAGGGCTTGCGTCACGTTTTAATTATAAAAAGGGTTTTGGTTGTGATATTAGTAGTTTTGGAAGAAAAGAGAAAACAAATTTTGAAAAAAAAAAACTGCCGGCGGAAAAAATTTCCGGCGAAAAAAGTTTTCAGCGAAAAAAATTTCAGCGGAATAATTTTCAGGCGAAAAAAATTTCAGCGAAGAAAAATTCGGCGAAGAAAATTTTGGCGAAAAAATTTTTTAGCGAACAAAATTTTCAGCGAAAAAAAAAAATCGCTAAAATTTTCGGCGAAAAAAAATTTCCGGCAATAAAAAATTTCCGGCGAAAAACATTTTCGACGAAAAAAGTTTTCCGGCGAAAAAAATTTTCGTCGAAAAAAATTTCCCCCTAAATATGTCCCATACCACCGTCGGCCATTTTGTTGGTCACCCTGACACACTACACACCCAGCCTAACAACTTTGCCTTAGGTCTCAGGGAGCTACGACACAAGGGAAAAAAGTCAAAACTTAGCTGTATAATGGTTCCGAAGTCTACGAAAAAAAAATTCTTAGTTTTTTGATCGTATGGGGACTTGCGTCACGGGCGCACCGCTACCGCACGCCCATGATACGACATGACAAAATCCAAAATATGTCAAGCGACGAAATATGGCGTGTTTGTCACCTTCCACTCCCTATATTACGGGGACATTGACACAATAGATTTGCCTGTGGTATTTCCGTTTCCAATTTCTTTAACTTTGCCTTTCCAAAGCGTCACCAAGAATCAATTTTACATAGGGGCTGTTTACAAATGACGTTACGCTCTAGTGGGAAAGTGGTTTAGCAAAACGTGATAGTCAATAGAAATTTGGGTCACATTTAGCCTAAAATATGTGACAGAGAAAAGGGGGAGTCAAAAATTTAGAAATAAAACGTGACGTCATTTGTGAACAGCCCCATTACTAGAACAGCCGAGTAGCTATTTACCAGAGTTACTGCGATCACAGGTGGAAGAAGAGAATTATTTTTCATTCAAGCAAAGGAATGTTATAGCCAAAGTGCTTTCTAGATGAATAGATTCCTCATAGACATTCCAAGGATAGAAATTCATTTCACGACACTAGAACTAAGTAAAATCAAAAAGGACTTCGAAATAGAAAAAGACTCAAACTTTTCTACTATCTTTCATACAGGTTCCAATTTACATTTTTCCTATTTGCGTTGTGTGTCAAAGGAATCTAATATTGAAGGGTGGAAGGTTCAAACGTTTAATCTTTCAAGAAATTTTCATTTATTTTTGAAAGAAGAAAATAGGAAAATATTTTTGTGTCACTTTGTATAATCTGTTGAAACATTCAGGTAACTTCCTTAGATTTTGTTCCTCTCTTTTCAGCTACTTCTCAAGTTCTAAACGATTCTTTGAAGGTATTCTTTTGATGTTACTTATCCATAAACAACATCATCATGAGCAAACAATTGCTATAATGCCATAATACAAACAAAATAGAATTGAAGTGTGAGAGAAGTCAGAATTTACTGTAATTTTATTTATGAAAGTTGTGCGGGGTGAGTAGGTAGGTAAGCACGAGGGTGTCACTCAATATAAAAATTTACGTCGCATTTACAGCAATTTTTTGGTCTTTTCTAATTTGTACTACAGTTATTTCCATTTATTTTTACAGGCTTGTAAAATATCCGTAAATTTCTCAGGATTCCATTGTTCGAACAATGGAATTTTATCACCTGCAAAAACCTACAAAGCTAAATGATAAAGATTGTACATTTTGTAGATAACTTTTTTTAAATTTTCAACTTCTAATAGGATAGATGACGGCTCGCATCGGTGTTGCATCGGGCAATAGTCAAAAATATTCACCGACAAACGTTGACATTTTCTATAGCTGATTACGGTTCCGTATAAAGAGCGTCACAAACTGACAGTAGCGCCATCAGTTAATTTCATTGTTAGATGTGGTTCAACAAGTAACTGATTCGTCTATACGGCAACATCGATAAATTCACGTTCCAAATGGGTTGTTTCTTCTTCGGCAATAATGAATTATGAATAAGTGACACTCGTGGCAAAATTTTACCGACATCTCCTACATTACAAGGAGCAAGCAGTCGGCGTCATTCGATTGTTGTTTGTATTTGTATTCTCGATAATTATCAATAAATTATTCAAAAAATTTCCTTGAATAATTTTTTTTAAAAACAAAATTTTTCGTAACTTCATAGCATACAAAGGTAAAATGTGACACAGTCCGTAAGTCCGCTTCCAAAATTAATGATATCGCTTATGGTGACGCTATCGCTGGTAACATGCAAAAATTTGTTTGAATGGAATCTTGTCTTCAAAATTTTAATTTTCTTAAAAAAGGCCAAGAAAATTTTTATCAGAAAAAAATTTCGTCCGGAAAAAAAATTTTCTGAAAAAAAATTTTCTCGCAAAACAATTTTTTATGCAAAAAAATTTCTCCTAAACAAATTTTTTCCGAAAAAAAATTTATTCCGAAAAAAATTTCGCAGAAAAAAATCTCCAACCTACAAATTTGAAGAAAAAAATGTTCTCCAAAAAAAATTTCGCTGAAAAAAATTTTTCTTCGAAAAACGTTTCCAACGCCAAAACCCAAATTTTCCCCGAAAAAATTGATCCGAAAAAGTTTCCTCCGAAAAAAAATTTTTTGCGAAAAAAATTTTTTCAGAAAATTTTTCTTAAAAAAAATTCTCCGAAAAAAATTTTTCTTAAAAAAAAATTTCCAAAAAGAAATTTTTGCACTAATCTATATAACTTTCCCCAAAAAACCAACGGCATGCATCCTGACAACATTAGGGAAAAATAGAATAGATGACTTTTATTTATTGTAATTATTTTGTTGTTGAAAAGATCGTTTTTTTACTGGCTGCGCCAATGTGAGCAGTCTTTTTCTTCGCTTAAAATAAAAAATTAAAAATTTTTAAATATTAAAAAAAAAACAAAAAAAACTGTGTAGCTATTCTAGTTGGAAAGGTATCAAAAAATCCAAGATGGCGCCGCTATGATAGCTGGCAGACATTTTCTTATGATCCCAAAAAATTCAAATGATCAAACGCTATAACTTTCTAGAAGAAATCAACTCTCTAAGTATTATTTCGGAGCTACAATTCGAAAAAAACATGATTTATTGCTTGGGAAAATTCAAAATGGGTTTGACGGCTGGCAGCCATTTTCTTAAAATCCCAAAAAATTCTTTTGACGAAATTGTATAACTTTCCCGAAGAAACCAACTCTCTAGCCATTGTCACTCCGGAGCTAAAATTTGAAAACTCCGAGCACTACGTGAAAAACCCTAAAAATTGACCACTTTTCCAGATGCCACGACTTTTCATGAGTGTTCTCGGAAAAGCTGTATATGAAATTTTTCATTTGGGGCCGAGAATGACGTTCGTTCCCTGGAAATTTCGTCAAAATTGGCTGTCTAGTTCTCCAGTTCGAAAATTATTAATAGAAAGAACATTACTAATTATAAAAGTCAAAACTTTGTCTGTTTGTCTGTATGTTTGTAAATTGTCGGTCACAAATTTCCAGCGCCCGACCTGCTTGAAGAGTTCTGAGGAACTGAAGCAAAGTATCGTTTTGCATTGCCTGTTATAAGCCGAAAGCCAAAGAAAAGGCAATGCAATAGTAGATTCTTTTGCATTGCCTTCTATGAGTCAAAAAAAGGCAATGCAAAAGAAGATTCCCATGAGAATCTTTCTACGTCCGACCTGCTTGAAGAGTTCCGAGGAACTAAACTGTTTTGCATTGCCTTTTTTAACCCAAAAAAGCAATGCAAGCCTAACTTCGAATGGTAAGAGAAATCAACAAGGGGAACCTAGAGGCAGAGAACGAAAGACGTTCCGTTGTTAGAGGGTCGGGACCGCATTGAAGCAGTCCCCTTCAAAAATAAAGCGCTCTTATATTATGGGTACAGTCTCCCATATAAGAACAGTATCGCCATCCGCACCTAGCACCGTTTTGCAACGATGCTTAGCGCCGGACATCACCAACCGGCGATACTTCCAAGCGTATTGAACAGAGGTATTTATACATTTAAAACTGAGTATTTTCTGTGAAGTATAACATTTATACAACGAAAATAATTAGTAATTTTATATGAGAAATTTGTTCAAGTAATTTCAGGGAGAATATATATGTTTATGTGCGTGTGTGTAAATGTGGAATGGAATAAACGAAAAAACTATTTTATGCACGTGGCTTCATTCAGTAACATTCTCAATGTATTTAGGAGGGGCGTGTTTACACACGCATTGTGTGACAATAAAAATTTTATGTTTGTTTATTAAGTGGCGTATTCAAATATTTTCTTTGTAAGGAATTAATTGTATGGAACGAAATGATGCATTGATTTTCTTTGTACATTTTTTTGGTTGATGTTAAATCTTTGGTTTCTTCGGCAAAGTCTTAGAGTTTTGTTAGTATTGGTGAAAAAGTCGGGCAGTTCGACATTAGGTCAATTTTTATATTTTTAACAATATCTTGGAATGTATGGGAGTTGGGCTATAGGTTTCTTTGGCAAAGTCTCAGAGTTTTGTGAGTAGAAGTCACCAGTATTGGTGAAAATGTCGGGCAGTTGGACATTGGGTCAATTTTTATGGTTTTAAAAGTATTTGGGAATGTATGGGAGTTGGGCGATAGGTTTATTTGGCAAAGTTTCAGAGTTTTGTAAGTGGAAGTCACCAGTATTGGTGAAAATGTCGGGCAGTTGGACATGGGGTCAATTTTTATGCTTTTAAAAATATCTTGGAATGCATGGGTGGTAGACCATAGGTTTCTTTGGTAAAGTCTCAGAGTTTTGTTAGTTAAAGTCACCAGTATTGGTGGGGCAGCTCGGGGGAAGAAGCAGTACGGGGGTAACCGGTTGTATGGAGAAATGGTAGTACGAGGAAAACAGTAAGGAGAAAATGGTATTACGGAAGAAACGTTGACGCGAAACAGTAGTACGGTGGAAACGGTTGTACGGGGGAAACAGTAGTGCGGGGGAAATGGTTGTACGCGAAGCAGTAGTACGGTGGAAACGGTTGTACGGGGAAACGGTAGTACGGAGAAAATTGCACACCCTTGCATACATTTTAGTATTAAAGTCGCAAATCTCCGACCTAGCGGACAAGAATGCTTAATGTCCGCGTAACCCTTAGGGGCGGGGTATTTACTAGTAGATATATAGAACATAGAGATCAGAAAAAAAGTTTTCATAATGATGAGAACAATAGAAAATCGATGGCCCATAGAAAAATGTCCTTTTGAAACTTCGATGTCTCAACCAATTTTCAACCGATTTGGATAAGTCTGGGCTCGTTGGAAAGCTGCTGCGACGTAGTTTAATCTAATTAATTAATTAATTAATCTAAAAATAATTTAGAGGGGGAGGGCGAGGGGAAAAAACTCAAAAGTTCGCGTATATACGGTTCCCAAAGTTTTTGTATGGTGTTTTTTGAGTTTGTGGACTTCTTTTTTGGGGACATGATTCAAATTCGCAAATAATTTTAATTTTTTTGTATCTTCGGAAAATTTCCCAAAAATTTTCAGAAAAGTTAAAATGTTTTGAAACTTATCATTTTTTCAAGTATTCGAAATTCGTAAACATTTTGAATTTTCGATTTATTTTGGACCTTCAAAAATTTCTCGAACATTTTTCGGAAATTGGAAAATTTTTCGAAAATCTTCTTAAATCTTTTGTAGAATCATCTCTGCCAAATTTCAAAATGTCCTAGAGCCTTACTATGAGTCCCAGGACACAAAAAGATAGTTTGCTTTCGAAATTCTTCATAATTAATCAAATATTCGTGAAAAATCAGCACAGACGGACAGACTTTTTTTGTGCAGATTTAAAAAAATCCTTCTAAACTTCAAAATTCGAAATGTTACGAACGCAGTGACAAGCATTAAAGACAGACTTTGTATGGGCCTAAAAATTTTAAATATATGAGGTAAAAAGGAGTGCATGAGTTTTAATGAAAATTATCATTTATCGATGTTCACATTTTCATGGGCATCATTATACAGGACGTAGGTAGCGCTGCGTACGAGTCTCTTTACTTCTGATTGAAACTGATATTGCTTCGTAATGTTGATCAGACTTTAAAATTAATTTTCCATTTTTTCATTTTCTCCAAAAAGGTCAAGGGTCGGTTCAAATACAGATTTGAATTGAGCGAAAATTGGGTTGAGATATTTAAGGAAAATATGCCCCCGAAAGATTAAAGGAATGCGATTAAAAGACAATGTAAATAAATTTTGCAAACTTTTTCCCTTATTTATTTAAGTAAATTTAAATAGAATGCGATATTGTCAATCGACTTTAAATCAAGCTTTTGTCCCATTTCCCGTTTATATCCGTTGAGAATGAAATCAATAAAATGAAGAAATATTTCAAATACCTGCACATTTTCTATTCGACAAATGAATGATTAATTTTTTAATCGTAAAATACTCGTTCCACGTCCATAAAAAGAACATCATTAAAATGTCATTTGAAAATCCAAGAGCACTTTCTTCGACGTTCAAACACAAAAAAAAATTAAGGCAAATTGAGGCTGTGCTTCATATTTCTACCATTTTCATTTCATTGAATTAGACAAAACAGTCTTTCATTTAAGTGAAATGTGAAACATTTCAGTTATTTTTCATTAAAATTAATAATGGAATTGTGATGTAAATGGTTTGACATGCAACATTTTCTCACCATGTTTTGGATCAATTTGCTTAACATTCAATGTTGTGTTTGATATCATAATTTTATTATTCGTACATTCATTTTTCTCTCAGTTTATGTTTTATGTGGTACGATGTTTATTAAGTGAATGAACGTATTCTACAAAAAAGTCTATGTTTAGCAAAGACGACCTTGCCACTGGTTGTAAGACAAAATGAGTAAACCAGAATTGCTGTCGACTTTTTTTTTATCTGTCTGATTTGGCTATCATATCTGCACACTCTGTTATGGATATCGTTGATATAAATGAAAAGGTTTTTATTGCCATATTAATAAAGCTGTTTGGTATGCTCTCTGCATTTTATATTACCAACATATATAGGGAATTCGAGTGTGTACCATGGACTGGACATAGCTATTCGATGTGTACGATTACACAAGGGCGAATAGATTTGTTTCTACGTTTGTAAAGGTTTTACGAAATTATAGCGTCGGTCGTAGCAACTAATTTGACATGTTATTAATGTGAGATGGTCCGGAAAGTGCTCAAATTCTGTTGCACAGCCAGGTCACGTAATTGCTAAATTTGTAGCGAATAGATACGTTAATTCATGGAAAAAAGGAAACATGCATAACTTACGCATTACTCAAAGGCATATACTATTCGCCGGTGGGTTCGAATAGCCAAAATGACTATTTGCCGGCGACGCGACGGCGATTTTTATCATATATTTTAGCTGCGAATAACGTCATTCAAACACACCTATTGTACATTATACATTTTTTATAGCAAAGAAAAAAATGGAGGGTCGCAGAAGGGCAAATTGTAAGTCTAGGTTTTCGTCAATCATGACGTTTCGTTAAAGTGAAATTTCTTAAACTTCCTTAGAGACCTAGAAGACATTTCGTTAGAGGATGAGTTCCTTAGTTTTTCCTGACTTTTTGTTAACGCACAAATCCTCTATGTTCAAATTTGAGAAAAATCTCGTTTTGGTATTATTGCACCCATAGCATATATTTTTTCTACGGCTGCTATCAAATCCTCTAGTTTCGCTCAAATAGTCGTTTTGATATATTTCGGCTATTCGCAGGCGGCGACGAATAGTGACTCGTTACTCAAATGTGTACGACGATCAAAGAAACGTTTACAAAAAAAGAAAGATATGGAAACCAAAACTGCACGTGAAAAACACGCAAAATGCTTTGCTTCTTGTCTTTGTATTTTATTTGGCTTTGTGTTTTAGATTTCTTTTCTTTTTCTACAGAGGAGGGAGAAGTATACTTAACTTAGCAACATCAAAGGAATATCCTCCAAGCTTGCGGGTATGCACAACAGGCTCATTGGCGGCTTAGGTGCTAGGTATCATCAGTTTGATGTCCTGCCCACTATTCTATCCTATCCTATCCTAACTTCGCGTTTAATATTGTGTAGTAAGTCACTAAGTCACATACATGTTAGGGTTAGCGCTCGCTTCCGCATTATGTAGTAGACAAATAACAACCGCCTTTTTGACGAGTGAATAGGAATACTTGGAGGGGAGGGGGATTTTCCCATGGGCGTGACAGTCTTCTGTTTTGATCAGGGACGTGACAGTTTTTTGTTTCGATCTTTGCAAGTAACACTCATCGTGAAGTTAGCTGCAGTTGCGACCAAAGCTAACTTCGTTACAAAAAAATCAGCTGATTTTAAAACATTTCAATGAATTCAGCTGATTTTTGTAAATTTATGAATGAAATCAGTTCATTTGGTTTGCAATGAAATTGAGTATCACAACAAAAACCGTTTTCAAAAGAGAAACGTGACGCCAGTCTTCGTCTCTTCATTCAAAACAACTGATATCAATTGGGGTGATGCTTGCAGCTTCGGAACGCAAAAAATTCTTTTGAAATATTTTCATTTTCGATTAAAGAAATGCGTCACAAATACCGGACCCCCAAATGTTATAGTTTATCTGATCTTTCAGATTTTACACAAAAAAAAATTAAATTTTGCGTGATGTGTGGAGTACGAGTAGCCAAATTTTTGGCGTGCGAAATCTGAAAGTGCAGAAAAATTATTACGTTGGGAGGGTCCGGCATTTGTGACGCATTTCTTCAATCGAAAATGAAAATATTTCAAAAGAATTTTTTGTGTTCCGAAGCTGCAAGCGTCACCCGAATTAATACCAGTTGTTTTGGAAGAAGAGACGAGGACTTGCGTCACGTTTACCTTTTAAAAAGGGTTTTTATTGTGATATCAGTAGTTTTGGAAGAAAAGAAAAAAAAAATTTTGGAGAAAAAATTTCGGCGAAAAATATTTTCAGCGAAAAAAAATTTCGGCGAAAAAATTTTCAGTGAAAAAATTTCCGGTAAAAAAAGTTTCAGCGAAAAAAAATTTTCGGCGAAAAAAATTCGGCGAAAAAATTTTTCAGCGAAAAAAGTTTGCAGCGAAAAAATTCCGACGAAAAACATTTTCGTCGAAAAAAATTTTCTTTGACACAACCCAACAACTTTTCCTTTGACACCAAACATCTATCCCCATCCTAACACAGTCCAAAAATTTTGCTCATATTTGACCCATACTTTGAATACACTCACACACACATATAAAACATTATTTTATATGGGCTTTATATTGCGCCTTCTAAGAGCTCTGGCGCCCAAAAAGTCGGTTTTCATACAAATGGCTCTGGAACTAACTAACTAACTAACCCACTAACAAACGTACGATGTTTCCATTAACTTTGGCTTCTATGAAAATAGCACATTTTGTATAGAAAATGACGATTTTCTAAAGGACATATCTTCAGATCCGCTGGATTAATTTTAATAAGTAGAATGTCGATTTCAATCAAAATTATACGTAGAATCCGAAAAACTAGGTCTCAGGGGGGTACGACGCAAAAGAAAAAAGTCAAAACTTAGCTGTATATGTGGTTCCGAAGTCTACGAAAAAAATTTTTCTGAATTTTTTGTTCGTATGGGGACTTGCGTCACGGGCGCATCGCTACCACGTGCCCATGATTACTTGTAAAAACCGGTACGTGACAGTATTTTGTTGTGTTTGTTACAACTAATAATCAACGTGAAGTTAGCTGCAGTTGCGACCAAAGCTAACGTCATTGCCAACAAAATCAGCTGATTTCATTCATTATCAGCTGAATTCATTGAAAAGTTTTAAAATCAGCTGGTTTTATAGCAATGAAGTTAGCCTCGGTCGCAACTGCATCTAACTTCGCGTTAAATATTACTTGCAAATATTAAAACAAAAGATTGTCACGTCCATGCATTTTCCACGTCTTTAAACATTTGGAATGAAAAGAGGTGATTCGCAAAGTACACACACACACGCTACCAGAGGGGATGAAGGGGTTGGAAAAACGTGCTGCCATACATCCTAATATGCGTGTACAACTGCCTTTTTTTTAGTGTGCGTACTTTGTGAATGGCCACAAAAGTGAAGCATAAAGAGACATGCAAAAATAGAATTTTAGAAGCTTCAATTATCCTAAGAAAGGAGATGCTTGGTGAGTTCCTAAGTAGCGCGATTTGATGGAAAAATGAGTTTCTTACAATTGATTTTCCACATGGAAGCATGAATTTTCTTTTGGGAAAATTGAAAATAAAAAATTCTGAAGAAAATTCACGTGACATTCTTGCACAAAAAAAAATTCCCATCAAACTCGTTGTGTGGGTTATCGTTGGAAAGGTAATAGTTTAGCCTTTACAGGAAACAAAATTTGGAAGCATTGAGCAAAGTAGATGGCGAAGAAAATGAAGTTTTTCATTTTTCCCATCGACAAATTTCTTTCAATTAAAAAAATATATTTTTAGCGTTTATCAGGCCAAACAATGTTTATGGTCGGGTTACATAATCGACTTGAGAAAACTTTTTTTTCGGAATGAATGATGTTGAAAAACGAAAACGAAAACTACCTTCATAGAATTCCTTCCATTTCATATTAAGTTTTTTCGTCCTGCTGGCTCTCTGAAACTTCAGAAGTTACGGGAGCCGGAGTATTTTCTCCGGAACCGTTGGCGGAAAGGTGGTACCACCTAGGTGGATACGCCGATGTTTTTCAGGCTGAAATTTTCGCGGCACTGATGGGAGCGCGGGAGGCACTCCCAGCAGAGGCATGTGGAGAAAATGTGACAGTCTGTTCTGACAGTGAGGCGATGATCGAAGCGCTTATGTCGCCTGTCGTGACATCCAAGCTAGTAAAAGAGCTGAAGGAAACCCTGAACCAGATGGGACTGAGAAATCGGGTCACGCTGGTCTGGGTTCCCGGACACTCTGGTGTGGAAGGAAACGAGAGAGCGGATGAGCTAGCGAGAAAAGGCTCATCAACATTGAGTTGTGGGCCAGAACCTCTTATACCCATCCCACACTCGGCATGCGTGAAAGCGATGAAGAGCTGGGTGAGGTCGGAATTCGCTAACTATTGGAGCACCTATGAAGGAGGAATGCACACGAAGCGTTTCTTCCCAGTGCCCGATGGGAGGTGGGCCAGAGAACTATTAAACATGGACAGGAAGCGCATCAAGAGGGTGGTGGGTGCGATTACCGGGCATTGCGGACTGAACAAATACCTGGCAAAAATGGGGATCTTCAACGATCCCAACTCTAGGACTCTAGGAAGTCATGTGGTTCAACCTGCAACAGTACCAAAAATGGGACCTGCCGCTCTAGATAGGGAGGTTTTCGAGATTTACATGATGAATGGGGTACGAAACAAAGGATCATCAGATTTGTGTTTCAAGGACCAGAAATGGACCGACCCAATCTGATACATCTAAATCTTCGTCCTACTGGCACCTCTTAGGCCTTCAAAACGAGGTCTGTGACCACTCTGAAAAATTGGATAAATGAAATTATAAAATGAAAATGAGCCGACGGACAGACGGAACTCCCATCCCTGACTAATAATAAATGAATGTTTCCCAGTTACTTAAGAGTGATTATGGAAAAATAACGAAATCCCTTTTTTTACTTCGTGCACTGTGCTAACAGCCGGATTGAAATTGTTCTCTTTGTTCAATTTGTGATCGTTGAATAATGGTCTCCTCTGTTTTCCTTTTAGTAACTTAGCAACAAATCCACCATTTTTAGACCTTACGGGTCTCTTTGTAATAGGTTTGTCATCACATAGCTATTCTGCTGTGGTGTATTTATAAACAGGAATCATGCGATGTGAAAGAACATTTTTGCAAGTTTTACTTCTATTTTCATTTGCTTTGTATGCTTTTTAGTTTTGGTAAGTTATGTTGTTATAAATGCTTGCTATTACAAAAGCAAAATTAACAAGAAAAAGGAATAAAATTAATGAAAATACTAGGAAGACGATGAATCAAAGTTAGATCTTACTTTTACGTATGGCATGGCGTTGAGTAGTAGCTTATGATGTTTGCTTGTGTACTCTGTCGTTTCAAATATGATCAACATTTATTATGAAAATTAATTTATTAAATGGATGGCGATACAGAAGAACCATTCGTGTATTTATTTTATGATTTGAAAATCTTTGGTAGAAGTTTTTTAGCCAAAAGTCAACAAATTTTTGGTTTCCAATTAAGTGAAGGAACAATTTGTTGAAACCTAAATTTTTAGGTATGGCGAAATGCTTAATGTTTTGAGGATACGTAAATTGTTTTGGAGCGTTTTAGGCTCTAGGAAGTATTTTAAATTTAATTAGATTTTTTTGTTGCTTCTCTTCAAGTCGTGAGTTAAATGTTTCACATTTTAGTTCAGAAAATGTATATCCCTTTCACAAAATGCTTTGCATTTTCATGAATTTTCTACGTCCGTACAATGCATATAGTATAATAAATCACTTGGGAGAAAATCTATTAACTCGGATCAATAAATTTCACAGAAAAACTTAAACACACCCTTCTAGTGAAGTAAATGGCTTTTTTACACCTAGGAAAGACAAAACTCTGACTATTCCAATTTTTCCAAGGGAAATTGGTTTTAGATTCCTAACGGTGAAGAAAGCTATTTTTTAAAATTTAGGAACCATATTTTAGGGATCGTTCATAAAGTATGTCACGCGTGTGAAAGGGATGCAAGATATGAATAAAAATGTGATAGAAAGAGATGCAAATAGTCATCACGCGTGACATACTTTATGAATGATCCCTTATGTAAAGCCATGAGATTTGTATTTTTGGCGAATAGTGTGATTCTAGACAATGGGGGCAGTCTAAGCAGCAATCTTCTCTCTCAAGAACAACATGACTGATGGTAAGGAATTGTCTAAAGTGTTGTATGATTTAGTAAAACGAATATGGAATACGGAAGAGTTTCTAGAGGGTGCCATTTGGCCTCTACACAAGAAAGGTGCTAAAACCGAATGAGAAAATTACCGTGGAATTGCCTTGTTGAACACGGGTTGCAAAGTTTTTGTTCGAGTGCTATTCGAAAGACTAAACCCGCTTGGTGAAAGTGTCATTGGGGACTATCAAGGCGGATTCAGACGAGATCACTCAACAACTGACCAAATATTCACACTTCGTCTGATTATGCAAAAGGGCAGAGAGTTTCAAATCCGCACGTACCATCTTCCCATCGACTTCAGACAAGCATACGACAGGACCAAGCGTGGGGGATACGACGATGGCAAATGGTGGGGCAGGTGCCATTTGCTATTGGAGCAAATAGAAGGAAGTAGCAAGCGAATAGAAGAAAATAGAAAAGTTATTTTCCTACTATTTCGTTAATTTCATCAATTTTTAAGACAAAAATTAAAAAATAGTCTGAATAAACCGTGGTCCTTTTTCAGTTATTGTTTTAAATGAAAGTTCACTATGAAAAAATGAGATTTGCTTAAGAAATTACCGAAAAGTCGTTTTAAACTTATTTATATAGTCAATTTAAGAAATTTGTTCTCAATCCGGAGTCAATCCCCAATGACAGTTCATCCTTTGTATTTCTATGAAATTTCATTTTATTAAGTTGGTAATTGTTAAAATTAGTACATTTTCTGGTACATTTCTTCGAGTGCCATAGTTTTCAAATAATTTTCGGTCGTTTCATTTGAAGTTTTAAAATATTAAAAGAAGAATTTCTAATCGTTTTTCTTTGTGTACACTATTTTTTTAACACTATCTGTCCACCAAAAATAAATGAAGTGAAACGACCATGGTCTATTTAGGCTCAAATTTTACATTTCTTTAGGTAAATAGGAAGGAAATAGATGCGTCCTTCTATTTGCTATTAGAAGGAAATTCCAATGGTAGGACACGATTTAGCATTGTTGTTTCCCCCTCATGAGCCCCCCTCAAAGATATTCCGTAACGATCCGGAAGGGCGAAGAGGAGCTGGTCGAACAAAAACAAGACGGATTGATAGCGTCGAACAAAATCTTCGGACGCTCGGAATACGAAATCACAACAAAAACTCTTTTTAAAAAGGAAATGTGACGCAAGTCCTCGTCTCTTCTTCCAAAACAACTGATATCAATTATAGGGTGACGCTTGCAGCTTCGGAAAGCAAAAAATTCTTTTGAAATATTTTCATTTTCGATGAAAGAAATGCGTCACAAATGCCGCACAAATGTTATAGTTTTTCTGTTCTTTCAGATTTGACACGAAAAAAAAAAGTTTTGCGTGATGTGTGCAGTAGTACGGGTAGCCAAATTTGTCGCGTGCGAAATCTGAAAGCGCAGAAAAATTATTACGTTGGGAGAGTCCGGCATTTGTGACGCATTTCTTTAATCAAAAATGAAAATATTTCAAAAGAATTTTTTGCGTTCCGAAGTTGTAAGCGTCACCCAAGTTGATATCAGTAGTTTTGGAAGAAAAGAGAAAACAAATTTTGAAGAAAAAATTTCCGTCGGAAAAAATTTTCAGCGAAAAAAAATTTCCGGCGAAAAAGTTTCCGACGAAAAAGAATTTTTCAGCGA
>CM055405.1:23631700-23645889 GCA_029228625.1 Pseudolycoriella hygida | reverse complement strand
ATTTTCAATAATTTGGATTTTTTATAGAAAGGAATTAAATGTGAGAAGAAAAATTTGTACAGACGGAGACGGAGACGGAGACACATAATTATTTGACGGAAAAAATTTGTCCTTGCGTAAGCGAGAGAAATACGCCCGAAAAAAATAATTTTCGTCGAAAAAAAAATTCCTTTGATACGAAACATCTATCTTCAACAAAAAAAAATTTGAAAAAAAATCAATTTTCCCCTAAATCCGTCCCATACCACCGTCGGCCATTTTGTTGGTCACACTGACACACTACACACCCATCAACCCATCAACTTTTTCTTTGACACCAAACATCTATCTCCATCCTAACACAGTCCAAAAATTTTGCTCATATTTGACCCTACATTTTGTATGGAAAATGACGATTTTCTAAATGTCATATCTTCGGATCAACTGAACCGATTTTAATGAGTAAAATGTCGATTTCGTAGAATCCAAAAAACTAGGTCTGAGGGGGGTACGAGGCGACGCAAGGGAAAAAAGTCAAAACTTAGCTGTATATATGGTTCCGAAGTCTACGAATTTTTTTTTCTGAATTCATCGCTAGGCGCACGGTTGGCAAAATACGGCAAAAAAGTCTCGTATATTAACATCTCGCACGCTTTGAGCTTGTGCTCTATTGTGAAAAATTGTGAGTTAGGAAGTTTTCCCTGAAATTAGGTTCAGACTTCCAACTTCTAACAACAATATGCAATTGATGCAACTTTCCACCATTGTTTCGAAAAACTTCAGTTATAGCCTTCCCGACTAAACTAGACTATACCATCACCTAAGCATAGAGTGCGACGAAAAGAAAAACGGTGTGGCCAGAGAAAACCCAGAAAATTAAATGCTTATCTTACGCCTTATTTCTGCCTATTGCCATTTCTTCCGAGTTTTTCAATAGTCTAAACATTTTGCTTGGCTTCGGTATTACAAAACTTAATCATAATTCGATCCCGAAGAAGAATAAGACGACTTAGTATACGGTTTTATTTAATCGCATATATCTCTTAACAATACGAAAATTCGAAATCAAAATATAATTTGTGTGCGAGTTTGTGTGGGGCATGACTTAGAATATTGTGATTTATTCCCATATATTTCGAGTTGAATTTATTTTACTTGACGTATGGACTATTTATGGTAGTGGATACAACGGCTTCAATAAATTAGAATTGATAAATTTAAAAATTTTTAGATTTTTTCTGGTCGCGTAGACACTTATTGTACAATTTAATTTTATTTCGATGATATTTTTTGAATAACCGAAAAATAAGTTGCGATAACTTTATGGTAATGATTTATACGAAATCATAAACTTGGTTAAAATATGGGACTATGTTTGCTTACATTACACTGTTCCAGCAGTTTAAGGCGACAAAATCGGAAAGACGTGGAAAGTGGGAAAAATATGAAAAGGTTTATTTGGCTACTGTCCCACAAAAGTTTTACTAATATGAAAAGTGATGGCATTTTGTGGGCGGGGTAACAAATCGTATGTGTCATTGAAATTTGTTCCAATAATGCCGACGATGTGAATACTAAGAATCCTACTTCAACCAACGACCAAGACTGACCACGATTCATGTTGATATCTTTAAAATAAAAGCGACATCTGTATAGTACAGGCAATATAAGTGAATATACCGTTGTATTGGTATGTAAGTAGCGGTAGTGTTCCACCTACTACTGCTTGATGAAAAAGTGATGCAAGAATTTCGAGAATTTTTAATTTCCATGGTGATGTAACTTTATAATTTGTTCGTATTTATTGATGTGTATGTGCAAGGTAGTCAAATATCCTAACCGATACCATAAAGAAGCAACCGGCACTTAAAGTTCAACTCAATTTTATTCGCCTTAAAAGTACTGTAAAAATAAAATTGTTAGATAGGTTTTTTTAGAGAAAAACTTTCTGTTTGAAAACCGTAAAAAAATATATTCAGATTACAACTTTTAAAACCCCACGACATCTGCAACTTTATCCATTCGAACCCATAAAACACTCTTTGGCAATTTACGAAATTGACATACCACCTGACAAAATGTTAATTTTTTTTTGTCTGTCGCTTATTTAAACATATCGCTATTGTACTTCGCTGCCAAATCACCCGGTAATACATCTTGCCGAGAATACAATGGATTTTTGCTTGATATTCATGATTTGAAAATGTTCTTGTACACACAATTTCATTTGTTGAGAAAATTATAGCAAAAACGTTTCTCGCATTAAACACATTTTGCTCAGCAACACTTCTCACATTTCTTATTCGCAAACGTTCGCTCATATATGAAGCAGTTTTGGTGCTATATACCTGTTATACGGGTAGCGTATTTACATCATAAAGTGTGGTATTGAGTATACTCGCTGTACTGGTATTGTATGCTTGCTCGCAGTTACCGTCACTTCTGCTACAAATAAAAGCATAAAATAATTTGTGCTATCATACACCACATAAAATATGATAGTTGTTTTCGTCGCAAGACGAGAATGAAAACATATGCAACGCAACAGAATAGATGAAATTACGTCCACAGTAAATTGGATTGGACAATTTTTTTGTAACTAGGGCCGACCTAGGCCTTTTTTTCTCTACATTACTACACGAAAAACTTAACATTAAAGGCAAAACCATTAAATATCGTGTAAGTTGAGCCTCCACTAAGGCCCCTACAGCCCAAATCACTCAACCAATTTTCACCATTTTCTTTCGTGATTTCTGGAAAACGATATCTTTCATTCCAAACCTTGAAGAGCGATTTCCGTTCTAATTTCGGGGAGATATAAATCAAAAACCTTCAAAAAACCACGCTTTTGACCACTTTTGCGACAGTAACTTCATAAGTTCTTGACCTATTTTGCCCTAATTCAATTATTTAATCAGTTTTTCCATTATCTTCCAGGAAAGAAAATTTGGAAAATCGGAAAAGATTTACTCGATTTAACAAGAAAAAATCATGTTGGGCCTTAGTAGATAGCCCTATTGGAATTTCACGGATTCCAATCCTGACCCCCAATAAAACAGTGTTGTTCACACTTCGAACGTTTATTAGAGAGTGACTTAATATATGGAAATAGACTCGTATTTATACAAGAATCTATGACTATAAGATTAACTCATTTTAATGGGGACTTCTTGCACACTGTATCAGAACACGTTTCTTGAGTGTGAGTTATTATCAAATATTAATTCCAACAATAACTTACGACTCCCACTCAAATTTGGCCATTGAGTTGAAAACTGCACTGAGCCAACTATCGATTGACAATTTCACTTTGCATCACTCTTCACTCTTCACTCTTTGCATTAGACCAAGCCATCGACATTGACCAAACCATTGACATTGACCATCTACATCGCCATCGAATCATCGACTTGACCATCGAACCATCGTCTTGATTATCGGACCATCGGCTTGACTATCAAAGCATCTACTTCACCATCGAACCATCGACTTGACTTGACCAACCATTGACTTCACTTGAACAACCATCGACTTCATTTGACTATTTGACCAATGATTTTTAGACTAGTGACGTTTTGACCAAATTACATTGACCATTGTCTATCAACATTGATCCACCAAACGACAACTACTCTGACTTCTTAGTGAGCCACCTCAGGCCTCGTTGTGAGATTGGACTGCTCACCCAGTGTAGTAGTGGGCCACCTCAGGCCTCGTTGTAAAATTGCACTGCTCACCCAGTTCTCGCTGTTGTTACCAATGAAAATACATTTGTTGCGACCTTCGTCATCAGCAACCACCATTGGCATTAAGCAACCATCGCCACCCATACCTCTCTACATCCGCAGAACACATATTACAATTCAATCCTACAGCGAGTGTTATTGACACCCCTTCCAGTGCAAACTGGCGCTGCAGATTAATTGCCACAATCAAGTGTTATTAACACCACTTTTAGTCACAGACTAGCGCTATAGATTAATTACCACAGTTTCAATGTGTCTGGGCCCATAACCTATTGGAATTTCACGGATTCCAATCCGGACCCCCAATAAAACAGTGTTGTGCACACTTTGAACGTTTATTAGAGAGGGACTTAATATATGGAAAGAGACTCGTATTTATACTAGAATCTATGACTACTAGACTAACTCATTTAAATGTGGACTCCTTGCACACTGGATCAGAACACGTTTCGTGAGTGTAAGTTATTATCAAATATTAATTCCAACAAGCCCTTCTCATTTCAGGTTGATTCCTTTTTTTGGCTTGTGGAGTTATTTTTCTGGTAGACAATCGATTTTGCGAAAAAAATGGGATCTGGGTAGACGCGGATGACTTTTGTTCTTCTATTCTAAAGCATTGATTAGAAAGAGACCAACTATATCTGTCTCTTTCTAACCAACGCTTTGAAATAGCCATCCGTGTCTACCTAGATCCCATTTTTTCGAAAAATGAACTTCGTAGACATTGATCTAGGCTCGATTATCTACCAGAAAAACAACTCCACAAGCCGAAAAAAAAGAAATCAATCTGAAGTGAGAAGGGATGTAGTAGAGTCTCAGTTTTAGGGCCCTGGCTGAGTCGAAGGGCTCAAAATCAAAACATTTTCTTCCATAAATTGTTGAGCATGGCTAGACCATTCGAACAAAAAAATATTTTAGAAAATCGCTAGCGAATTTATCGAGTTATGTACAAAAGGCAAAAAACCAGTAAGACGGCCCTAGCTCAATGGCCAAAATGTCTATCTGCAATCCCAAAGTCACTCTTAGTACTACCTTTCAGTGGAAAGAAATTATGAATATCGATCTAGTTTTACTCGAGTTATTGTGTTTACTGACGGATGGAAGAAAATGTTTTGATTTTGAGGCTTTGGACTCAGCCAGGGCCCTAAGCTTGAGTCTTTACAAGGCCCAATGTATTTTTTCTACATAAATCGCGTAAATCTTATCAGATTTTCAAAAATCTTTTTTTTCCTGAAAGGTAATCGAAAAACTAAAAATGTTGTTGTTGAGAGGTTGTTGAAAGATTGATGAAACTTTTTGACTTATATCTCTGCGAAATCAGGACGGAAATCGCTCTCAAATGTTTTGAATGAAAGATATGGACCTTAAAATCACGAAAATTAAATTAATAAAAACCTGCTGAGTGGCTCGGGCTGTAGAGTCCTTTGGGTGGGCCCAACTCACCTTACGCGGCCCCACACAATATTTGGTCATTTTTATAAGATGAGGTTTTTTGTGCAGTCTTATAGAGAAAAAAGGTGCGAACGTTTTTGTCCAAGAAAGTATGGTCAGCTGCCTAATCTAAGTGCTCTAGGTCGGTTCTAGGGATCGGCCCGAGAGCATTGAAAATTTATGTGAATTTTTTTTTTAATTTTTTCAAATTTTTTGTAATTGTGTTAAAGAAATTTTGAGAGTTTTTTTGAGTTCGTTGTTTCGGACAGGATTTTTAATATTGCTCTTTCGGCAATTTCCAGTCCAATTTAAGACCCATAACTTGTGTGCTAAAATATAGTCTACATTTAGGCGCTCAAATATTATATTTTCGCTGATATCAGTGGACAAAGACGCAGTTTCAAAAAAGTAAGTCAGCATTTCCCTTCCTAAATATGTTGCCTTTTAAAAGCAACTAAACTTATTTTTTGGGATTAAACCTTGTCTCAGAACGACGAGTTTTTGTGCAAATTTTTACGATTTTTTCGCCGTTTTCAGAGTAGGTAGGATCCCAAAAAATAAGTTTAGTTGCTATTAAAAGGCAACAACAGACAACAGCGAAAATATAATATTTGAGCGCCTAAAGGTAGACTATATTTTAGCATGCAAGTTACGGGCCTTAATGTGAACGTAATAGACATTTTTAGTCCGCTCGACATTTTAATTTTAATTAAAATTTGAATCATTTGACACAAGATGGCACTATAAAAATCTATTGTTCGTGTGTATGCATATACCGAACGTATACACGGGAAAACGCATATATCGTACGAAATTCGATTGTAACACAGTGAAAAATTCAAAATTGAACCGCACTAAAAGCGTCTGTTGCATATACTTAAGGTAATATTTACTTAGATACGTTAGAGTCTTTTCTGCAACATCTATTCTAATGCGTACGGGTCCCTTTTAACTAAACAGACGGCCCAAGTGTTGTGTTGACGCTGTATACATGTTGTACATTTCATTTTAAAGTCTTGCATGTATAACGTACGATCAAAACGTGTGGGTACAACGTTGACGCATTGCTGGAAGTGATTTTCCCACATCATCTGTTCATAAATTCGCCTAAATGTTTTGTAAAAATGCGAAGTGTGAACGAAAAAAGAATTTTCGTACCTCAAATGTGAAAAATATCAAACAGACCAAAGCTTGTTTATTTGAAAAGTTTTGTTGAACACCTTTAGCGTTTATTTGAATTATTTTTGAGCGATGTAAAGCATAACACCCCTCTTTCCAAAGCTTATTTTACTTTATAACATGAAAAAATATAAAACAAGAATCGGGCATTAAAGGAAAAGTCGAAATACATGAAGCAATAAGCAATAAGGTAGAAAATATTGTGTTAATCGCAAGATACTTGATAATAAAGTAGCACCATAAAAGTATAGGATTTTTTCTCATAGATTTTCTGTGTGGGATTAAAATTGATTAAATATGTTTGCGAAAGGGTAATAAAGATTTTTCTCCGGTAAAAAAAATGTTTGTGCACCATTTGCGGTAGAATTTTTCATTGCGTCTGATGTCTGCCAGATTTACATCAAAGCAGATTTTTCTGTACGAATTGATCCTATGGGGATTTACCACAATTACGAAATTTTAAAACTGATTTTTAGACTTAGCATGTTGTAATTTCCTCTTGTTTGACTGTCACATTCAAGTTACCCTTGTACGTGTGGAAAGCATATTACAGCTCGTAATTATAAAAAAAAAAATTATAAAGCAAAACTGAGTAAAGGCACTGCTATATGAGCTATTTAAGAAGCTTTTGACTGATGTTGATGTTGATACCTAGTATCTTCTAGACTTCGCCAAGGACAACGATTTGTAACTAAAGAATTTGTAAACGCAACACATAAATTGTTGGTGGTGATATTAGTGTACCGCAAGGAAGTGTCTTTGGACCCCTGCTATTCTCTGCTTTTTTGTTAAAGGAATTACATTGGTCTTCGGGTACATGATAATGTTCATTTCGTTAAGAACCCGGCTTCATACCCATGACCTGCAGGGGTAAGCAAGCCCAAGCCAAGCCCAAGATGAATTGACAGGCGGGAGGGGGGGGGGGGCGGTGGCAACTGTCATTGGAAAATTTGAATTTTATAAACGATAGAAACGCTGACAAGAAAATTATTTCCTTGACGTTAGTCAGGATCTTACGGCCGAATTAGGGTCGAGTTTGTCCGTGTGTCCGCGTCCGTGTGTCATTTATTTTTGTGGGTTTATTCGCAGGTAATAAAATTCCATTGTTCGAACAATGGAATTCTGAAAATATGTGGATATTGAATAAAACTTTAAAATTAAATGAAAGTAGTTGTACGCTGATGTAATTATATTTATGTGCACATCACGACGTTAGTAACCAGTCGAAAGTTAGGCATTTTGTGTGATCATGCCCGCAGCGGTAGCGGAGGGCGCGACGCAGTCCCCGCACCCCAAAAAAGAAGTCCACAAACTCAAAAAACGCCGTACAAAAACATTTGGGACAAGTCACCATATATACACGAACTTTTGAGTTTTTCCCCCTGCCGCCCTGCCCTTCTAAATTATTTTTTTAAAAAAATACG
Organism: Pseudolycoriella hygida; assembly: GCA_029228625.1. Lineage (NCBI taxonomy): Eukaryota > Metazoa > Arthropoda > Insecta > Diptera > Sciaridae > Pseudolycoriella > Pseudolycoriella hygida. Next base: position 23,638,130 of record CM055405.1, on the reverse strand, counting down.
TCGTGGCAACCTAGACTCATCAAAATCGGTTGAAATTCGGTCAGATATTCTAGGAAAGTTGTCAGCAAGTGTCAGACATTCTCAGAAAGTTATAAGCAAGTGTCAAACATTTGTCAGCAAGTCCTAGAAAGTTGTCATCAAGTCTTAAAAAGCTGTCAGCAAGTGTCAGACAGTCTCATAAAATTGTCAGCAAGTTTTAGAAAGCTGGCAAAAAGTCTCAGAAAGTTGTCAGCAAGTGTCAGGAAGTCTTGAAAACTTGTCATCAAGTGTCAGAAAGTTGTAAGTAAGTGTCAGTTAGTCACAAGTTGTCAGACAGTTTCAGAAAGATGTCAGCTAGCCTCAGAAAGTTGTCAGCAAGCCTCAGAAAGTTGTCAGCAAGCGTCAGAAAGTTGTCAGCAAGCGTCAGAAAGTTGTCAGCAAGCCTTAGAAAGTTGTCAGCAAGCTTCAGAAAGTTTCAAAAAGTTATTAAAAAGTGTGGGAAAGTCGTCATCAAGTGTCAGAAAGTTCTCAGCAAGTGTCAGAAAGTTGGCAGCAAATGTCAGAAAGTCTGAGAAAGTTATCAGCAAGTCTCAGAAAGTTTCAGTCAGTACTTAGCAAATGTCGAAAAGTTGTCAGCATATGTCAAAAAGTTGTCAGCAACAGTAGTGTTACCGTCATCGGAAGAAAATTTTGTTTTGAATACAGTTAGGCTTTCGATTACTTCTCAAATAGAAATCACTACAAACAATGTTCGATTGTTTAATTTTTTATATGAAATTGAAGCGACGTGACTACCCTTCAGTTTGGTGTCTAATTTATTAAAGAGCGAATGCATCTGACTTCATGAATTAATGTAGAGTTAAATAGCAAATTTGTTTGCTTATTGGTTTGTGTGAGCGCTTCAGCTGCTAACTAGTTGGTTGAGAATTTCATGTCTAAAATATGAATTTGCTAACTGTATTTACAATTCGCTTACATAATGTATGATAAACATTAATAATCAAAGTCAAGGGAGTGTCCACATCAATAAGATGTGACCAAGTTTATATTGCGAAGGAAATTTTGAATCGCGAGCGGGGCGAGCGAAATTTTTTAATATTTATCAGGCCTTTAAATTTCTTTTATTTCTCGCCAGAATTACGAATGAATGAACTGCTATTGTAACCAAATTGTCCACGAAACTAGGCTCGACATATTTGGGTTAGTTACAACATTTTTCGATCAACAAAAAACTCTAAATAAATAAAAATTGAAGAATGGAACATGCGAAATGTTGATTTACCATTGAACATTATATCATTTGTGTTTGTTTAAAATAGAAAAAAAAGTGTTCGACGACAAAAGTTGAACTTATTTGGGTGAAACATTTTGGTTCTACCGGTTCTTACCTTTTTCTACGTTAAATTGAACTTTGTTTGCTGTTATGTCCGAAGAACAAAAATCTATTTGTTATATACATCTCCACACCTACTCGACTTCCGAAAATAAAACATTTTCTATCTTACAACTAAATATATGGGGGTCGGTAAGTAGCTTGTTTAGGTAGATTACATTTTCAAGTAGTTCAGTTAGTGTGTGTGTTGACTAAGAAAATAAAATGTAAAACGTTTTCACATTCAACTTCGAAAGAATGGAGCTGGAAATTGATTGATTGCTTTTGTATTATTTTAAGTTGAAAATTGAAAAATATATTGAACTTCATAAAAATAAAGTTTTATGATGTGATTTGAGACGTAAATGGATCATAACATTCATTGTCGAGTTCACTTGAGATGTCTGATTATGTGAAATACTTTTCCTTAAATCCGGAAGCTACACAAGACCCGTACGAATCCGCAACAAACATTATTAAAAATGTTCCTTGAGAATTCCTTGGAGGAAACGCAATCTGAAGTTCGCATTTTATTTCGGAAGAATCACTAGATCACTTATCTTTGTCGAGCCTTTTCATTAGACCACCTTACGTCAAAAAATTATTTCTTATTTCACAGGTCTGGAACGTTTTTCTGATAGCCCTGACTATGTAGAGAAATGTCGTAGAAAAAACTTTATAAAAATAAACTCGCTTAGAGGTACCGCCAAAGACTTATTATGCCTAGGCTAGTATTTCGTACGAAAAACTATGACTGCAACACCATTAGTGTATAGGATACAATTTCGTACGAGATTACGTATACGTTCCACCAATACATGTAAACGTTGTGACGCTTTGTCACATAATACAAAGAATATTGTATTGCATTTCTATATTGTGAAATTGTTCATGCCCTACTAATTATTGGGGCATGACAATACTTTGTAGACTATGTTGCGATCAGATTACGAAATATTATTCGCTATTTCCCAGTCTATGTATAATTAGTTGTAGGGTCTGGCAATAACATAGTTTTCATATAATTCGCAAGAAACGATCAGCTGATTGACGTTTTACATTCATAAATGTCAATCAGCTGGTCACGTATACTTTTCATGTAAGCTAGGTCCACTCTATGGTCTTTACAGTTCGAACCACTGAACCGATTTTCACAAAGTTTCTTGTGATAGGATCTCGAAATTACATTTAAAAACTGCACCCACAAAAATCACATTTTGACTACTTCTTCGATCGGAAATTCTTGACCGATTCTTCGAACTCGAACTCATATTTTCGATGACTTTTCCGAAAAAAATAAAGATTTTTAAAATCAGTCTAATAAAATGATTACTCCTACTCCGGTGTCCCAATTCGACTGGTCACAAACGACGTGGTAAATACAGAAGTCCTGCATATCACGTACGAGTCGTAAAATATCGTTACAGAAATATTCGTAGCAAGAGCAAGTCCAAAAGCCCTTCTCACTCTGTTTGGGTCTAATGACAAGAGAATGGATTGAAGGTTCTTCCGATTTCAATAAATCTGAACACTCCTTTTATTTCACTCCTGTTGACTGAATTTTGAAACGCGCTGACATAATGTTTAAGATCAAACATTTTTTGCCATTTGAATAGATTCGCCCGAACAATTTATTTTTATTTCACGCGATTTTGATTATATTTTGAGAATAATAAAGACAGGCCCAGGACACGAGTACCAAATAATAAAATCCAATGAATTAACAATTTTATTGATTGCAAGAATTTACAGCCATAGCCATGACAAAATCATAAAAACGTTTTTATAATTTTCCAACAAGAATACGTCTCAAATGAAGTACATAAAGGAGAATTTATAAAGTTTTTTTTCATTTAAGTCTCAAATCTCTTAACATGATGTAATTTTAATGACAGAAAAACAATTTGCTAACACCATAACTGAACATCAAATATAACAACATTCTAATGAACAATGAAATTATTTTTTTACTTTTACGATGATCATCGTTGCGGCATTAAAAATTAAATTTTAATCAAATTAAGTTATAAAGGTCAAGTTATGACTTCTAATGGTGCTTAGGTGCTTGAAATAATTATGCTCGAAACATTTCACTTGTGGTTTTACAATGTCATGAAAGACAAGGTTTTAAATGCACAACGTAGTACGAAAAATAAGAGAAACAGAACAATTAAAGCTCTTGTGTCAATTCCCTAGGTGCATTGTAACGTTGGAAAAATGTTAGAACCGTTGATTGGAATTCAAAATTTTAATTTGAGTTAGAAAATTTTGTCCCTTTTCTTCGAAGAGCGCTAACGCGTAGGGAATCGTCCATAAATTACGTTTTAGCGCTGCCATCAATTTAAAGTCGTTATATCTCAACAAGTAAGGATTTTTTCAAGCAGAAACATTACTACATCCCCGGGGATTTCCCCTTGTCTACAAACCTTTTCCTTGGCGTATCACTAGAGGTGAGCGGGCACCCCGAAACTCGACTAAAAACCCGACCCGAACCCGATTGAATTTGTCGGGTCGAATCGGGTTTTCATTTTTATTTCTTTCGAGTCGGGTCGGGTTTGAAGATTTCAACTAACAAAACCATTATTTTTGCAAAATTGAGTTTAAAAAAAGTTCGGGTTCGAATCAAGAAACCTCGTAACGGTCGGTCGTGCTTCGATAGCGCTCAGCCTGTTTCACAATTTTTCGTTGTATTTTGATGGTTGAAGTGTTATTTTTTGTGCAACCGATTAGTGAATTCTTGCCGTGTTGTAGTGTCGACTAGTTTTGTTTGATTTTAATTCGCATTTTGTAATTGTGGACAGATATTATATTGTGTTGTGCTTTGTGATAACGTAAAAGCTTGCGCAAACATAACTTCATTTAGATAAATTCGCGCGCTGTCACATTTGTTGACTAATTTATCCCGTCGGTATTGCTGTGTCATTTAATTATTTGACGATTTTTCGCCTCCAACGTCTATTAATTAAACCGTTTATTATTGTTCTATTCCAGCTGAATATTGAATTAAAAAAATGAACAATTGCACTGTGTGTGATAACGGCTTCCGAAACGACAATCCAAACAAAATTATTTGTGATGGAATTTGTCGACAAGTTTATCACGCTGAATGTGTCAATTTCAACAAAGATGCTCTGTTGCATTATAGACAAATGCCGAATCGTCAATGGTTCTGTGATTGCTGCATTATGCAAATAAGCTCGTCCAACGTTTCATCTCCTCTGTTCAATAAACTCAATTCCACTGCAAATGTTCCAACATCATCGCGATTTTATGTTCAACGTTCACTTCCTGCTGCGAACAATCGTAAGCGTAAGCCGATTCATAGTGCAAAATCGACTACAAGTTCCGTGTTTTTGGTTACTAAATCTCCGGCCGTCAAAAATGACATTAAAAAAACCAATGACTTTCGCAGTCCTCCGAAAAATGTAATGATGTCCAACAGTCGGTTATGTAATTCACCATGCCCAAATGAATCGCACCAGATGACCACACCTGTAATAAAACAATCTGACGTTGCTCAAACCGATCCAAAGTATTTTTCCGAAGATTTTAAAGAAGTTCCCACTGAACCATCGGTAAGTCTATCAGCTTCTAGTTCCTTCGCCGAGGTGCTAACTTCATCGTCAATCGTCGAAAAAGTGTCCGCTGGAGACGATGTCTCACCTATTAAACCGCATAGGGATTCTACTCCACGAAGTGTTGTATCGCCGATAGAAACACACAAGATTGCTTATGTGTCCAACTTACATCCGTCAGTTACCGAAGACGATGTGAGTAATTATCTACTCAGGAATAACGAATAGCGTCGATTGAAGCAGTGTCGTGCAAAAAACTGGTTTCACCCTATGTCGATTTAGACACGGTTAGCTTTGTATCGTTTAAGGTCACCGTTAGATCAGAACTGTTTAACTTGGTGGTCAATAGTAAGATCTGGCCTGACACGGGAATTCATAAAACGCTAGAAAACTGATGAATTTTTGAATTATTGATTTTGTTATCGTATTTCCTTCGACGAGTGACTTATCGTGATTGTTGTAATTTTAATTTGATTTTTAATATTTAACTCAACCTAACCTCAAACTTCCACTTTCAGTTGATTGCAGTGAACCAATGGTTCTCACTCTAATCAGAATATGATTAGCCAAATCGAGTCTCACGACTTTGAAAAACAAACTCCAGGTCTATTCGACTTGTGCAAACATCTGCTAGTCTAGTCGACTAGTTATCGCTACGCTTTCAGGGAATCATTGGACACAGACATTCATTAAGTCAGTCAAACTGAACAACACAGATAGAACAACGACAGCGTAAAACATCATTTTAGTTAAAATTTATTTAAATTGTCAATGTATAATATTGTAAGTAGTCAGGGGGCCTAGGCCATTGACGAAATAAATAAATAAATCGAATCAAGGTTTCGGGTTCGGTTCGGGTCGTGTTTGAATTCTTATTTTGGTCCGTGTTCGGTTCGGGTACCATTTGGCAAAAAAGGTCGACCTGCACACCTCTAAGTATCACTCGTACTCCCTCATCCCTGAGTCTGATCTGTGCTTACAAATCTACTTCGACTAGTTATCGTTGTGTTGACGACTGTTGTTGTCCTTCAACTGATTATGTGTTAAGCCGTCAATGGACATTTATTCAAATCTACGTCTTTTCTTCAATCCTCAGGATGTAAGATCCAATTGGCAAGTAGCATTTTTTTTGGCTCTAGGGTGGAGTAACTCTGGATAAAATAACTCCAGACTGAATAAACATTGAAATAAGAAAGTAGCGGCAGAGTAATTTTCTTGACAAAACAAATGTCAGAGTGGCAGATGTCATAGTGGCAGATGTCATAGTGGCAGATGTCATAGTGACAGATGTCATAGTGACAGATGTCATAGTGACAGATGTCATAGTGACAGATGTCATAGTGACAGATGTCATAGTGACAGATGTCATAGTGACAGATGTCATAGTGACAGATGTCATAGTGACAGATGTTCTAGTGACAGATGACAAAGTGACAGCTAAAAAAGTGACAGATGTCAAAGTGACATATGTCGAAGTGGCAGACACTTTGACAGTTGCTACTAT
>CM055405.1:23606893-23624836 GCA_029228625.1 Pseudolycoriella hygida | reverse complement strand
AAATTTTTTCCCAGTTTTTTGACATCAAGTGCTTTCATTTGACACCAAAATGAGGAATTTCCGTGCTATACTTGCTGAGATATTTGCAAAAAAACTTCACCGACCTTCGAAAAACCATGTTTTTGGTCACTTCCTCGACCATATCTCCGGAACCACTTGATCGATTTTGCTCATCCTCGAACTTGAATCATGGGAGACATGTACCTTTCAGGAAAAAAAAAGTTTGGGCTGATCGGTTCAGCCGTTTGGAAAAAAAAGTGGAGACGGACAGACAGACGGACAGACGGACGGACATTTTTTTTATTGCTGATTCGTCATCTCTAGACGATAATAGATGCATCCCCCAACTGCCACCTCGATCTTTTCCCAATTTTCTGACATCAAATCCTTTCATTTGACGCTAACATGGGCAATTTCCGTGCTGAGATATTTGCGAAAAAGCTTCACCGACCTTGGAAAAAGCATGTTTTTGGTCACTTCCTCGACCATATCTCCGGAACTACTTGATCCATTTTGCTCATTTTCAAACTTGAATCATGGGGGGCATGTATCTTTCAGGGAAAAAAAGTTTAGGGTTGAGCCGCTTAAGTGAAGACGGACAGACGGACATTTTTTTTATTGTTAATTTGTCATATTTAGACAATAATAAATGCATCCCCCCAACTGCCACCTCGATCTACCCCACGTTACATTAAAATTGTTTGAAGAAAACGTGTAGGACCTTCGTACGGGTCCAAATATCGAAATTTCCACGGCTTAAGCCAACTTTTGAGAGGCTTTACGGCTGGCGGCTCGGCTAGTTACTCATTAAGAATATTTGAATGGTTAATTACAGAAAGGGGACATCTCCATTAGCGAATAATAAGAAAAATATTGGAGATGACTAGCTTTCTGCAATTAACTATTCATTTGACATTTCAATCCACCTAATTTTGCTCTCTGAAATCACCTTATTGATCGTGTCTTGTCCGAACATCAAGTAGATACACTTCGTCCCTGAATTTACGCCTCAACACAAAAGTAGGTCCTTTTCTCTCGTGACGCCATCCATGCTTTCATAGCTATGGATTAATATGGATTAACATTAAACTAATTCTTTGTTATTTAAACGCAAAATAAATTTTCAAGGAAGAATTTAACAGAAATTAGCGCGTGTTCCTTTTCTTTATGTTGACATCAACGACAACCGCTAGCGATTATTTTAGTTGATTAAAATATTGAATTGTGAATAAATGCCGTTACTTCTCTTACTAGTTGGATTCAGGTCAATTATACGATTCCCTAACAGATACGTTCAGAACTCTGCCTTTCTTTCAAGCAATCCGATATTTATCAGTAAAATACACAACTTATTAGACGCATACATTTATTCATTGAAACCATACTTCCTGTTTTATTAGTTCATTAATGCTCTTCGTACACGCGCCGCTGACTGTTCACTATTATGATTCTTTTAATAACATGAAAAAAAACGCAGTGAATTGGTAAATATTAGTCGTCATAACTTTATGGTCAATGTACCGTATTTCATTCATAATCATAAGCATCATGGTCTTTAAACATACAATTTCTCACTCCATGCTTCGTGTATTCAAATTAAGTTTCTTAGGATATATTCGCTTGAAGGTGCTAGTACGAAATGAACTTCAATAAATAAGAAGATCGTTTTCATCTAACGTAGGTGAATAATATTTTTATAGAGTGTTTTGCTATAGCGGAAGTGAAAGAAGAAAAAAAAAATTAAAGAGGGACGTCAAGTGGAACTTCGTTTGAATAAAAATAAAGTAAAGATCTTTTGCATATTAAACAGAAATGTTAACAAAGTTTAATGTACGAATTTTCACAGTCAGTCGTTCGTTCTTAGAACAGTAGCTTGGTTAATTAAGGCGAGAATTTCTTGGTAATTAAAAGGTTTACAGGACCCAACAATAAATTGTTTTCTTTATTGAATCTTATGAAACAAAAGTTCAAGCAAAAAGTAACTTTTCTTCATCTAAATCGACCCTTCGTTAGATGTATCAGTCTGGGTTGGACGTTGATAAGTCCATGAAACATCCTTTGTTCCGTTACCCGTTCATCATTTAAATCTCGAAAACCTCCCAGTCCCGGTTAGGAACCTGTCCAGAGCGGCAAGTCCCTTGTTCGGATGTGGAAAAAGTGCGGTATCCTGATATCCTAGATACCGGGAAATTTGGGAGCCGAAAAACTACTGGATACCGGGAAATTAGACGACAAAATTAAATACTACGCGAAAATACGCGTCGAAAATCGGGAAATTACTAAAATGCGGGAGATGAATAAAAATCGGGAAATGACTAAAAAACGGGAAATAACTGAAAATCGGGAAATGACGAAAAATTGGGAAATGACTAAAAAACGGGAAATGACTAAAAATCGGGAAATGCCTAAAAATCGGGAAATGATTAAAATCGGGAAATAACTAAGAATCGGGAAATTACTAAAAATAGGGAAATCACAGAAATGACGAAAAACGGGAAATAACAAAAAATCGGAAAATGGCTGAAAATAGGGAAATGAATAAAGTTACTAAAAAGGGAAAATAGCTAAAAGTTTGAAATAGTTAAGAATCAGAGAAAAACTAAAAATTCCAAAAAAAACAGCTCGCTCCGCTCGGAAGTTTTATTTACTACTTTACAAAACCGAATTAGTTTTATTCGCTAATAAAATTTATCTGCCCCGGTTGACGACCGAATATAGAAAGCGAAAGTGAAACATTTTTCCTACGCCCAGAATCTTTTTTGGGTCTCGAGCGATTTGATGGTCCCAGAAATGATAAAAAAAAACAATTTTCAAAATTTTCACCTGCGGCGCTACAAACTTTCGGATACTTTATAAATGATGACATGCAAAGAGCACCTTGGCTAAATAATTTCGCCTGCGGCCCTTATAATCTACTTTATCAAATTCAAAAAGTAAAACCAGCTGAATTTTGCCTACAACGCGACGATGTTAAACTGCGAATGATAGAGATAAATGTTTCAATTTAACTTTATTCCTCTTCGTTTGGGATTATTGTATAGGCATAGACAACTTGGTTGGCGATCTGCTGTGGAGAGCGCTCGAAAAATATTACAATTACAAAGGAAAAATACGCTGCGAAAATTTGACTTTTATTTCTTATTACATCGTTTAGGGTAAATTTTAATTTTTGCGTCTAAAAACTGAATGTTGAAAAATTTTTCCGCTGGTGGGTGACGCAATTTTTTGAACTCAACATAATTTTGTTTAAAAATTTTTGTTGCGAATCGAAGCTTAATGCGTCACCCCCCTCTGATTTCAGAACTTTTGTAACTGGAAGAAAATAGTTTTACCTTAGTTGATTAATGCGTCACACTTTTCTGATTTCACAGCTTTTGTAAGCAGGCATAAAGACTTGCGTCACACCTCCTCTGTAAGAGGTTTTTTTGCGGATATCAGTACTTTTGTAAGTTTGTAAACAACTTTCTAGCTGCCATAGTTCTAGAGGTATGAATCATCCCTCTGGAATCTGGAAGTGGCGTTATCCCGGGATTAGGCCACATTTTCCCAAAACCATGAAACACGTGTACGCTAAAACTTAATTCTCTACAACTTCGCCTTTGGAATAAAAATTCTAACTCTCATAGTTCTGGAGATTTGGGTCATCCTGCCTAATTATGGATGTGGCCATATACCAGGATTGGGCCATATTTCCCCAAAAACCATGAAACACGTGTTCGCTTAAATTTGATTCTCTCTAACTTCGCCTTTGGAACCAACTTTCTAAATCTCATAGTTCTAGAGATCGGAATACATTTCATGAAACTTTCAAAACCTTACAACGTCAAAAAAAAAAATTGCCACAAACAAAGAAAGAAAGAAAGAAAGATTTACCAAATTGACTAGTTAAAAATATTCGATTTGAGTCCATTTCCATACAAAATAGCAAAATTGTTTAATTCATATCTTCGGAACGACTGAACCGATTTTAATGAGTGAAAAGGCACTTCGGCCTAAAATTTTCCGTAGAATCCGGGAAAAATATTTTCCGGGGGGTACGTCGCTCGGGGGGGAAGTCAAAAAGTTCCTGTATGTTCCTTAGTCTACGAAAAAATTTCTTGTGAATTTTTTGGCGTGTAAGACTTGCGTCACGGGCGCATTGCTACCGCGCGCCCTGATAGAATTAGGATATATAATGAGAAACACGAGAAAGTCACTTAATTACCTGAGATTCTTTGATCTGCGTGCCGTACGGCATGTCTCTTCATTTATGTTGGCTGTCTCAAACAAAGTTTCCATGTTTACTTTATAACGAAAGTTCACAGAGATAAGTGGTACTGATCATCTGAAATGGAAACAAAAGAACATTTTTTTAAATAAAAAGATTCATTTTAAATAAATTAGAGCAAAAGCGAAACATAAACACAGAGAAATTTCTCCTATTCGTAATGCTTATTCTACTGCGGAAAGATGTAATTTTACAAAAATTTCGGTGAGTTTTTGATTTGCTTTGTATAATTAAATTATGTTAGTCATAGGTAGAGAACGTTATTTTGAGATTGCGGAAAATTTATAATTGCGTGAAACAAAATTGTATGATTGCTTTTCTCCTAGCAATGGGCGTGCAACATCGAATGGGAATATAAGTCAAAAATTTATGTCATAATTATTCCCTAGAGCTGCGGGAAATTACGAATATACAATTTCAGATGATTGTGAACTCGTCTAATGCTACTTTTATAATCATCGGAATTACAATCCTCTAAAGTAATATAGATAGATTTTTACGTAAAATTCAACTTTCGCATGGGGAGGCAGTAAAACATTTTACATCGGACTCTGCTATGACTCAGAATGGAGAAAATAAATGCACGGACAAGAAGCAATGCTGAAAGGGCAGAAAAGCGCTACAAAGAACTGCGAAAGCAAGAGAAACGGGTGCATCGACGATGCAAAAACGAGCTCCAAAATAGAAAGAACACGGATCTGGAAAGACTACGCAACGTGAACGAGTCACGGCAGTTTTACAAGGAGCTGAATAGCCAAAGACAAAGTTTCAACCCACGTACTAACATGTGTAAGGCACTGGATAGTTCACTACTGACCAAAAAAGACAGGTGGAGAGGGCATTTTAGCACAATACTCAATGGAGATGAAACGAATAAAAGTGCTGATTACGATTTCTTTAACAATGATGAAGATGGCGAAGAAGAACCCAAACCGACACGGCAAGTTGTCTCGAACACTATTAACTCGATGAAGAACAACAAGGCACCAGGGCCGGACGAAACTCCGGCAGAACTGCTGAAACATGGTGGAGAAGAGTTAATTAGTGAGCTACATGCGATGGCGTTTGGAACAGCGAGAGATTACCTGAAAAGTGGCTAGAGGGCACGTTGTGTCCATTGCACAAAAAAGGAGACAAACTGATTTGCAACAATTACCGTGGAATCATGTTATTGAACATTACGTAAAAAGTCTTTGCAAAGATTCTATTCGATAGACTGACACCACATGCTGAGACTGTAGTCGGCTGTCAACATTGCTGTTTAATATGGCATTGGAGATTGCGATGAGAAGAGCGGGTATCCAAACGTCCAGAACACTTGCTACAAACATCGTGCAATTTCTGGGCTTCGTCGATGATATGGACCTACCTAGCAGCAAGCATTAGGGAGTAGAGGTTACTTATACCGGTCTAAAAGTTGAAGCAGAGAAAATGGGTTTACTTATCAACGAGACGAAAACCAAGTACATGGAAACTAACATTACTACTATTGAGCAGCAGGAAGGAGATTGCATCAGGATTGGAGGACAACTTTTCGAAATGGTGGATGAGTTTGTATACGCGCAGATAGTGCCAACTCACCAGAGATAAAAAGGAGAATCATGACTGCAAACAGATGTTTTTTCGGGCTACAAAGATGTCTTCGGTCCAAGCTGCTAAAAAAAGAAACAAAGTGCAGTATCTACAAAACGCTGATTAGACCAGTTTTGCTTTATGGGAGCGAATCGTGGCCAACGACGAGAAAAGAGGAAAACATACTCTTGGCCTTCGAACGAAAGGTGCTAAGAACGATCTTTGGGCCCTTAGTCGAGGATGGGAGGTACCGACGTAGATACAACTTTGAATTGGAACGCGACTTCGCCGACGCCAATGTAGTAGCAACTGTTAAAGTAAACAGACTGAGGTGGGCCGGACATCTAATGAGAATGAACTAATCGAGAGCCCCGCTCAAGCTGTTTAATTCAGAACCAGCAGGCCGTAGAGGAGTCGGACGGCCAAAGAACAGATGGAGTGATAACGTAACGGCGGATCTGAAATCGCTAGAAATATGAAATTGGCGAGCGACGGCTCAGGACTCGACAAGGTGGAATCGGATTCTTGACCAGGCCAAGTCAAAAATATGGACGTAGCGCTGAAGAAGTAAGAAGTAAGTTGCTATAAAAAATTGATAAAAGTCATAGCTCAGTCAGGACATCAAATTCTGTTTGCAGAACTTTGCCTCCCCCCCCCCTTTCTTCAAATTGAGGGTGTGTTTGGGAGGGTAGCCGGAGTACTTTAAACAGATATTTTCTGACCAGTTTGGAGTTATGGAATTTGTGGATTTTATAGCAAGCGTGACGTCATTTATGAACAGTCCCTTACTTTCGCAGGGCTTAATATAATGTACTACGTTTTGTACAACCAGGTGACAGTTCATTATTTAAACAACATTCACTTTTCAAACTTCAACTTCATGCGAAGTAAATGTCATTGTTTGGCGTGAAGTTGGAGTCGATTCGAAAAGCGCATTCTGACATTTCAACAATGAACTGTCACCCGGGTGTTCACTGCAATTTTTTCCCATTTCACAGTTTGTACGTTCACACATTGGCTCTCAAGACTCAATTTTTCCGTATTTTTCTCAATATATCTAAAGAGATTATCTGTAATAAGGAGATAGTAATCCTTATGGTATTAGAACTTGTCCATGAATATCATGAATATCATTCCGTAAAAGAGGGATGGCCGAAAAGTGACACTGTCAGCAATAGAACTGTATAAGGAACAACTTCTTTGATAACCTTTTATCAACACCGAAAACCTCTGGTTTCCTGTACCTCTCTCTCAGTCAAAACAAAATGTTAGTGACAAATAGTCATATGCCGCATATCATAACCGAACTTCTGGCATATTTATACCGAAAATTTATGTCACATTTCGATTTATTTGCCATCCAAATATTGGTTAGAACAATCAAAATGTAATATGGTATGCGATTTAAAATTTAACACAAACTGTAAACTTCGTAATTCTATTTGTAAAAGACGTCATTTGTCACTTTCTGTTAATTTAACTTTGTGACGTTATACGCGAAGTAATATCGTTTCGCTTATTTTATTCACCGCTTTTTAATCAGATTATGAGTAGAAAATTAATTATCTCTAATTTATTCAAATTAACAAGAAAATTGACGAATAAATCTTGAAAGTAATTATGATTTACAATAATCTTTTGAATATATTTTCCATTTTGAATTTACATCCCGCAAAAAGATTCCATTTTTCAACGCCCCTTAAGCGTTGGAAAAGTCTCAAATTTTGCAAATGCTTGAGAATTGAATGAGAAACAAAATAAATCGATGTTCACTTTGATATTGTAATAAGAAGTTAAAGATGCCGATTCACATTGTTCGTCCGGGGCTGCTACGAGCAAAGGAAGAAAAGTTCGCTATCGCTATTTCCACGGTGACTTCAAGATTTCACAACAAAGCAGTGCAGAATATGAAAGAAAAATAACGAATTTTCATCCTAGGGGAGAAGGCTTGTTATTTGCATAACAAGAGAAGTAAAAATGGACGCCCAGTTTCATTGTAAAATTTGTTAATCCGAGCCGAGGCCGAGGTGAACAATCACACGAAAGAGTGACTTTCTAGTTTCACCCCGAGTTAAGTACTTCATATGCCTATTGTCGTGGAAAGTTAGTTAAATTCGATGAAAAGACCGATGAAAAGAATTGTTTCTTCTAATGGTGAAAAGAGGTGTTCCTCCCTTCATTAGAAGAACTTTCGCACCTCATTGTGAAAAAAAATTACGTCTTGTGAAAATATTAGCTAAAGAATAACTAAATTAGGATATAAATTGCGATTTTAGCGCTAAAGTAATCGCTGATGAATTTTGAACAGCAATAGCGTGGTATACCTTGTGTGTGTGTTGTCTAATACACGTGCCCTACAAATAAAAGGGTAAATATAATCTTATCCGTCTGTTTGATATGTTCCTGTTGAATAAAGAAACAAGATTGAAAATGACATACTCCAGAATGATAGGATTTTTTGTTCACAAAACTGATTACCAAAATGTTTGTCGATTCTTCTCAAATGGAGAAAATTGATTCGAAATGCCAAGATAAAAAGGTGTAATAGTTCTTGAAATTGCTTCAGCTTTCGTGTTTGTAGAAAATATTTTTCGTTTGTAAAAGGTGAAAACAACTCATGCAATCTGGCTTAATATAAAGGAACGGCTTATTCCATACGGTAAATTTAATTTTAAAGGAATTGACTATTTGAAGACGACCTTACAATTTTACAGTACGTTATCCACGGGAAATGTCGTCTGAGAATAGCCTTTTCATAATAGTAAGCCTGCGAATAGGTCCTATTTAATTTACAATATTATGTACGTACTTATGGTTGGAGGGCAGCTTCAAATACTCATATACTTTACTCATCATTGGAGTGCGAAAGTACGATTGCATGAATTCGAGAGAGAAAAAGTGTACGCTCTTGAAACTACCTCATTGCCTCTAATTAGTACTTTATTGGTGGGCGAGAGAAAATCGAGGATTTCTTCTAATGTAAATATTGTACATAACGAGTGAGCGCAGCGAACAAGTGAGAGTACAATATTTACATAAGAAGATATCCGAGATTTCTCGCGCCCACCAATACAATATTTTATTTCATTAGGCGAGAGAATATCGTGCTTTATTCGTTCGAGCGCATCAATGTGATAGCTGCCAGAATTTATCACTGCTTCGAAGTGTCAGGGTCCTGGGTTCGAGTCTTTTTTTCAATTTTTTTTCTTATACTTTTTTTTTAGTTCTATTTATTTATGTTTTGGTCGTCACGTGAAATTACTATTTCCATATAGACATTTGAATTTTGCTCTGTGAGAAAACATTTATGACATAAATAAAAACTGATTCAAATACAAAACGAACAAAAACGTAAACAAAACCACTCAAAATACAAAAGCTTGAGTATGTATGTTGAATATGGAGAAAAACAACGCTAGTGTTGTGAGAAGTTAAATTAAATTAAAAAATTTGAAGTGATAAAAATTCACCAATATCTTTTTGCATACAACATTTCATGAAATGAGTTTGAAATGACTTCTGAATGCATTACTTCGTTTGTAGTCAATAGACAGTATCAACAAAATTTAGTCGTAACGAATGATCGTATTGGGTCAGTGGTTAGCATTGAATCCTTCTGATCTTACATGCCGTGGGTTCGAGAAAAACAACGTACCAAATGAGCGAATTTGTGCAGTGGTTAGCGTCGATTCTTGCGGATCGGTGAGTCGTGAGTTCAAATCACGGCGGTGCCACTGTTTTTTTCAGTGAATTGGCACAGAGAAAACGAATTTTCCCTAGTGATTTAATGTATGGTTTTTCCTTTATATGCAAGAGTGAATAACGTACGCTATTCTCTCGCCGATGAAATAAAATATATTAATAACCAAGTGATATAATGGCGCGATTACAGTCTATGTAAAGTGAATATCCGAAAGGCTGTGCCTCGAGAAATATTCACGTACAGAGACTATAATCAAGCTATTTACCCCTTGGTTAATGCGATGGTTTCTATCACTTATGGATATAATTAGACATTCGATTCGTGTTTTTTTTTTTAAATTTAATTTTGACGTCATAGGCGGACTGTAACGTGACAATCTGTATCACGTTCCACAGAAACAAGATAAAAGTAAAAAGAAGAAATTAATACCAACGGAAATAAGGAAAAACTATAAACTCACATTCGCTAATAGGCAAAATGATTATGATGACCTCTGACGGTCAGATATAATAGTAGAATTTCCGGTATGTTAACACTGCATTACCAAGTTTTAATTGAACGACAGTTTTGGGCGCAAAATTTCATCAAGAGGATAACGGATACAACGATGGTGGAACACAACCGTAGATTCATTCTTCTTACGATTGTCGATAGAGATACATCGAATAGTTATAAGGTCAATTTCTAACAGAAAATTCAATCAAGTATTTCAAACTACAATATTTGGTTGAACCGTAATAGCCAATAGTTCTGGTTTATTAAAACGAATAAAATTTATTACGAATTTCAACTACGATTTTTATATTGAAACCGAGACGATTGAAAAGTTATCAGAACCGATACATCATCGTGTACGCCTTCAACATTGATTAGTGCCTTCAGCTTCTTGGAAAAGTAATTGCCATCATCTGGATCGTCAAGTGGCCACGAACATTCAACCGATGCATCTATGTATCCAGCCGTGAAAAGGAGATTGTTGTGAGTACTTGGGGATGCAGTGTTTCGATTAGTTCGAGGGAAAAGTTTATGATGATCTTCAATCGGATTAGATTTCGTGTCGAAAATCGTTTTCGCCACAAACACTCTTGTTGTATACGATGTTGATCGTGGTGAACACACGTTGACACGAAAGCAACAAGTGTGTGTGGTGAAAACGATTTTTGACACAAAAGAAATCTGGAACGATCCGAACTCTCTTCCAAATTTCTATGAAACTCGACTATAATATGGTCATTGCACCCTTACTTTCAGGTATATAAATCGTTAATTAGTTATGTATTAATAAATTCAACTAAAATTTATTCATTATTTTATTATATTATGTATTATATTATATTATATTATATTATATTATATTATATTATTATTATGTATTATTATGTATATAGAATGTTTTGTATGTGTGTGAGTGTATTCAAAGTATGGGTCAAATATGAGCAAAATATTTGGACTGTGTTAGGATGGAGATAGTGTAACGTGCGATTTGCAATCGTACGCTCCATGACTGAATGTAACGTGACGATCTGCGATGTCTCGTTCTAGAAGAAATGAGAAAAGAACATTCATATAAAATGCACCGGAAACGATAATACGCTCTGAACTTACATACGCTAATAATACGCTCTGAACTTACATACGCTAATAATACGCTCTGAACTTACATACGCTAATAATACGCTCTTCATGACACCTACACGTCCGTCAGATGCATAGCTCACAAATCATCGCACCGGAATTGTTGCAACACTGCGCCACCAAGTTTAAACTTAACGACTTCGGTTTGGCGCAATTACTAACGGATATGTAACATATCATAACATAAAGAGGTTCATGACCCCTCGATGATTCATTCTAGTTCGAACTTTGTAATCGTAACATCAAATCGATCTTAAACTTATTTAAAGTCAAATTGGATTCAGTAATTTGAGTCGATAATACGCTCGAAAGCATCATTAAATAATTTACAAATTGCAAATAAAAAGTTTATAACGTATTACGAAACGAGTGTTTCGATTGTTTGAACGAGTAAAAGGAGTTGATTTTCACTACGATTGGTTTGGTCGCACAGATTAAAACTAGTAATGTATTCGTGGATCAAAGCTAGTTTTACTTACTGTAAATGAGCTAGCTTCCATGAGGATGATGAGCACTCTGACAAGGTGGAAATGTCGATATTTCTAGTGGAATTTTAACTTAATCGATTTTGTACCTCTATCTCCTCGAAGATGCGTCGGACATTGCTGATATTGATATCATTTGAAAGGTATTAGAAAGGTTTTTCAATTGTTTCTGTCCGGCATTTGGTTCCAGGGATATAGGCAAAAACGTGTTTTCATTTAAGACCTCTCGCTAGAGACCTCGTAGGGAGGTCATATGGGTATCGTTGGAAAGCTACTGATGCCCTCTTTCGATTGACATGAAACATGGACTGATTTATTTTCATTATGGGCCTCAGGACATTTTTCCAATTTTCGTAAAAAATTTTCAACTTTGATCATGACCGAGACCCCCAAGCTTTAATCACTTCAGAAGTTTTGTTCGTGACTCTGATAGGCCCATAAGCTATTCAACAAAACTTAAATCACAAATATCGCATCACCCAACCGATTTATTCTGTTAGTGCCGATTTTTCCGGATTTTGGACCACTGTGTGGTGTGAGGCTAATGACTAAGGATTGTATTCAGAAGGTCGTGAGTACAATGGAAATGGCGCGTTTGTCATCATTTGATTATTCATTTTTAGAGCGTATATGAATTGTGAAGCCTATGTAAGATTATCGGTCCTTTAGTTTCCTATACTTTTTTATGAGAAGAATTACTCGAGTGGATATTCGCGTATTAATTTCTCTATTTCTTGTCGTATCAACTATTGCGTTGTTCATATATTCCTCTGTCGAGCCAGGAGTAAAGGAACATTGTAATAGATGTTTGGGGTCAAAGGAAAAGTTGATGGGTTGAGTGTATAGTGTGTCAGGGTGACCAACAAAATGGCAGACGGTGCTATGAGACGGATTTAGGGGGAAAATTAATTTTTTTTTGAGTTGGAGATAGATGTTTGGCGTCAAAGGAAAAGTTGTTGGGTTGGGTATGTAGTGTGTCAGGGTGACCAACAAAATGGCCTACGATGGTATGGGACGGATTTAGGGGGGAAATTATTTTTTTTTTTTTAATTTTTTTGTGTTGAAGATAAATGTTTTGTGTCAAAGGAAATTTTTTTTGCCGGAAATTTTTTTTCGGCGTAGATTTTTTTCGCCGTAAATGTTTTTTTCGTTGTAATTTTGTCGCTACACTTTTTTTTCGGGCCGTATTTTTTTTCGTTTTGGAAATTTAAGTCGCCGTAATTTTTTTTTAGCTGAATTTTTTTTGCCGTAAATTGTTTTTTCGCCTGAAATTAGTTTCGGCGCCGTAAGTTTTTTCTGCGTAGGAGGTCTTTTTCCAGCTTAATTTGTATTCCGCTGAAATTTGTTTTCGCCGGAATTGTTTCGCCGAAAATGTTTTTCGCGCGAAAGTTTTTAAAGTTTTAAAGTTTTTTAAAAAGGAAATGTGACACAAGGCCTCGTCCCTTTTTCCAAAACAACGGATATCAATTTAGGTGACGCTTACAGCTTCGGAACGCAAAAAATTCTTTTTTTCACTTTTGATTAAAAAAATGCGTCACAATGCGTTAGTTGTTTTGGAAGAAGGGACGAGGTCTTGCCACATTTCCTTTTAAAACAGGGTTTTCGTTGTGATAATTTTATATGCGCAAATGAAAAAGTTCACAATTGCGAGTGTTTCCATCAGAAAAAAGTCCACAATTAATTACACAGATTTAGCAAACAAAAAATGTTCAGGAATTTCGGGAGGGATGTGCATGGAATTTTTTGTTAGGACGTAACTGTTACTATTAAGAGTTTGCAGTCATTTGACTCTCCGCTCTGCGAGTATTTTTTGAATGAAAAAACGAAATGTTTGGACAAGAGATTTTTCAAGAATTCCAGCCAAAGTTTCCAAATTTTTCATGAGATTCAATAATTGTCTCTTACTCGGCCGTTGGAGAAATGATACGAGTAAGTTAGCTAGACATTCCGAGACAGAAAATGTCGATATTTTGAAACAATGCACATTGCACATATTCTAACATTAAAATTGTGCCAACTTAACTGCATTCATTAAAAAAAGCAAAGGCGAAAAGCTTTCATGAAAGTTTAATGTGTGTGCTTAGTATACAAGAATATGTTATTTTATTCTTTCGTTACCAGGTGCAAAAAATATCATCGAAAACACAAAGGGTGTGTGGCGATAATTACCAAACCGGACCAACGAACGAAGAAATTTTAATTCAAAGTTCTACTTTGTTCATGTGAAAAAAATGTAATAAACAACTATAATAAAAGTCGATTCATTTCTTGACATTAACTATGTAAACATAAACGTCTTTGCAACGAAAATAAAAAAGTTCTGAATTTCTTCCAATTTTAATATTCTTGGGTTCAACACATTTTTTAACTTAAATAATTCGTTGGTATAGTTTTTCACAAAGTTACAATAAAATGCTTTCAACGAAGTGTAAATCACGAATAAAGGTCTTTCATATAATTTCATGAGACGTTAAGTTGTGAAAAAAGCAAAGAACCGTCTCAAGCAATTTGCTTTCTTTTTCTCAACATGAAGCAAGAAAAACGTTTTTTTTTACGGAATTCATTTGACGAAGGTTCATGTCTTACAAAATTTACACACATAGAATCTTATAACATCAGTTTTTGCGACAAGTATGCTTGATTCCTACAACCACGATGTTGGTCGTGGTGAATATGAGAACTAATTAACTTTTTAACTTTCTAACTTTTTTTCTGGCAATGCCGCAATGTGATCGGGAAGAGGTGGGGGCTTAGGCCCTTAGCTTTATACTGGTTGTACACGGCCATTGTGAGACCAATAATGCGCTATGGCTGCATGGTATGGTCACACAAGCTAGAGACGATGAGCGTACGTAGGAGACTTGCGCATGTGCAGAGACTAGCGTGTCTTAGCATAACGGGAGCGATGACGTCGACTCCGACTACGGCTCTGGAAGTTTTACTGTCATTGAGTCCGATTGACCTATTTATAGAGCAAGAGGCATGGATGATAGTAGCTAGACTGTTCAGGTGCGGTCATTGGTTGGCCCTCGACAGGAGCATGGGTCATGCGGGTATCTCAATTAAGCTGAGGAATGATATCAGAGAGATTGAGATGCCACAAGACTATATGCCGGTTGAGTTTCGTTTCGATAAAAAATTCCGAACCATTATTCCCAATAGAGTGGATTGGAAGGAGAAAGATCACCCATAGAGGGAGATGTGAGAATGTTCACGGACGGATCCAAGAGAGCAGAACGGAGCAGGCGCGGGAATATACTGTGCGGAGTTGGAAGTAGAGGGCTCGATCCCGATGGGGAATCTCGCGACAGTTTCCCAAGCAGAAACAGTTGCCATCAGCGTGGGCTGCGAAAAGCTATTGGAGCAGCGGCTGGAGGGCAAGAAGGTTTCGATTTGTACTTGACAGTGAGGCGGCGCTAAATGCGCTGTCATCTGGCAAGCTATCGGCTCAATCAGTCCTGAGAGGTAGAGTGGCCCTAGATGCCCTATCAGAGAAGAACGAGGTAACTCTGGTATGGGTTCCGGGACACTCGAACATTGAGGGGAATGGAATGAGAACGAGGTAACTCTGGTATGGGTTCCGGGACACTCGAATATTGAGGGGAATGGAATGAGAAGGCTAATGAGCTGGCAAGGAAGGCGGGCGAATGTGAGTTCACTGGCCCAGAACCAGCACTCGGCATTAACGCTGGATTGGTGCCAGAACTCATCAGAGACAAGGCCAAAGACAAGCATCAGAGAGCGTGGGAGCAGCTGAACGCTTGTAGGCAAGCGAAAGAGTTTCGTCACTCGAAGTCAAGTTGCTTGATTAGCCATAGAAATTTATTTCTGTGGTAGAATCGTTTCGATACACGCTTAACAATGGAACGAGAATTGCTTTTCAAGGTTTGGAATGAAAGATGTGGATCTAAAAAAACTAACTAAAAAAAGTTGATGAAAATTGATTCACTGGTTCAGATAGTAGGGTCCATAGAGCGCGCCAAAATCTTTCTCAAGAATTTCATTAAATATAAAGAAATTTTGCTGTGATTCAGAGGTAGTCGAAGGCTTAACAGTACTCAAGAAAAAAGTAAAAAAGCGTCCTCTCATTACGGGCGGATTTTCTTCTGAACATTTATATATATCAGTAGGGAAGGGACAAACCTCAGGGGGGGCGGAGAAAATCTCAGGGGGGGGGGAGGTTCCCCTCGACCCCCCTAGATACGGCGCTGAATACCTCCCACTAGTCACACAAGCATCGATGAATTTTTTGAAACATTTTTTTGACTTCTTGGGACCAATACCTATCTAGGCACATAATAAAAAAATCCGCTGGAAGATGCGTCCGATTTCGGCATACGGGTTTTCAAAGAACTCCCTCTTAAATATACTATTTTCCATCTTTTGTACATCATTTTACCATGATTTAAAATACAAATGCGAAGAAATTGTAAAAGACGCCACACTAGTGCAACCCGATCAACAAATTAATACACCAGAATTCAGGCGGTGTTCTTAAATAATCATATCTTTAGAAAATCAAGTTATTGTCAAGTTATCAAGCGAAGCGTTTTGACAACAATATCCTGGCAACAGAATAATTAATTTAAAATTAATACTTTGTGTCACTGTACATCTGCTACCTCACTTGTATCAATTAACAATACGAAAGGTATTGAAAACTCACATCCGCTTGCTAAATCCAAATTTTCAGCACGCAAAACAAACTGAAACCTCAACGAAATAATCAACGCAATCGCTGGTTTGGAAATTTCCTTTTAAATTACTTCGTTTACTTCTTATATCAACATAAATCAACGTATCTTCGCATCAGTGAATCTTAGAAGTAATGTACGGCTGTGTGGGATACGGTGGAATATTATTTCAGAAAATTACCTCGAATTTTTCAGCTTAGCATGCAAGCATAACGTAATAAATTTTATTATGAAAACTCAGCGTATGATGTTCTTTCTTTTTCGAAGCGGTAGTTAGGTAATTAGGCAGAGCTATGTTAATTTCCGTGCAATCGTACACAATTAAAGCAATTTGGCAATAGCGAAGAGTCCACTACCATATCGACATTTCACGATATGAACAATAATCATGTCTAGAGTTCTGCCAATAGAAATTTACATATTCAACTCTATCTCGTTTGTTTCAGCGAGGCCAAATCCGGCGTGAGATTTCTGTGACATTTAATGACGAACCTCTATCTGCTTGAGATGGTTCGACCGCCTATTCCAAGTCATACAACTTTTAAATCTGAAATAGTTGAATTCTCAAACCTAATTCGCTAGTGTGGCGCAGACAGAAACCTATGCGTCAGCCTGTTATACTGCATTCTCTGCTCACACCCAACCCTTGTCGCTTCTTCCACATATAAGACTCCCGGGTTTTACCAAATAGCAGTCACCTTCAAGTCCGCAAAAAGATCTGTGTTACGTCTCTGACGTAACGACAGCGTGTACCACATCTCTGCAACGAAGCACCGAAACGTTGGCAAAGGGACAAAGCGATAAAGCATCGAGAGAAACCGAATTCGCATAGAAAGAAGTGTGAGCTTGCAACCATCGATCGTCGAGAACGGACGCACCGTTGTACAAATCATTTCTTTTTTTGCCGTAGAATAAATCAGTCTGTATGTTACATTGAAATAGGTGTTTTGTTGTTTGTAGTCCGTACTCACGCATAAGTTACAAGTTTATTCATGCCGCCAGGGACGGACGGTGCGTCCGTTCTTGACGATGATTGCAAGCTCACTCTTCCTTCTATGCGATTTCGGTTTCTCTCGATGCGTTGTCGCTGCCAACGTTTCGGTGTTTCGTTGCAGAAATGTGGTACACGCTGTCGTTACGTCAGAGACTTAACAATTGGCCTGTGAATTTTGTTCCTTAATTCCATCGATACCATTATAAACTTTCCTCTTTATTAACTTGATATTCTCTGAAGAAATGGTTTTTAGATACTTTTACTGACAGTAACACTTTTTACGTGATTTTTCCGACTGTTTGCTGAACTTTTTAGACCCGTACGAAGTACGTAGGTCTGATGCGTTTACTACCACGTTTGTTACATTGCGAATTCGAAACCGGGAGTAAGGGGAAAACTTTTTTTGTTGCCTCCAGATGACAAATCAGCGAAAAAAACAATGTTCGTCTGTCGTTCTGTCTGTCTGTCCGTCAACACGATAACTTGAGTAAATCTTGACCGATTTTCAAAAACTTTTTTTTTCCTGAAAGGTAGTCGAAAAATATTTTATGGTATTGAATCTGGGCACTGTCGGCCCAAGGGCCGCCGAGCTA
>CM055405.1:23573107-23606393 GCA_029228625.1 Pseudolycoriella hygida | reverse complement strand
CACGCCCGATCCTTCGCTTCCTTGACTAGAGTCTTAACCGTCTGCCTGCAAGCCCTGTAAGCCTCATGCTTTCCGTCCGTCTTATCCTGTAACCAAATCAAATACAGCTTCCTTTTCTCTAATACCGCCTTTTTGATATCTGCGTTCCACCAGCCTGTCTTTTTGTTCCTACCCCCACTAGAGACACTACCTAGACATTCCTCAGCTACGCCCAAGACAAATTCCTTAAAGTTTGCCCACTCAACCTCAATGTCTACGCAGCCCGGAGGAAGCCTTTCAAAGCTTCGCTGAATTTTGACATAAAGCGAGACTTAACTTCCTCGTCCCTGAATTTTCCCACACGAAATTTCCGAACCACCACTTTTTTCCTTTTAGCCTGACAGAGTTTACTAACAGAGAGATGGGTACCCAAAAGGTAGTGGTCTTCCAGTTACAAAAGTTCTGAAATCAGAGGGGGGTGACGCATTAAGCTTCGATTCGCAACAAACATTTTTAAACAAAATTATGTTGAGTTCAAAAAATTGCGTCACAAATGCCAGTCATTACTAGATCAATTCAGGACTAACAAAATGTATCTGAACTAAAGTTTTTCTTCATTCAGTCTTCATCAATTACTTATTCATTTTAACGTTCAGAGAAGTGTTCGAAACATGCCCTCGTGAAAGTGGCGAGTGTGTTTTTCTTTTTTATTAAAACTGGAAGAGAATTCCAAACTGAAATAGCATGAGCGAAGAAAGACCGATGGAAAGATTCTGTGTGGTAAACAGGAACAACATAATTGTAGGTACGCGCTGAACTTGCTGGATTCATAAATTCAAACAGATATTTAGGGAGCTTACTGGAGATCAACCCATAGAGGAATTTGCATTCATTGAAGCGCTTATAATCCGACAAGGTACAACCCAAAATTGACCTCTCATACCGCGATACACTTTCATTTCTCTTGATCGAAAAAACGAATCTGGTGCAGTCATTAAATAACACCTGCAGCATGTTCTCACTAGCCGCATCGAGAACGGGCATGATAACATCACCATATGTAAAGTGAGGAACCAGACATGATCTGATCAACTTCTTCCCAGCCTGCCATGGGAGTGATGTCCTAGCGTTGTTGAGTGCCCATAGTCCCCGATATACCTTCTTTCTCACTTCCCAACAGTGGTCATCCCAGGTCAGAAATCTATTTATCCAAATCTCCAGCACTTTGGCCTTTTCCACTACCGGTATGATCTCACCTGCCATCTCAAAGCATATATTCTGTACACTCTGTGCAGAGATCACGAGTACTTTTGACTTGCCAGCATTTATCATGAGACGATTTCCATTTGCCCAATCAGAAATGCTTCGCA
Source organism: Pseudolycoriella hygida (assembly GCA_029228625.1). Classification (NCBI taxonomy): domain Eukaryota; kingdom Metazoa; phylum Arthropoda; class Insecta; order Diptera; family Sciaridae; genus Pseudolycoriella; species Pseudolycoriella hygida. The sequence goes on along the minus strand of CM055405.1, from coordinate 23,605,044 downwards.
AGTCATCATTCACAATATTAACCGCTTCAGCTACTGCTTCAGCTGGATAACTGAAATACATTTGGAAATCGTCTGCAAACATGTGACAGCTACACCGCTGTAGTACACCAGGCAAGTCATTTATAAACATAGAGAAGAGAAGCGGAGAAAGAACCGTTCCCTGAGGCAAACCACAACAAATGGGCAAAAAACCCGACATGTAGCCATCAATTTCAACACATTGTTTCCTCCCTGTTAGATAGGATGAAACCAGCTGCAAAGCACTGTCACTGAACGCAAAATTCACTTTTAGTTTCTCAATCATCAAGACGTGGTTTACTAAATCAAATGATTTGGTGAAATCCACCGGTAAAAGAAACGAACTAATTTCATCATCTCCCCTTTTGACATTTTGAGCACTATAGATTGGCGTTTGGGCGCCAGGGCTCTAGAAGGCGCCATATAAAGCCCATATAAGAGAATGTTTTGGGTGTGTGTGTGTAAGTTTATTCAAAGTATGGGTCAAATAAGAGCAAAATTTTTGGACTGTGTTAGGATAGAGATAGATGTTTGGTGTCAAAGGAGAAGTTATTGGGTTGAGCGTGTAGTGTGTCAGGGTGACCAACAAAATGGAAACTTTTTTCGACGAAAATGTTTTTCACCGGATATTTTTTCGCCGGAAATTTTTTTCGCCGGATTTTTTTTTCACCGAAATTTTGTTTTGCTGAACATTTTTTTTCGCCGAAATTTTTTGCGTCGAAACTTTTTTTAGCCGGAACATTTTTCGCTGAAAATTTTTTTGGCTGGAAATTTTTTTTCGCCGAATTTTTTTTCGCTGAAAAACTTTTTCGTTGAAAAAATTTTTTCGCTGAAATTTTTTTTCGCTCATAATTTTTGCCAAAATTTTTTTTGCTGAAATTTTTTTCGCTAAATTTTGTTTGCCGGAAATTGTTTTCTGCCGGAAGTTTTCTTCGCCGAAAATGTTTTTCGTAGAAATGTTTTTCGCCGATAAGTTTTTTTGTCCGGAAATTTTCTTTGGTGAAAATTTTTTTCGCTTGAAATTTTTTTCGTCGGAAATTTTTATTCCAAAATTTGTTTTATCTTTTCTTCCAAAACTACTGATATCACAACAAAAACTCTTTTTGAAATCGAAACGTGACGCAAGTCCTCGTCTTTTCTTCCAAAACAACTGATATCAATATGGGTGACGCTTACAGTTTTGAAACGCAAAAAATTCTTTTGAAATATTTTCATTTTCGATTAATGAAATGCGTCACAAATACTGGACCCTCCCAACGTAATAGTTTTTCTGTGCTTTCAGATTTCGTACGCCTAAAAAGTTGCTACCCGTACTCCACTATCATGCAAAACTTAATTTTTTTTTCGTGTCAAATCCGAAAGAACAGAAAAACTATAACATTTGAGGGTCCGGCATTTGTGACGCATTTCTTGAATCGAAAGTGAAAATATTCCAAAAGAATTTTTTGCGTTCCGAAGCTGTAAGTGTCACCCAAATTGATATCAGTTGTTTTGGAAGAAGGGACGAGGACCTGCATCACGTTTCCCTTTTATTTGTTGTGATTATCTATCAGGAAAAAAAAAGATTTTGAAAGTCGGATAAGATTTACCCGTTTTATGTAGAAAAACATATTGGTCCCTAGTGAAGGTTTAGTTTTAGAGCCCTAGCTCAGTCCAAAGGCTCAAAATATGTTTTTCCATAAATTGACAGTCCTGCCTAGACCTTTTGAACACAATAAATTGATGAAAATCGGTAAAGATTTACTCGAGTTATGTACAAAAGACCAAAACCCACTTAAACGGCCCTAGCCCCTTGGCCCGATAGTGCTCAGATTCTATAACATAAAAGATTTTTCGATTATTTACTTTTTAGGGAAAAGTTTTTGTGAATCGGTTAAGTTTTAGTTAAGTTCCCTAAAAAGTAAGCAACTCCCGGGTCGAAATTCGACTGGTAACAAACGTCAGGAGCAGCCGAAAACGCGTCGTGGCAAACGCAATAGACCCCTTTTCGAAGAACTTCGTATCAGCGTGCGGGATTTAAGAAATGACCTACGTCTGAGAAAAATGACCACAAAAATGTCACACACTCTCAGGCCTAACAAAACCGATGTCAAAATTTAATAAAAAACAATAGTTTTAACGTAAATGTACATCTCTCATACTCAAAAAAGTTTTACATTTGGGACCACAAGTTCATTGTGTATTCTATAAACTTTTGAAAAGTTTATTTCGTAGAATATGTTTTTCAGTCATAAGCCTAACGATGAACTTAAAGTAAAACATTCCAAACAAAACGCATATTTCATTTCGGGAAACAATATGAAAAGTGCGATTCAAAGCAAGTAAAAACTTTAAGGAAATTGTCATGAAAAATTAATCGGTTAATGGTTCAACGTATGTAATGAATTTGAATTATTTCACGGCAATTTCGTTCATCAACTCACTTATTATTTATTTCCAGACCTTCCCGATAATCTCTGTGCCTCACTTGTCTCATCGAATTTCGCAATAAACCATCAAATCAGCCTACGCCTACGCACATTTTAACTTTAATATAATCAACGCAGATTAGTTTATTGTTTATGACTTAGAAGTGCTATAGGCCTGACAATTTATACAAAACAATTTGCATTGGTAATCCTATCATTCCAATGTAATCTCACAATGTCTTGTTCGTACACACAAAACATTTTCCCACTTTTATTCTCTTGTTCAGCAATAATTTTACATTATTCATGGAAAACATGAAATCCCTTTTATAAACCATAAAGCATTTAAGTTTTATGGAGTCTAATATGCTCACACTTTTCTTTCGTCAGTGTTCGTGATAACCGAATTTGTTCATTTTACAGAATTTTCGGTAAAAGAAACGTGCTCCTTGAAGAAAGTGAAGGTTAATTAAACAATTTTCTGCATTTTAGAGGGACAATTCATAAATGACGTCCGTCTTGTGGGATCTACAAAAACTGGTCGCATTCGGAGAGGAGTCCAGAGCGGTGGCAGGACATTTCTCCGCCGCAAATAACGCCCGGGGTGTTATTAACGCCCGGGGTGTTATTAACGCCCGCACTCCGGGCGCTAATAACGCCCGGGGTGTTATTAACGCCCGCATTCCGGGCGTTAATAATGCCCGGGGTGTTATTAACGCCCGCACTCCGGGCGTTAATAATGCTCGGGGTGTTATTAACGCCCGCACTCCGGGCGTTAATAATGCCCGGGGTGTTATTAACGCCCGCACTCCGGGCGCTAATAACGCCCGGGGTGTTATTAACGCCCGCACTCCGGGCGCTAATAACGCCCGGGGTGTTATTAACGCCCGCACTCCGAGCGCTAATAACGCCCGGGGTGTTATTAACGCCCGCACTCCGGGCGCTAATAACGCCCGGGGTGTTATTAACGCCCGCACTCCGGGCGCTAATAACGCCCGGGGTGTTATTACGGCCGCGCGCAAGAAGTTGACTAAGGGGAAAATTTTCTTTATACAGGACGTCAATAGAAGGAGTTGACTAGAGGAAAATCTTTCTTATACAGAATGTCACTAGAAGGAGTTGAGTAAGAGGAACATTTTCCTTGTACAGAATGTCACTAGAAAGAGTTGACCAAGGGGAAAATTTTCCTTATACAGAATGTAACTAGAAGGAGTTGACTACAGGAAAATCTTCCTTATACAGAATGTCACTAGAAGGAGTTGAGTAAGAGGAACATTTTCCTTATACAGAATGTCACTAGAAAGAGTTGACTAAGGGGAAAGAACAGAACGTCACTGGAAGGGATTGATTAGGAGAATCATACAGAATTCCACTAGATGGAAGAATTTCTTTCTCTGCTATTTTATTTTTGAAAAATTTGTCAATAAGAAATCAAAAAATTAGGGATGAATAAAAACAATACAAGACGAGATGTGTACATTGAAATGTCCTAAGCTTCTGAATTTAAATAACTTCCAATTCATTCTTGAAGCTCAATAGTGACCGTCTACCGAATTATATAGCTGGGCGTTATTAACACCCGGCGTGCGGGCGTTATTAACACCCCGGGCGTTATTAGCACCCGGAGTGCGCGCGTTAATAACACCCCGGGCGTTATTAGCACCCGGAGTGCGGGCGTTAATCGAAATCGGGCGCAAAAGTGTTGAACGTCACTTATTGCCATCCGTCCTCTTTTTAGAGGATATAAAACGTCCTCTTTTGTCCTCTTTTTTCTTAAAACTTCTAACTTTTTAGCAAATCTTACCAGTTATGGACAAGTTGTCGCGAGGCAATTTCTATAGATAATTCTGACAAATAAGCCTAACTTCAAGTGTTTAGCCACCAAAAACATACATTTTACTCTGTGATCCTAGTGCTAGAACCTCTTGTTTCCGTTACTCACCTCCTCACTGTAGCCTAATACTTTAAAACATTGATTTTCATGAACTTTCGGCGACTCTAGCAATGAAAAGTACAATACAAAACTACCGTAATTTGCATAAGAAACCCAGCCTCCGACGGCGACGGAGTTATGCGTATTTTAAATAGAAACTCCGAAATATAGTTTACGACTCACATTTGTCCTTTTTTTTGTTGGAACAGTGTCCTCTTTTTTCATGTCAAATGTCTTTTTCAATTTTCAAAAATGGAAACCCTACTTACGAAGGGCCACTTAGCGACATTTTCGAGCACTTTGTCACAAAAGCACGAATTTTGGACCATGAATAAATGATGACGAGTAGAGTCCAAAACGATTAGGAGAACTTTACAAATACCCGCTTCGACCCCCCAGCCTTCGTGTAAGTTTTGAGTGCAGGGGTACTTTGACGATTTACTGAGAGGCGATCGTTGGACCGATTTCGTTAACTTTGGACTCAAATGAAAGAGAAAAATTCAAAGTTTATTAAATATTAAAATTTTCCAAATTTTTCCATTTAGCGGGCGGTTTTTCCTATTTATTTGAAAAAGTTAATTTTTAATTTGGATTTTTTAAGAGAAAATTTTGTTCTAGGGGTGTCTTCTCCATTTAATCCTGTGAAAACTTCCTGAACACTAGGATTTTTTACCTTGAAAAGGGAAGGAGCTAGAATCAATTTGTCACTACAGTAACATGAATTCCTAAGTGACAAAATGAATTTTTAATGCAAACTTGCAACATTTTGTGCAAGACTTCCAATAACAAAACTGTTTGCGATTGCCTGCAGTCCAAAAAAATCTTACCAGCTCATCATCCAGAGGATCTACCTCTCAGAACATCGAGATTTGAACGCTTTTCTTAAGACTTTTTACGTTCTTTCCTGGACGTAGACCATAATTGGAATATTCCCGATTTAGTTCCTAAATTTTGAGCTTCTCCTGAAGATCCACCTTGTTCCCATCTGTAGAACTCTGTAACGGTATGTACTTTCATCGAGACTTTTTATGTTCTTTAGGATTTGTAACACACTTGAGATATTCGTACGAGTCAGTTCTTAGGAATTAAAGTGAGTAAAAGCCTATTCCGTCATTTTTTGCTGAAGCACCAAAAAATTGCTTCTTATACCTTTTCCGGTGACCGTCAAAAATCCCGAATGCAAAAATCCCGAAAATAGAAAATCCCGAATAACAAAAATAATGAAAATCAATAATCCTGAATGTACAAAAATCCCGAATAACAAAAATCGCGAATGTTTAGGTTTAAGGAGAAAGAAGTTTTTTGAGTTTCGTCTCAGCGAAGGTGAAATTAAAAAGAAAGAAAAGCGGGGTCGAGGGGCGGCAGCCCGCGCTGTGAGGGGTCAAGGGGAGTATAGCCCCCCCTATCAGGGTCTAAGGGGCAGGGCTCCTAGCGGTGTTTGGGGCAGAGCCCCATGCACGTTATTCCCGTGAAGTAACGCCAAAGTCAAATCGCCAAAATGCACTTTGGCGATTCTTCACACTTTAGCGATTTTTTTGACGTTTCTTCACATTTTGGCGATTTTTTCTGGTGATTAAAGAAATAACTACAAAATAATAAATCGCAAAAAAAAAATCGCCAAAGTGTGAAGAAGCGCCAAAAAAATCGCCAAAGTGTGAAGAAGCGCCAAAAAAGAGAAGAAAAGCCAAATTAATTTTTTTCAGCTCTTGGCGTTTGTTCACACTTTGGCGATTTTTTTGCGAGCTTCTTCACGCTTTAGCGATTTTTTTTTGCGATTTATTATTTTGTAGTTATTTCTTGAATCACCAGAAAAAATCGCCAAAATGTGAAGAAACGCCAAGAAAAATCGCCAAAGTGTGAAAAAGCGCCAAGAAACGCCAAGAGCTGAAAAAATGTAATTTGGCGTTTCTTCTCTTTTTTTGCGATTTGACTTTGGCATTACTTCACGGGAATATGCACGTTAGGCCGTCTGCCAGACGCAGGCGTAAAAAATAAGAGCCCCCCAAACTCAAATTCACTCGTATCATTCAGGATTTTTAATATTTCACAATTTTTGTTTTCATTCGGGATTATGGTTTTTCGGGATATTTGTACATTCGGGGTTATTGATTTTCGGGATTTTTGACGGGAGCCACCTTTTCCAGCACTCCACCTGTCTCAGCCTCACGCAATGTTTCAACGATTTCGCACATACTGATCGAGAAATATTCAGCTACAGCTCGGAAGCCGTTTAACATGCTTTAGTCAGCAGATTCGGCCTCAACAAGGATGACCTCAGTGCTTTAATTCACGACGTTAAACAGACGGAAAAGGCATTTAATTTAGCTCTGTAGTATTTGAGTGTATTTTGTAATCTGTAGTACGAACTGAATTATGTTTCCCAAATAAACCAACCAACCAAGTGCAGCTAAAGCATATAACTCCCTGGAGAAAAACTATCCGCAATTTGGCAAAATTTCTTAGTTTGAATATTCCAAAAAGTAAACGACATTTGAAAACGGTTTTAATGTAGACACGAAATGAAAATCCAAAAGTGAGGCTGTAGTTTTGTTTATTTCTTGTGTCTCGTTCTGGTTTCTTTCAGCTTTAATGTCAACCCCAACCCCCATCAGTCGATATTTGAATTTCGAATAACGAAGACAAAGGAAATATGATTTTAATAAACAATAAAATCGAATAATACGATGGGACATATCGACGTAAATTTGTTACCATAAAAAAACTTCTGCAATCAAGAAAATATGGCAAGTTGTAAGCCTGGGATATTATTCTGAGCTTTTTATGTTGTTTAAAATTGGTCAATAAAGAAGTGAAATTCGACGGTTGGATATATTCGAAAATTTTATATTGAGTTCATTTTGGCAAAACACTCACTCATAAAGCATTCAACATACATGTTTCATGCGTAATTTTCTTACAATATATATGTGCTGTGCATTTTATATGTTTTAAATAATAATAAAAAAACCGTACTCGGCTCATACATAATAAATGACGTTAATTATGTTTATGCGACTATGAACGTTTCAAATGATTTAAGTGAGCAATAAACGATATTTTATTACAACAACGAACGATAGGATAATGATTAACGTGTTCGCATTAATGTTTTATAAATTTCATTTTAAATGTTTATTTAAAGTCTTCGCCGAAATTCCGTCACAAAGTTTTTTTTAATTAAATTGAAATCTATGCTGTGATGGGATTTGTACCTACATTTCGTTTGGTGTGTTGTGTACTGACTGGTCATTTTCGATGTTCTTTTTGGTATGGAATCGCGATTATTAAACATTTCAACAAATTTGAATTCAATTTATTTTTTATTACGGAAAAGCATCTATTCATTTAGATTAATTATAGAGTGGAATTTTGTTTTTATTTATGTTCTCGTTACCGAAAGTCAAAGGTCTTACACCGAAAATTACTCTCCGTAATAATCGAAAAAAGCCTTAGCGAAAATTAGCGATAAATTTAAAAAATTAATTCGAAGTTAAATAAAACCGAAGAAAAAACTTATTTAATAATAATAATAATCTGCCTCAAGGGATAGAGGGTAGATCATTATTTACTAGTTTCGCTGTTTTTGTGGTTCTACTTTTTGAGATCATTTCAATACCGGAAATTTTGCGACAGAAAAGCTGTGAAAGTTGTGCGACAAACGGTAAACGGCAGTGTTATCTATGAGATGTACTAGTTGGAGTAGAATATCGTCACGATGCGTACGATGGCGCCACACTAACTTCACATGACTTAAACCGATTCGAACAAATCTGTCTGCGGTTGAGTTTCGAACCAACGCACTGCCAACTCAATCTCATAGTATTGGGCAATGCTATAAATCCATAAAAAATTGAGAAAAAACATGTCGTTCCCTATGAACATCATATTCTTTCTTATAAATTTACTTGCGTCTGCATGATACGCAGTGGCAAATTTACCGATAGAATGAGCCGTAGCAAATGAGTTGTCAAAACTTAAGTCATGAATACAATCCACAAAAAGCTCATGTAAGCTTCACCATGTCTTATGTGATAGAAGAAACTTTGACGTTAAATATTTATAAACCTAACCTTTTACCACATACTTTTTAAACTATTCGTGTTGTTACATGAGTAGATAGCGCGCTTTAACCGCTCAAACAGTTTCAAACATATGTAAGGGACCCGTACGTATCAGAATAGATGTGGCAAACAGAGTTGGTGCTACGAAAAGACTCGAACGTATTTAATTAAATATTGCCTTAACTCTTAAGTGCATGAAATTATGTGCACATTAAATTTTATTGGAAATTGCCGAGAGGGCAATATTGAAAAACCCGTTCGAAGCAACGGTGTAAGAAAACCCTTCCGAAAGCACAAAATTGACCCCGAAATAGACAAAAATGTTCACCTCAATTTTGTCTACAACATAGCAAAAAACCATTTTTAGGATTTGGGCCGACCTTAGGACCGACCTAGGGCACTAAGGAGAGACCTCGGACAAATATTTCCATAAATAAAAATGTTGCTTTCAATTTTCTCTACAACGTAGCAAAAAACCATTCTTTTGTCTAGGGCTGACCTTAGGGCGACCTCAGGACTGGCCGTAAGAAAATGCTTCGGACACATACTTCGATAGACAAAATGTTTCTTTCAATTTGCACTGCAACATAGCAAACACTTTTTTTTTTGGTTAGGGCCGACCAACCTTAGGACCGGCGGCGGCGGCGCCTGAGCGCTAAGCACTGTTTTTGAATATAATTCGGTACTCGGTTACCTCTCAAATAGAAAAAAATCAACAAAATCGGTTAGGATTTACCTGATCTTTGCAAACAAAAAAAATTCCATAAAATGTGAGACATTCCTAAACCTTCCGAGTGGGACCCTAGTAGAGATTCGTTTTTAGTGCCCTAGCTAAGTCTAAGAGCCTAATCCCATAAAAGTTTCTTCTACAAATTGTTGGGCTTTCATAGACATGTCGATTAAAAAAATAGTTATGAAAATCGGAACAGATTTACTCGAGTTATGTACAAAAAACATGTAAGGCCCTAGCAGAAACAGAGATTCGTGACTTGGGTGTTTTACTGGACAAAAGTTTGAATTTTGACTCCCACATAGAGTACGTAACAGGGAAAGCGTATGCGTTGCTCGGATTTATCAAAAGAATATGCTATGATTTTCGTTCCTACACAATTCTACGGTCATTTGGTGTCTGGGAATACATTCCGTGGTAATGTCCGTTCTATGGAAGTGGCAGACAACATTTCGTTCGTACGTTATGGCAACGATTAATTATACGAAAATCATATTTTCTTTTGTTTCTCTATCGCTCTCTCTTTCTATTTTTTGATTTTTTTTCTGTTTTTTCTCTCGATTTTAATTTTTCTTCATTCGAATTACTTTTTCTTTTACTTGGTTTGATTAATTAGGTGTGTTCCCTTCAGCCAATATCTCTTGTGATAAATTTAACTCGTGGTTATTTGGTTCCGCTAAACTTTCCGCTTCATTTAACGTGGTACATTTATCAATACACTAGCACAGAGACTTAAATAAGTTTATCACGATATTTTTAACAATAAGTCCGTTTGATGCATTCTGTCACTTTATCACCGAGTTAAATTTATCGCAAGAGATATTTGCCATTGATTTTCTTTTCTTTTATTTTCTGTATCATAACTATCAGTAAGCATGTAAATTTAGTGCCCTAGCTAAGTCCAAGGGCTCAAAATCAAAAATGTTTGTCGGTCATGTCCAGACATTTCAAACAAAAAAAGTTTTTTACAAAAGACAAAAAACCACTTAAACGGCCCTAAATCGGCGGCTTTTGAGCCGACAGTACCCAGATTCAATCCCATAAAAGATTTTTCGATTACCTTTCATGGAAAAAAGGTTTTTGCAAATCGGTTGAATTTTACTCTAGTTATGGTGTTGACAGACAGACGGAGGGACGACCATTTTTTTATTGCTGACCCCCCCCCCCTTCCCCCCTTCCCCCTCCCCCCCTTTCCCCCTTCCCCCCCCCCCCCCACCCTTCCCCCCTCCCCCTCCTACTTCCAGATCAAAATTCGACTGGTTACAACTTCGTTCTTGGTACGGGTCTAGAAAGTGGAAAATGTTCCTTCAGTTCTAACTCAGGCAACCTGACCCGCCCCTAAAGCAGGACCAAATTCAATTTGTTCGATAATTATGTGATTTGTATTCGAGGATGTGGATGATGTTGATGTGAATTCGCTGTCAATTTTCTGCAAAATTTCAACTGGTGAAATTCTACATAAATTAACCACAAATGTTTGCTCTGCACGAGCTTATCGTTCCCAGGGATGAAATGCTTTCTAGTTTCAAAGTTACAATCATTTAAAAATATGCAATTGAAAGTAGCAACATAATTACTCAGGAGTTCGGTCTAATGAAAATTGAAGTAAAATTGTGAAACTACGCGATGTCAACGGTCCGAAGAGTAGGTCGAATTGGGGTGACTCGACCGTTCAGAAAAGCTAATGCCCTAAAAATCGGAAAACTTAGTATACTAGTGTGAGACGTACTTCGGTAGGGCCTTTGACATTACCTTGGGTGATTTCTATGGATTTTTGAAATTCTTACAGTTATAAGAGAACAGAAAACGTTGGATTGTTTGCTTATTTGTATATTTAGATACGTTCGAGTCTCTTTGCCACATCTATTCTGTTTGTCACATCTATTATGATACGTACGGGTCTTTGGTTATGTTTTTATTTTCTTTTTAGAATAAGCTTAGTGAATCGTCTTTCTTTTTCTGTAATTGCATTTCCGTCATTGGCAAATAAATAAATAATTGAAATTTACAAATCTTGAAAACATGAAATTGTTCCGCATAAATTCTACCGAAATCACAGATTTCATATGAAGTGTCTCGTTCATATCTACAAAAGACGTGGCGAAAGAGAAAGATAAAGTTGTTATCACTCGACGACATATTAGAGTCTTTCATGGATAGCGTTCGGAATTCAGTCGAAAAATCGTAATCGGAGGTACTGTTAGAGAGACGCTTTTTTTGCGCTCCATAAAAGGCTTGCAAATTTCGAATTCTTTAGGTGTATAATCTTTCAACCTCACATCAGTTTGGAGGAAATATGAGGGACAAGTCTATTGGTATAGTAATTCTCTTATTGAAAATCGGATGTGTATTAATTCATGGACATGACCAAGCTACAGGTAAAGTTATTAAATAGATAATCCCAAGAACATGTTGCAAATGTATGGTGTAATTATATACGTTGAGACTCTAGGACGCAGAATGTGGATCACATCACTAGGAAGGAATACAAGTTGATATTGGAGAAGGTAAAGATTTTATATTTTAGAGTTGAGGTGGGATGTCATCCGATTCGTCACCCTCTTTGTTTAGACATAAAAATACAACGACATTTCCATAAAATAGAAGAAGGAAACATCTGACTAACGTTCCTTTAACAGGTTTCTTGGTATGCAGCCAATGAGTTTTGTTTGGATAGTGGCATGAAGCTAGCTTCTGTTACTTCGCTAGAGGAGCACCAGTCCATAGAAAAACTAATTAAGGACAAATGTAAGTTCCAAACAAGATTATCAAAGGTGCCAATTTAGGGGTCGTACACATATTACGTCATACTTTTCTCTCAATTTTTTGACACCTCACCTCCCCCATGTCACGTTGCATCACGTTTGACCAGTCTTTTGGCAGTCTTTTGTTTTTATTTGTACAAGAAACACTCAACGTGAAGTTAGCTGCAGTTGCGACCGAAACTAACTTCATTGCAAACCAAATTAGCTGATTATTGAAACTTTCAATGAAGTCAGCTGATTTTGGTAAATTTATTAATGACTTACACCCCCTAAAATATGACGTCACATTTTCGACCCCCCCCCCCTACCTGGAAATATATGTCCAGAAGCCGTTCGGCGAGGGTCATTTTAGTAATTTTGGGTTTCTTGTAAATAACTCCATCAAAATAACTCAGTAATTTAATAGAACGGGAATCCTACGGGTCCGCGAAGTTTACGTTTTGAATGTCTAATAAAAATTTTTCCTTTTTGTTGGAACAAATTACGTGACGTCACGTTCCATGCAGACACCTCCCCTCTCCATGTCCGATTCCGTCACGTTTCCAGTGACCCCCTCCCCCTCTGAGTGTGACGTAATATGTGCACGACCCCTTAAGATGGCAAAGAAAATTTATAAATTTTCCCTGGGGTGAGTACTTTTGTCTCCAGCTAATCTCATTTACTCCCAAATTCATGATGAACTTGTCGGGGTGATTACCTGGAACAAAGTTAGCTCGAGGAATCCATATTCGCTTAATGGGACAGATTACATCTACAGAAAATATCTATTTTTCTCTCAGATATAACTGATCAACAGTTTTGGATCTCAAAATCGAAGGTGGCGCTAAAAAGTGCTTGCGAACAGTTGAAGACTCAGACTATACCTGCGGCTAAATTTTCCTCTAAAAATTCTATCAATCAATGCATCACATGGTATTGGATGAATGTAGAACTTTGTCTTGGTTTATGGCCACTAACCAATCGGTGGAACCATGAGAATTGTAGAGAAGGGAAATATTTCATTTGTGAGAGAGATCTTGAGAGTGGTACGTATTTTTTGTTATGCGGCCGATCTTTGGGATCAAGTTTTAGTTTTTCCAGAAGCGGAAATGTTAAACTTGATCCGAGACGAACTATTGACGTTGGTAGATGAGTCAATGTTTACGGGATTCGCGGACGCTTTGCACTCAACCACAGAAAGTACATGGGTGAGCTTCGTGGAAAATGCTCTAGAAGCGTGGTTAATGGAGCAACAACAAATTGGAATGTCAACAACAAATCTTCTTCTTGATAAACAAGTCAGTTCGATAGCAAGTGAATTGGCACTCACGGAAATAACGTTCGGAACAGATGAAGTAAAAGAATTTGTTCACACAAAGTACGACATGATTAACGATGAGGAGCGTGTTCGGTTAATGAACGAAAGATTTATCCAATTCATCGGTGATGAGTACATGAGTTTGGTATCCGGATCGAATTGGAGGAACACCCCAACGGATGATGATGTAAACGCATTGGTGCGAAAGGTGTTAATGTTGGCCAAAGTCCAAGAAATTAAACTAGCGAACGAAGAATTGGCTAAATTTTCGGAGACTGCGTCATCAGACGTCTTAGACGAGGATCTCTTCAAATCGATATCGCAACAGCTGCTCAAATACAGCGAAAACGAATTCGAATTGTACGCTTTAGATGTAGTGGCTGCACTTGAAAACTATGATGTGGAAGAGGTGGATATCAACATTTTGTTCCAATTGTATGTGCTTGTTAAACAGGAACTATTCTCGCTGATAGCCAAGACTGTATTGAGAGCAACAACAAAGGAACGATTGGAAATTGTCAGCTACGCACTGTCCAGAATACTTGAAGGTAAAGAACTAACTGAAGAGGAATCGGTTTTTGGTCAAATATTTGTGCTGCTGGGCACGGGAACGGCAGTTTTATCTAATTCACAAGGCATTAACGCATTGGACGATGTACTTTTGAGGAAGTTTGTCAAAAAAGAAATTCAAGAATTGAGACCGGAGGACATGTCCGCATTAGTACATGAAGGTTACATTAAGTTCGTCATGGACGAAGTCATCAAATTAGAAGCGGATATCGATTTGGCAAAAAGTGATTCCGGTGAATTGATATTCAAAAATGTCGTCGACTTGATAAGGTCTCAGTTACTGTATTATGGAGAGGACGAATTGAAGACAATTGCTCAACGTCTAGCTGAATTTATCGAAGAAGAAACGAATAAACTTCTGACAACTGTGGAAGACATAAAAGTCGAGCTTGGTGTGTACAGCGAGGAGAAGGTGCAAAAATTGATGGAATCGATTCAGCGAGAGCTCTTAACAATTACAATCCAATCGTTAATCAGCTATGAGGAAAAAGAAATGCTGGCACTGGCCGAAAGGGGACTTTCAAAAATATTAGATGAGGACAGACCGATTGGGAAGAGTTCACTATTTCGGGACATCTTCGTTACAATCAGAAACGAATTGTTGAATTTTACAAAAGACGAGTTCGATGTCATGGATGAAACGGACTTCATGAATTTGGTAAAATGGGAAACCGAACAATCAAATTACGAAGTGAGTCTCGTAGTAGAGGAATTTATCAAATTGATTGAAGATGATGCCATTATCTCCGCGGCACATGAAGAAGACACGAATCGATTCGAAGAAATTGTGAGATTGCTTGCTAACAATTTGTTCGTTATTGCCAACAGTGGGTCAGTTTATATTAAACCCATGACAAAGAACTAAAAGTTAGTGAAAATATAAAACGAATTTTGTATCAAGTTTGTTATTTTTTCTTGTAAATTTACGAAGAAAGACAAATGGCCATGACCTCTGAAAATCTTCGAAACAAAAATGTTTTTAAGTTTGCGCATTAAATGAAGTAATCAATTTTTTTGAATATTCGAAAAATCAAATTACATTAACATCTGCATGGTAGCCAGATGGTCTCTAAAACTTTCATACAATAAAATAATGAGCAAAGTTTAAGCCGACAAATGATGTCGATTAAACTTTGGTTCATAAAAACGATTGTTTGAAACTGCTTTATGCTCTCGCATGGAAATTCTCCTGATCAATTTTCATGCCAAATTAACAGAAAAAACGTTGTTCGTAAGAACAAAAAGCTTTCAACTGAAGAAAGGTTAATAGGAAGACCTAGCTGAAGGATGACGAAAATCGTTGAAGATTTAGAGAAAAAATGATCGCAACAAGAACCGTTTTAAAAAGGGAAACGTGACGCAAGTCCTCGTCTCTTCTTCCAAAACAACTGATATCAATTTGGGTGACGCTTACAGCTTCGGAACGCAAAACATTCTTTTGAAATATTTTCATTTTCGATTAAAGAAATGCGTCGGATGCCGGATGATATAGTTTTTCTGTTCTTTCAGACTTGACACGAAAAAAAATTAAGTTTTGCGTGATGTAGCCAAATTTTTGGCGTGCGAAATCTAAAAGCGCAGAAAAATTATTACGTTGGGAGGGTCCGGCATTTGTGACGCATTTTTTTAATCGAAAGTGAAAATATTTCAAAAGAATTTTTTGCGTTCCGAAGCTGCAAGCGTCACCCAAATTGATATCAGTTGTTTTGGAAGAAGGGACGAGGACTTGTGTCACGTTTTCCTTTTAAAACGGGTTTTTGTTGTAATATCAGTAGTTTTGGAAGAAGAGATAAAACAAATTTTGGAGAAAAAATTTCCGGCGGAAAAAATTTTCAGCGAAAAAAATTTCTGTCGAAAAAAATTTTTCAGCGAAAAAAAATTACGGCGAAAAAAATTTCGGAGAAAAATTTCGGCGAAAAAAAATTCGGAGAAAAATTTCGGCGAAAAAAATTTTTCAGCGAAAAAAAATTGCGACGGAAAAAATTTTCATCAAACATCCATCTTCAACAAAAAAAATTTAAAAAAAAATTAATTTTCTCACTTAGTCCGTCCCATACCACCGTCGGCCATTTTATTGGTCACCTTGACACACTACACACCCAACCCAACAACTTTTCCTTTGACACCATACATCTATCTCCAACTTAAAAAAAATAATTTTCCCCCTAGGTCCGTCCCATACCACCGTCGGCCATTTTGTTGGTCACCCTGACACACTACGCACTCAACCCAATAACTTTTCCTTTGACACCAAACATCTATCTCCATCCTAACACAGTCCAAAAATTATGCTCATATTTGACCCATATACTATTTGAATACAGTCACACACACATACAAAACATTCTTTTATATGGGCTTTATATGGCGCCTTCTAAGAGTCCTGTCGTCTAAACGAGGCCGATACCGCCCCTTTTTTAAAATCTCATATGGCGCAGAATGCCCACCCGAAGGTCTCTGCAAAATTTCAAGAAAAGTTATTGAGCCGTTTTCGAGCACGAACCAAAAAATCCGGTTTTCATACAAATGGTTCTGGAACTAACTAACTAACTAACCCACTAAGTAACGTAAGATGTTTCCATTAACTTTGGCTTCTTTGAAATAGCACATTTTGTATGGAAAATGACGATTTTCTGAAGGTCTGATTTTAATGAGTAAAATGTCGATTTCACGACACAAGGGAAAAACAACACAAAAACATAACCAAAGACCCGTACGTATCAGAATAGTACTTAAATATACAAATAAGCAAACAATCCAACGTTTTCTGTTCTTTTATAACTGTAAGAATTTCAAAGATCCATACAAATTACCCAAGGTAATATATCCAAGGACTAAGTCGTTTTTCCCTCAAACCCAGAAACACGTGTTATCTAAAATTTTATTGTCTACAACTTTGTCCTTGGAAGCAACTTTCTACCTCTCATAGTTCTGGAGATCTGGGTCATCCTGCCCAATTATTGAAGTGGCCATATACCAGGATTGGGCCATATTTCCCCAAAACCCTGAAACACGTGTTCACTTAAATTTAATTCTCTACAACTTTGCCTTTGGAACCAACTTTCTAACTTTCACAGTTCTGGAGATCCAGGTCATCCTGCCCAATTATGGAAGTGGCCATATACATGGATTGGGCCACATTTCCCCAAAACCTTGAAACACGTGTTCGCTTATATTTAATTCTCTATAACTTCGAATTTGGAACCAACTTTCTAACTCTTATATTTCTGGAGATCTGGGTCATCCTGCCCAATTATGGAAGTGGCCATATACCAGGATTGTGTCACATTTCCCCAAAACCCTGAAACACGTGTTCGCTTAAATCTAATTCTCTACAACTTCGCCTTTGGAACCAACTTTCTAACTCTCATAGTCGGGCGCTCGGTGTCTGCCCAATATGGAAGTAAAGTAAAGTCTCGTATGCGAGTCCGCCAATACGAAACAAAACTATTTTATCTTTGGGCCGAGAAATTATGTTCGCCCCATTCCATGGCTCCCAGTGCCCAGACCCCTGACCCGATTCCAACAAAAAAAATTCCCCAGTTTTTTGGCATCAAATGCTTTCATTTGACACCAAATTGAGCAATTTCCGTGCTTTACTTGCTGAGGTATTTGCGAAAAAGTTTCACCGACCCTCGAAAAATCATGTTTTTGGTCACTTCCTCGACCATATCTCCGGAACCACTTGATCGATTTTGCTCATCTTCGAACTTGAATCATGGGAGGCATGTACCTTTCAGGGAAAAAAAGATTAGGCTGATCGGTTGAGCCGTTTGGAAAAAAAGTGGAGACGGACGGACGGACGAACAGACGGACGGACAGACGGACGGACAGACAGATGGACAGACGGACATTTTTTTTATTGCTGATTCGTCATCTCTAGACGATAATAGATGCATCCCCCCACTCCCACCTCGATCTACCCCATGTTACAATAAAATTGTTTGTAGTAAACGTATAGGACCTCTTGTACTTCGTACGGGTCCAAATATATGGTTCCGCGCGCCCATGATAAACCATTGACATGAATATAGTAAAGTAGCGATGGAGTGAAATCAAAGAACTAGGTGCAGTGAGGTGCGACTAGGTGTAGCTAGGTGCAGTGCACGGACAGACGGACAGAAAGAGTGTAAACATAAAGTAGCTATGGCAACTTAAGAGCACAGACGATAAAAACGATGTTTTTTTAACAAACTTCGCTAGGTTTGCACTTTCATCCAGGACACTTGGTGCCGAATATTTGAAAACGCCAAACTTAAGGAATTAGTGAGTACATTACATTATATAAGTTTATAATTTGACACCTGGCTGTTTACTTGAGCCCTGTACCTAGGATTTAAGAAGGCACCCTGGTGCTAATCATGTTTTTACCAGTGTAAAGGCAGTACTAAGATCTATACGTCACATATATTTCAACTCGGCACTAGGCTGCGTTTTTCATTATGACACTTTGATTGCAGGAGGCAACAGCAGTCTGGTGCCGAATAGAAACCTATGTGACGTATATAACTCACTCCTGCCTCCACGTTGGCAAAAACAGATGTTCGGCACCAGTGTTCCACCGTCCTTTCACATAGAGAGTGTGGGATCGGGATATGGGGGTCTGGGCCCTCGATCGCAGAAGCTGAACCCTGTCTGGCTAGCTCCTCTGCTCTCTTATTACCAATCGGTTTAGGGTCCCTTTTAGCTATTTAACCAAGCGACGCGAGCGCCTTTATCATCGACTCTCTGTCTGAGCAGATGGTCGCTCTGCCACCCATCATTCCTTCTGGAACTAAATTCATCACTCCCATCAACGTCGCAAACGTCTCCGCTTGGAGGACGCTCGCTAACTTTCCCAAATAAAGACTGTCGCAGTTCGCCGGTTCCTGCGAATTGATCCCGGCTTTCGCTCCTTCCTCAGTTTTCGACCCATCCGTAAAGCTCACCAGTCCATCAGCCGGCAGGCAGGTCGGCCAGTTTCCTAGCCAATGCGCTCTGTGCGGCATAACATTCTGGTATCGCCTCACAAAGTCGAACTGTGGAATCATGCGATCTCTGGGCATATCAAAGATCCTGTCGTTAATCGCTTTCATGATCTTCCCATAGCCAGATTCAAAATTCCTCATCCAGAGACCATTTTGCTTCAGCCTGTCTGCCGAGGTGAAGGCTCTTGTTTTAACGATGAGGCACCCAAGTGCTGAATATCTGTTTTTCCAAAGTGGACGAAGTAGTGAGTTCTATACAACACATAGGTTTCAATTCGGTACCAGACTGCTGTTGCCTCCTGCATACAAAGTGTCGCAACTGGAGGACGCAGCCTAGTGCCGAGTTGAAATATATGTGACATATAGATCTTACTACTGCCTATATTCTCGTATCGTAAAAATAGATGATCAGCACTGGGTACAGGGCTCAAGTACGCAGTCAGATGTCAAATTATATACTAATGGATCGTATTAAACCTTCCAATAGAAAAAATTATATTGTCCGATAAAAATAATTAATGTCCAATAAAAAAATAATTTTTGTCCAATTAAAATAATAAATGTCCAATAAAAAAATAAAATTAATTTGTAAAAGGAAAATGTATTTTTTATTGGTCATTCATTATTTTTATTGGACAAAAATTATTTTTTATTGGACATTTATTATTTTTATTGGAAAAAAGTGATTTTTTATTGGAAGGAATATAATAACACTATACTAATATACTGTAATGTTCTCGCAACTTCCTCAAAATTGGCGATTTCAAATTTTCGGCACCAAGTGTCCTGGATGATTCTATATAGCTATTGAGGTACTTTTTTGAATTTGACAATTGTTTTTAACAAAAGTTACTTTAAAAAAACATCGTTTTTATCGGTTGTGCTCTTAATAATGAGTCTAAGGAGCGGAGCGCCCCCCATGCGTTAAATCTAATTTTGTTACAAAATGCCATAATATCTGATGAACGCTACAAAGCATTTTATAGACATTTTTTGATATTTCCTAATGATTCGAAACGTCAAGAAAAATCTTCAAAATGTGAAGAAACTCCCAAAAAATGAATTCAAAAGACAATCGTGACATGACATACCCTTCAACTTTGAATTTTTGCATCTTATTTTCACACATCACACAGCTATAACCTCTCTCATCTGTCAAGCGAATCTATATTGACCTAAACTCATCTGCTCATATTACAAATGATTTCAATTTTATCCCACACATCAGCAGCAGTTGCAATGGAGAATGATTGATTTTATTTTTTTAATATTTAATATTTTTTGCAATGTATGCTCTGTGAGTGTCAATATTACAAAATGAAACCAACATTATGAATCCACCACATCCCCTCAATTCGATCGGACTAATTGAACTTGGGCAAAAAAATTTCTATAAATAAATCAAATAATAAAATGGTGTAGTGTAGCTTTTTAATTACTTTTTTATTGAAAAAAAAAAAAATGGCAACAAAGGTTTGGTTTTGAGATTAATTTCGAATAAATACTGAATTGTGAAGACCTTTAATTGAAAAATTCAGTTTGTGACAAATTTCGAAATCATTTCTTTGAATAAAACGTGTTTGTTCTCTGATGGATAAAACGCTGCACATTTTTCTCGTGGATTGTTGGGAGAAACTATAAAAGTCTGCTAACATTTTTCAATTGCTTAATTTTCGGAGTATTTGCATGTCATAAAAATGTCTGGGAAAACATTTTAGGGAAATACGATTTTACTCAACCACACACCAATTTGAATACGTAACAGCTACTCAATATGCAAGTCTTGCAAAATAATGCGCGTTTCAGTCGATTCCTATGTTTTCACACAATTTATTCACGAAAACCAATATAAATTCATAACGTTGCCATTTTTATAATTTTCATTTTTTTTTATTTTTTCGATATAAAAGCCATCCCAAAGAGGTGTATAAAGCTAACAATAATAATAATAATTGTGAGAGAATTCCAAAACATATTTATATTTAACGAGAGGTGAATGTTAATGTGATTATTATATGAGCGCGCCGAGCAACGTTACCACCTCACCGATTCTACCTGACTGTGAGTGAAATAATAATAAAAAGTCGACTTTTGAATTATGCTGGTGGTAATTTTCCATGTAGTAGACTTTTTTTCCGTAAGAAATATATGACGAAACCCATGCTGACGTCATTTCAATAGTCTTTGTTATTGTATCCAGAGACACACATAGAAGCTATAGCCATCTGACTTATGGTCCAAACTCTGAATTTTAACACTGAGTCACATTCTTTTGGATGAATTTGGTGACTCTAGTGACTCTACCTGGGTGACTAAAACGGAATTGAGGCGAAAAGGAAGAGTTTCTAATATCTTTTTTGAGTTCGTCGAAGTAGAATCTTCATTTCTTTAAGGGTTGTCTTCGATAAGAATAGCTGTGCAGATCTGATTTGAGTTGTCAAATTTCACAAGGAAGAATGACCATAACCTTCCATAACCATCATAATTCCATATATATTTTAGGTTATGGTATTTCTACTTTGTGAAACAGGGTCAAAGTGACATCTCCGAACCGCTATTCGACACAGATCTACTCACTGTTGAAAAGTCGTCAAAGTGACGTTTTAAACGTCAAATATTCAGATAATGAATAAATTTTTCTTTTATCTCAAACTCTTTTTCTATTATCGTATAAGTGCTCCAGTAGTTGACCGTGTACCTGTAGTTGACCAGACAAATATTTTGTCTATTTTCAAGAAAATTAAAAATAAATTTGAATAAAAAAGTAATGGTTTCTGTTCGGAATATCAATTGTGTTATTTCACATCATGTGTTAATGGTGAATTCCCGTTTTTTTTGCGAAAAAGACCGACAAATCATATGGTCGTCAAAGTCAAGTCCTGTTAGAGGTGTTTTGTTACGAAATCGCTAAGGATCTTGTCGATGAAATTAGCAATTTTACGTTCAATTAAATTGTAGATTTTGTGTAATTAATCTTAATTATGTTAAAAAGTGTTCATTATTTACATTTCAATAGCCTTTTTGCCCATTGACAGTCAAAAACGTTATAATTTATCGTGGTCAAAACACTGGGTCAAATTTAGTGTCTTGTTCCTATAGTTGACCACGAAAATGACTATGTTTATTATATAAATAATTATACATTCTGATGTTAATATTTTCACATTTTTCCTCTGTATCTTACCGCTCGACAGTATCTAGCAGTGACAATATAGAGGTGAGCTTCGGCGGACTGTTGGGTGACATGAACCAAGTTTAGGAGAGTAGGCACAATGCCCAGAAGCTTCGATGAACGTTGACCATAAAAGCACCCAAAGAACGTAATTTACGGTGGTGATCAAGAGAAGCCATTCGGTTAGTTCAATTCTTGTCGCCTATTAGCCCGTAGCAAGTTCTTACGGAGAAAAGAAAAGTCTTGCATCTATGAAGAAAAGCCAACCTTTTCGCCGAATTCTTTGTCACTTCCATTATAACTGACAAAACAATAAAATAATAAGAGTTTTGTTGTAAGAAAGGACATTTTTAATCAAACATATCTCAGCCTTCTTTTCGAAAAACAAAACTCACACTTTTCAGTAACTTACAAAGTTGAAGGGTATTTTTACATTACACACTGATGCATTGCATTATACGATCAGCCAACAAGAGCTTTTTTCCTTTTCTTTCCAAAAAAATCAAGAAAATGAATAACAATTTCTCTAAATCTTGCAAAATCTTGCATGATATGAGATGGTCAACTACTGGAACACAGGTGGTCGGACATAGGAACACTCATTTTTTTCTGGTCAGCTACTGGATCAAAAACAGTGCTTTTTTAAATCCCATTTTATACAGTAAAAATAATATAATTAACAATATTTCCGATGTTCTACTCAATCAGAATAGATCAAATTAAAATATAAAGACATTAAAACCTAGCATTTTCATTAATTTAATATAAATATTGAAGATCAAAGTCAAAAAATTCCTTAAAGGGTCAGCTACTGGAGCACTTACGATAAATGAAATAACATTTGTGACACTTAATTTCGTCGAAATTTTTTTTCGGCGGAAATTATTTTCTCCGGAAATTTTCGTAGAAACTTTTTTTCGCCGGAAATTTTTTTTCGCCGTGTATTTTTTTTCGCTGAAAATTTTTTTTCACAGAAACATTTTTTTTCGCTGAAATTTTTTTTTCGCCGGTATGTTTTTCGCTGAATTTTTTTCGCTGAAGTTTTTTCATAGAAACTTTTTTTTCGTTGAAAATTTTTTTTCGCCGAAATTTTTTTCGCTAATTTTTTCACTGAAAGGTTTTTCGCTGAAAATATTTTTTCGCTGGAAATTTTTTTCGCTGAAAAGTTTTTTTCGCAGAAACTTTTTTTTCGCCGGAAATCTGTTTTTGCTGAAAATTTTTTTTTCGCTGGAAAATGTTTATATTGGAAATTAAAACGTTGGTGAAAATCAATGAAAAGTTGAATCGATTTCAACTTTTTTGTCAATTTGGCTTTATATAACACGTGGCAGGGCCTTTTTTTTGAAAATTGTATTTCCAAAAATTTCCAAATTTTCCAAATAATTTCCAAAAATTTGTTTAATTTTCCCAATTAATAATTTGGAAATTTTGGAAAATCTGGAAATAGGATTTTCCCAAAATAGGCAGTGCCATGTGATGTGACTTCAAAATACACCTGTCTGATTCCCTGATTTCTAGAACCCAGAAGACTGAAGAACTCCTAGCTGGTGGAAACTTGAAAGTACCGCGTGTATAAGTCCACTATATCAATCAAATACCTGAAACTTTAACTCTCGATAAAACGAGTTAGAGTTAGAAATCCGTAACCGAAAATATACTCTTGGCGAGATCATAAGAAACCTCATTCAAAACTCAAGTCCTTACAACAAAATAACTAAACACAAATCGAGACTTGTTTCGAGTAAATCTACTCCGTGCATGCGATACTTTCAAGACATTTGTGTTCTACTCTACCAAACTTGGTCAACTTAAAACAAAAGTAAATCAATATTCCATTTTGCATTCACTTTATTCCGTATCCTTTGCATTGCTTCTGTTCATTTCGTCGTTCGCCTACCATACCATACCATACCTCAATTGGTATTATCTGTATGCAGATTACGCAATTCGCCTGCAAGGACATTTAATTGGTAGCTGCAACGTTAATATCGCTTACAGAGACATAACATAATTTGGAATTAAGTGCATTACTCTTGTGATATCGATTATTACAAGCTCAGATTCAAGGCTTCATTGTTGAACGCATCACAGCTTTGAACGAATTCCACAAAATGAGATGTTCACATAATTGTCATTTAAATTGCATTATTACGAGAGAAAATGGGATTGTGATAAAGACCACAAAATGCCGAAACAATATAAATTATGAACTGCACTTTGGAAGCGTGGAAAATTAGGTCAATTTAATGTGTATGACAACTCTAAATGTTATCAAATATTTATTCGCGGCTATTAAAATAGTTTTTGTTAACAAATTATCCTTATAAATCAAACTTGAATCTCATTATTCAGAGCTAATTGAATCGAAAATGTATGAGCGTATGCATAATTAATTGCATATCAGATGAAAATCACATGGTATTTGCACTTTGACTGTGTCAATGTACTAAAAATTATTTTCTCAACTAGTGCACAAATATCGCCACTTCGTCGTGTTTTTACGATGCTCGTTGTTAAGAAAAAGGTTGTTCTACCTCATGTGAAGAGATTTTTGAAGGTAATGTGATTCAAGAACTCACCTTCGGCTCAGACATGAAAGTCGCCGAGTTTCAGCCGTCGCCCATACATTTCCGTGCAGCCGAGCCGCCGGTTGACAGACCTTTTAATAATTGGGCAGCTTGAAATCGGCTGTAAATTTCGTTTTTTTTTTCTAAAGGTGCAATTAGCCATAGTTTAATAAAAACATATGACGAAGACCCATACGTATCAGAAATCAGAATTGATATGGCAAACAGAGTAGAAGTTGCAAACAGACTCGAATGTATGTAAATAAAAATCACAACAAAAACCTTTTTTAAAGGGAAACGTGACGCAAGTCCTCGTCTCTTCTTCCAAGACAATTGATATCAATTTGGGTCACGCTTACAGCTTCGGAATGCAAAAAATTCTTTTCAAATATTTTCATCTTTGATTATAGAAATGCGTCACAAATGCCGGACCACCCAATGTATTAATTTTTCTGAGCTTTCAGATTTCGTACGCCAAAAATTTGGCTACCCGTACTCCACACATTACGCAAAACTTATTTACTTTTTGTGTCAAATCTGAAAGAACAAAAAAACTATAACTTTGCGGGGTCCGACATTTGTGACGCATTTCTTTAATCGAAAATAAAAATATTTCAAAAGAATTTTTTGCGTTCCGAAGCTGTAAGAGTCACCCAAATTGATTTCAGTTGTTTTGGAAGAAGAGACGAGGACTTGCGTCACGTTTTCCTTTTGTTAGCGACGAAAAGAAAAATGTAATCCCTCAGCTTACATTCTTCAACTTTCGTCCCTGCTAGCAAGCATGAAAAACTTAATACGCAACACGGCAAAGCACTTTCGGTCTGCTCCCTTGTTGCGTAAATGACTATTGGAGAATAAATTTCCGGCGAAAAAAATTTTCAGTCAAAAAAAATTTCCGGCGAAAAAAAGTTTTCAGCGAAAAAAAATTTCCGGCGAAAAAAGTTTTCAGCGAAAAAATATTTCCGGCGAAAAAAAGTTTCGTCGAAAAAAAATTTCTTTGACACGAAACATCTATCTTCAACAAAAAAAAAATGTAAAAAAAAAATCAATTTACCCCCTAAATCCGTCCCATAACCACCGTTGGCCATTTTGTTGGTCACCCTGGAACACTACACACCCATCCCAACAACTTTTCCTTTGACACCAAACATCTATCTCCAACTCAAAAAAAATTTAATTTTTCCCCTAAGTCCGTTCCATACCACCGTCGGCGATTTTGTTGGTCACCCTGACACACTACACACTTAACCCAATAACATTTCCTTTGACACAAAACATCTATCTCCATCCTAACACAGTCCAAAAATGTTGCTCATATTTGACCCATACTTTGAATACACTCACATTCACATACAAAACATTCTTTTATACGGGCTTTATATGGCGCCCTGGCGCAAAAACGAGGCCGGTACTCCCCCTATTTCAACTTTTCATATGGCGTTCGTTCTATTCGCACACCTAAATCGACAGGTCACAAACGTCGTGTTAAACGCAATAGACTCCTTTTCTAAGAACTTCGTTCTTCGTACGGGTCTAAAGACTATTGCCAACTGGTGCCAATAGCATTTGAGTAAAAAAATTCCTGGTAAAAAAAAATTTTGACGGTAGAAATCGTCCGCTTAAAAATCTTACCGGTACAAATTTTCGTAAGAATTTTCAGGGAAAAATTTACCGATAAAATTTGACACCAACAAATTACTAAAAAAAATTCCTCATTTTTATAAGCATAAGAATCAAAAAAGTAGGTACTTTGTTTGTGCTTGTTATTTAGAACTTTTTCCATGTAAGAAGCGAAGCCCAGATTTCTATCAACGAGATTTTCATTTTGTCAAAATATATACAAAAGAAATTATGTAAGTTTATCTTTCGGTATTTTTATACAATGGCTACTTTTTATGCAGTTTATGTGACAAAAACTTTTACGCTGTGCCTTGTATATCAATGGCAACGACGAGAAAGATGTATAAAGAAAAATGCAACCTTTTTGTAGAAAAGAAATAGTTTCGTAGTTTTTCGCATACTGTCCGTGAGTTATTTCACATCTTTCCCTACTCGCTTAATGAAAACCGGGTTGTCTTTAGTTGTAGCACTCAAGCATAAAAAATTTACTCAAATGAATGATTTTTAGGGACGACCCACAAAAAATTGTAACATTACCGTTAACATAATTGCTGCTGGAAAGCCGAATTAAATCACATTCTGTTTCAATATGTCCAAAGCACGCAGTCTTTCCGAAAACTTTAAATGTGTTTTGTTTCAACCAGAAGATAATTCAACAAAAATTTTAAAAACTTTTCTCATTTGCAAAATAATGTCTTCCTTTTGATTAGATTTAAGTGAATTAGTTTCGGCAGAGATATAAGTTGAAGATATGATGCAACCACAAAAGCGTCGCGTTTGCGTTTTCAAAGTGGCATAAAGTTTAAATCATTCTTTATGTGAAAATTGTAGCCAAAAGTGGAAAACTTTATTTTCCTTGTGCGAATAGTTTTGCCAATTTTAATTTTAATTGTTATTGGATTGTAATTTATATTGAAAAAAGCAGTTTATTTTGTCTTGAATTTTAATCGGAACAGTTATCAGAGCAACGCATTCGAAAATAGGGTGGCAAGTTTATAATTTGTAATTATTTTTTGCAATTCACCGATGAAAAACTCGTTTTTTCGTGCCTAATTTCGGTATAGCATGAGGTAATTTTTCGCACAAAACTTTTTTGTTTACCTCGAGTAACTTTGTAGTACTGTTTGCCTATTTTGTAGTACGGTTGGAAATCTTTGAAGCTCTCTGTACACAAAAGTATGTGTGACCCACGGACAGCAAAAACATATTTCTGATCTCGGTGGAGTCAACAAGGTCCTCGGCTGCGCCTTGGACCGTTTACTCCCTCTCGTTCCGAAATATTATTTTGCCGTCTTAGGACCACAAAATACTATTCTGCAGCTCAATGTCGAAATACGACAATTTTCAATACTGCTTTGAGTGCTGAAGAGGTCAACTTTTCCGCACTCAGATTTGAGTGAGTATGGAAAAGTTTTTCAGCACTCAAATTTGAGTGCGGAAAAGTTTTTCAGCATTTAAATTTGAGTGCGGAAAAGTTTTTTAGCACTCAAATTTAATTGACATTAAAAATTGCAATGAAAAGGAAATTATGATCGAAATAGAAATTTTATTGTTTGGTTTTGTCTATTTCGGCATTGAATTGCAGAAAACGTTGTTCCTACCTCGTTTTGTAACTAGATTTTTTCAGCACACGTCCTAAATAGTGTCCACACTCGCCTCTGGCTCGTGCGAACACTATTTAAGACTAATGCTGAAAAAACCTTAGTACAAAACTAGGTAGGAAAATTACTATTAACGCACTAAACTTACGTCAATATTTTTACGAACTTTTAATGAAATTTTACTTATTCTACAAACGTTCGTCCTACAGCACTTTCTATCAATGTATGTCTATTCTGTTGTCTCACTTTAACGCGTGCGCGTAGAAGCATTAACTCCAAATAGACACTATACGTGCACACCATCATGAAACGTGTGGGACCAACAATCTTTGAATATTCAAAAAAGTTCGTAAAAATATTGACGTAAGTTTAGTGCGAAAAAATAAATGGAATTTCGACACGTTTTCCTAAACGGAAACATGCAGGGAGGAAAAGCTCGTTTTTTTCGGTGAATTGGAAAATGCTTTGTTTGATGCACGTTACGTATGCAAGCACTTTAACGCACTGGATGTGAGATTGTCGATACGAGCCGAAGGTGAGTTCGGAAACACATCATACGTAACTTGTATCAAGGTAGTGGACATTGAGTAAATAAAGTAAAGGAAAAGTAATTGGCAAAGTTGAAAAGTCGCAAAGTTGTTACGTTGAAAAATGAAAAGAGTCGATAAGCCGTAAAGTGTGAAGGATAAGCAAAGTTATGTAAAGGAAAAGCAATTCGATAAGAACTAAAAACTATCAAGCAGCGAAGTGTTAAGTAAAGTCTCTGTAAAGGAAAAGAACGGAACATTCTAGAAGAATTTTTATCGGCGACACGTGGATACGATAATACGAATAATAGAAAAGAGTAGCTGAACAACGTGGTTGTATTTTGTGAAATCGAATCAAGTGCAAATTTTTTTCTAATGGATGACTTCATCGAAAATTTAACTACCGCTGAACTTCGAAAAATACTTCGAACTCGTGAATTATCAATTTCATACAAAAAGAAAATTGATTTAGTGAAATGATTAAAAGCGTCGTTGGTAAAGGAGGACACAAAAGAATTGTTTCGAGGAATTTTGACAGGCAACGAGGACGAAGAATTTGAAGATTCTTTTGAAATGGCATCGAATTTTGTATTCAAGGATGTTGAAGATGCGTTGGAAAAGTTTACTGGTGAAACCACGAAGTCGGTAAATGAATGCAAGTTGCTACGAGATGCAGCACGAAACGCAGTTGAAGCGGATAAGACGATTATCGATTGTAAATTATTAGTAGAAACGCTGAAGAAAGACTTCGATAAGGAAAGGACAAGTTACGAGATCCATAAAGATTTGAGGCTAAGGAGACAATAAGCGTCGCAGGCGCTCTTGGAATTTTTCTACGAAATGAAGAAAATTGGCTCGAGAGTGGATGAACCATCCATGGTGCGATACATTGTTGATGGGTTATCAGAAGGAAGCAATGAAAAGGCAATTTTGTACGATGAGGAAAGTCTAGATGAATTGAAAGTCAAGCTCAAAGTGTACGAGATAATGCACAAGGTCAAGTCTGGACGTTGTAAAAACTGTGGATCGAAAAGTCACAATCAAGATGCGGGTCCGGATCAAGAAAAGAGAACACGATGTTTCAAATGTAACAGCTTTGGTCACATGGCTCGGGATTGTACAGAAATCGAACCAAACAAGACGATGGGTGCTAAAGCGAAATCGATCAACTGCATCGAGAAAGCAAATGAAGGTATGAATCCACCTCGTTTGAAGCTAAGACCGGTGGTTTTCGAAAATTTTAGGGTAGTGGAAGAGTGAACATTTGAGGACAAATGTTTTATTAAATGGGGGAGTGTAGGAACAGGCGTAATCGGTAAAGTGAATTTAGTTTTTGAAATGACAATTGCATTGTATGGAGTAAAGGATTTTCCAAATCATTCTGATTTGGACAGATGTGAAAGTCACACGTTTTTGCAATCTAATAAATTTTTTTATTTTTACCTACAATTCGTGTCTTTGATTGATCTTATCGTTTCTACATAAGTACGCATCTAACTGTGTATGCACATTTCCATCAGCTGATTATTTCAACTGAAACAAACACCTCCCATAGAAGTGTCTTCCATAGTATGTCACACTAAAGAGGGAGCAGCTACCGCGACAGTACGTATATTTTTTAGAGTCCACACATTTTAACAGCAAAATTAACAGGTAGGAAGCGAGGGGTAGATGATCGTGTATTCTTAGTGCAAACGGATTTTCTTAAAGAAAATCCTCAAAGGATTTTTTTGATTTTTAACCGAAGCATAGAAGGTAAGAGAAGCGTTGGACCGATATGAATGAAAATTGAACGGGAAATCGTTCTTTTGTCGGTTACAAAGTGCTATTCTTTCAGTGTTGACAAATGTAGTTTTTACACTGCATATACTTACAAAGAGCGGCGCGAACTTAAAGGAGGCCATGTATTTTGTCACCGACTGTCAGTGGTGTCAAAGGTCGTTACTGGAACTATCGAACTATTCAGTGAGACGACGGCTAATGTCAAAGCATACAATTCATGATGAAGTGCGTAATTTTTGTAAACTTTGACATTCGCCGACGCCACACTAAATGCGCGAATTCGATTCACACAATGTTTGCATATTGATATTGAAGAAAACAACGCTAAATGTATCGAACAACCGGCCGTGAGTTTTTATGAAATATTCGTTTGACGGTATGATTATTGAGATTGATTTATCGGTGCTTTTTACATCATCAAACGGGGCTGAAAAATCTCGCTTCGTACGAGTAAATTAATGAGATACGCTTCCTGAATGCCCTCAATTATTTGATAAAGTCGAAAAACCAATTTCGTTTTTAATTTGAAATTCGCTTTCGGACGCACCGAATCGCAACTTAATCAATTTCTAAGATAAATCTATTGAAAAATTGAAATGAATTAAAAATCAAGACAAATGAAGCATAAAACATTTTTTTTTTGTATTATCATCCTTTTTTATTCGGTCCAACATAAATTAATAGTCTTTGTGCAATCATTTAAAATTTCTACTGTTTTTGCTATAACGAACGTCACAAAAAGTCAAAACAATAAATCGTGTCACAACTTACAGTACGAAATGAGATGAAAGATATAAATCAAATTGTTATTTTTTGTCACGTAAAATTAGCGTAAAGTTTTTTTTTATTGTGGATAACCTTGTTAAAGAAGAGGGCAAAAGACATGAATGAAGTATGAAATATGATATTATCACAACCCAAACCAATGTTAAGCTGCAAGATGAAAGCGAAGACTTGATATGAAATATTTTTTTTATGTTTCCCCTGTCTGTATTGAGCGACAACATAAATAAAATTAGATCTGATGTGATAAGATTATGGGAGCTATATTGTTTGTATGAGTCATGGTTAAAGGTTACATGCGTCCAGGGAATGACATTTTTTCTAGGGTCAACAAGTTTGGATCGAGTTAATTTAGGCAGAAAACATCAGAATAGCATCAGAATAGATGTAAAAACAGGATAAATGTTGCAAAAAGGCTCGAGCGTATCTAAACAAATATTGCCAAACTCTTAAGGGAGCTTTTTCCAGGACCTCCCTCCTTCTTGTCTGCATTTTTCCGAACAGATGAAGTTTTTTTGTGTGAAGGGTATTTTTTCTTAAAAACACCTTCCCCGCCCCTCACCAAATCAGCAGATGTCATTTTTGAACGTTTCCTAACTATATGAAATTTTATCAAAATTAAATTGGACAAATCGCTACAAAACATCCAAAACTTAAAAAAATTCACACAAATTTGCAAAAAAAAAACCGCATCATTGGAGAAATACAGCTGAGCACAATAAAAATGGCCCGCTATTTGTAATATCACAGTGTTCTCTATTTCTATGATTTTTTGACTTCCCTCATTTCGTCATTTGAAATGACATACGAAATGAGAAAAGTCAGACAATCATCAAAATAGAGAACACAGTGATATTGTTCCAAATAGCGGGTCATTCTTATTGTGCACAGCTGTATCAGCATAAGTTGGGCCCACACTAACGACCCTAAAACCCGAATCCCTAAACCGATCATCATCATCATCATCAAACTTTATAGACCGTTTATACCTTCCGGTGTGGGGCCTTTAAGCCGCAACCCGGTGGTCATTGATCACCCCCCTCCATACCCTTCTATCCTCTGCCAAGGAGATGGTTTGCTCGCCCAGTGAAAGCCCCCTAACTTCTAAATCTGATTTAATTGAGTCTATGAACCTT
>CM055405.1:23553524-23569488 GCA_029228625.1 Pseudolycoriella hygida | reverse complement strand
TTTGTCGAAAAGAAATTTTTTTGGAGAAAATTTTTTTGTAGAAAAGTTGTTTTGGAGAAACTTTTTTTCGGAGAAAATTCGAACACAATTTTTTTTCGGATAAAATGCCAGAGCCATCAGCGTAATAATTTTTCCAGTTTTTCAGTTTTCGCATGCAAAATTTTCTCAAAAACTAAGTTAATAAAGTTACTTGGGTACCTTTTAGAAGAATTTGAAAAAAATAATTTTGAATTCAGTAAAAAAATTCTTCTCAAAAGTCAGGCATCAATAAGGTCAGAAGGTCAAAACTACCCTGCCGATCTTCCTGATTCAGGAAAAGCCGTGGTATGTGGAAAAGTGGCCAATTTTGAGGGTTTTTCGGGTAATGGTCGGAGTTTTGGAATTTTACCTCCGGAGTGACAATAGCTAGAGAGTTATTGTCTTCTAGAAAGTTAAAGAGTTTGGTCAGGAGAACTTCTTAGCATTTTAAGAAAATTGCTGCCAACTGTAAAATTGACGTCATCTTGGATTTTTTTAAGGAAAATTTTTTTTGGAGAAAAATATTTTTAGGATTGGGGTCTAGCATTTGTTACGCAATTTGTTTAACACAACGTAATTTTGTAATAAAAAAAGAGCTGTAATTTTTTCAGGAAATATAAATTAAAACTTTGAACACAAGATTCCATTCAAACAAACTTTTGCGTATTATCAGCGATAGCGTCACCTCAAGCGATATTATTAATTTTGGAAGCGGACTTACGGCCTGCGTCACATTTTACCTTTTAAGATGTTTTCGTTGTGATAAACTGGAGAATTAGGTCTTTTAGGTCTAGCTCAGAGTATCCTGGATGATCTCTTGGAAAAGAAAATAGTGAGAGACGAGTGAAAGCGTGAGAGACACAAAACAGCAGCTTGTGACTGCCTGTTAAAAGTTATTTTATTGCTAATTCTCAATGAAATATTGACGGTGCGGATACTTCTCATTAACAGCCATAAAATTCGAAATCATTAATTACATTGTCTACTACCTCTATCAATGTCAAATGTTATTTACGTTTCAGCATTTTTTACCCACAGAGAAACTGATTAAAAAATCATTTGTAATGGATAACAAAGAAGAGTAGACAAAGGTCGCAAATATAGCGTTTATTTCCGATTTTCAATATTATTTTCCATCTGCATCAATTATTTACGAAAGGAGAATAATTGCTTTCAACATTTTGCTACCGTTTTTTTTAAATAGGAAGCATCTAATTGATTAAAATAAAAACAGCATGTTTTATAATGATAGCCTTTTAAAACGAGTGTGCTGTTACGCTGAAATGAATTACGAAATGTTTATAAACTAACAATCACGTAAGAGGTCAATTCACCCTTTGGGTTTTTTTAATATCGCGTCTATAATTTTCTTTTCCAGACTGTGGTCTACAACAAAGACTTGAAACAGTAGTAAAAGAACAACCGACTAAAGTGAAATATAGAATAATAGCTGTGATAACCCATAAAATGAACTTATACTCGCTACTCAAAATTATTATTTGCTCTAGCAACTCAACGTTTTAGTACGAAAAATTTTGCGATAAATGGGAGAGAAATAATATTTAAACGCTTTATGAAAAAGCGAATCATGTGGATTATAGGACAACGGCTATTCAAAACTCATTTCATGTGAAATTGCATGATTTCTCGAAGTTATGAAAAAAAATTGTCATTTCTATTTAATCATCAAAGCTTTTAACTCTTTTAATGGACAAAGTCGGATTTGAGTTGGGTCCTTGTTATAACTACCGCGATTGTGAATCGTATCGCTGAGGCATACAATTACGACAAAGAGAAGTCTATGATAACCAGTTTGATGAATATTTGCAAAATTATATCTACGTCGCAAATTTTCAGCAGATCGTTGACAAATTTAATCAAATAATTGAAAAAATTCAACCAAACGACAAAAAATGAGGAAAAAGTATTTTTAAATAACAATCTACCCGCAGCGGTAGCGGAGGGCGTGACGCAGTCCTCACACCCCAAAAAAGAAGTACATAACCTCAAAAAACGCCATATAAAAACCTTTGGGACAAGTCACCATATATACGCGAGATTTTGAGTTTTTCCCCTCGACCCTCTCCTATGGACTGTCGATTTTCCTATTGTTCTCATTATTGTCTAAACTTATTTCAGATCCGTCGGTTTCTATGTATTTATGTACCTATCTATCTATTAATAATTTTCGAGTAATGCCTCGAGTTTTCGTATTTTAGCTCCGGAGTGAAAATACCTAGAGAGTTAGCTTCTTCGGAAAAGTTTTTGAATTTGATCACGAGAATTTATTGGTATCTTAAGGAAATGTCTGCCATCTGTCAAAGCGCGCCATCTTGGATTTTGTGAATACTCAAAAATTCTATTTTCTGAAGTTTTTTTCGGAAAAAATTTTTCTCAGAAAAAATTTTCTCCTAAAAAAAATTTCTCAGAAAAAAATTTACTCCGAAAAAAAAATTCTCAGAAAACATTTTCTTTCAAAAAAAGTTTTTCGCAGAAAAAAATTTGCTCGACAAAAAAATTTCTCAGAAAAATTTTTTACCCGCAAAAAATTTTCACAGAAAAAAATTGTCTAGAAAATTTTGTTGATTTTTCCTGTAAAAAATTTTTCTCTTCTCTCACAAAAAAAATTTTCTAAAACAAATTTTTCTGCGAAAAAAAAATTTCCTCAGAAAAATTTTTCTCAGGAAATTTTTTGAATTTTTTTTTTACGAAGAAAACTTTTTTTCGTAGAAATTTTTTTAAGGAGAATTTTTTCCAAAGTTCAAAAAGTGTCTCGAAAGAATTTGCGGAGAAAAATTTTTTAAAAGTTTTGTTCTAGAATTTTTGTTTAGGAAAAATTTTTGCGGAGAAAAATTTGTTCTGAGAAATTTTTTTTATCGAGAAAAGTTTTTGTGGAGAAAAGTTTTGTGGAGAAATGTTTTTTGTTGCAAAAGTGGTCTGGAGGAAATGTTGTTGTTGGAGAAAAAATTTTTTCGGAAACTTTCTTTTTCGAAGTAAATTTTTTTCGGAAAAATATTTTTCTCCAAAAAAAATTTTCTCCGAAAAAAAATTTCTCATTTTACGCGAAATTTAGTTATAACAACTGCAAACTTCCAAAACGACTGATATCGGATACAAAAACCTCTTAAAAGGTAAATTGTGACGCAGTCCGTAAGTTCGCTTCCAATTAATGATATCGCTTCAGGTAACGCTATCGCTGATAATACGCAAAAATTTGTTTGAGTACTCAAATCCTAAAAATGAGACTTACTACGATCTTCTAAAGTTTACTCAGAACTGTTTGCCAAATATTTTTTCGGCAAAACCTTGCCACGTGTGCACTTACCTTCAGAACACTGAAAGCGAAACCCTAGTTCGTTTTATCGACAATATTTTTATACGAAACCATAACGTCTCAACATTTCTAAAATATCGTCCCATTGAAATAAATAAACCTTTAAAGAGTTGAGTTAATCGAAACCCCGTGGTGCTTACTTCGATAAAACTAACTTTCAACATTATTCCTCGTTAGAGTCGTGTTCCTTTGCTGAATATATGTATGTACAGTTACGCCACTGTAGAGAATTGTATAAATGAAGCCTCTTGTGGCAGTGACTATTCGTAAGAGCCTGCAAAAAGTATTTCCCCAATAAAAATGCTATTTGCACTTTGTCTTGCGAACATTTGTACTGTAATAACTTTAAAATGTCACCGATTTTACATCCTGAAAGCTTAGTACCACATTTTGTGTTTTTTTTACAGAAAAATTTACATAAAAACATAAGAAACTTTGTTGACCACTTTTCCATTTCCACATACTACGACCTTTCCAGATTTTTCCGGGATGAGCGGTCTATGAAATTTTTCACTTGAAATTTTGGGAAGATCGGCTGACTAGTTCTTGAGATTGTGATCTGTGAGTAGGTAATGATTATAAACACATACAAAGAAATTCAAGGGAATTTGAAGGGGAGGAGGGCAGGGGGGAAAAATTCAAAAGTTCGCCTTTATATGGTTCCTTGCCCCAGAGGTTTTTGTATGGCGTTTTTTGAGTTTGTGAACTTCTTTTTTGGGGGTGAGGACTTCATTACCCCCTCCGGTACCGCTGCTGGCATGAATGTAACAAACCTCGGTAGAAGATAAAGTCGTAGGAAATTTGTCTCAGATATTTACGGATAAATTTTCAAAATTAGTTTTGTTCATTGAGAAGGAGTGTTTTTCGATACACCGACGCTAATAATCAGCGTTTGTATAGTTTTTTACCACACGAACTTTACTTTGACTTGCAACACACCGCACTAACTCCTAATTACCCAAGTAATTTGCTTTGCATGATGTCAGATGGTAAATAATTTGTTTAGTTTCTCTATTGTTACCTACGATTTTGCAGTTTGTATATTAAAATTGTGAGTTCAAGAGAAGCGAACCAATGAAATCTCAAAAAGCCATGAATCAATTTTCCTTCGCGAGATGTGTGTTTATCTCGTCGAGTATAATAGCAGTAAGTACTTGCAAAACGTATTCCTTTGTTCAATTATGTTTCATTCTAATGCATCCAATTATACGTGCATTATACCCGATAAATATCTTATTCCACGTATACTTCTGCAGTTAACTTAACACAAGCATAGCGTTGCCGACGCATAATTAAAAAAACAGAATGGCTTGACTCCTCACTTTTAATGATAACTTACATCTGGGTTTATATGCTACCTTACTTTGTTATAGTAAACGTAATGGAAAAATGCATTTTTAATGTTGCCATTTTCATTTGCTAATTGAAATGAAGAAGAAAAGCAAAAGCGACGTCGTCTTTTGATTATTTTCAAATTGACTTTATGTTTTGATTCGTTCTAATTAATTCCTTTATACTCGCAATGTATGCAGATAACATTATATTATTGACGAGAATTGAAGGCTTCTTGTTTTCTTTCGGGGGGTCAATCAGAGAACAGAGCTCAGCACGGTCTATTCCAACTGTCAAAATGACACTTTAGATGCCAAACATATGAGGCAAACGATCAGTTAGAGGGAAAAGATCCAAAATGTTTGTGTCGTTAATTTTAATATATTTGATCAAAAAACATTTGACGTTAAAAATGTCATTTTGACAGTTGAAATAGACCCATTTTTGATGCCCAGTTTTCCTACCACTCCTTTCTTCTACTATGTGGACTCATTATTGCATGAGCCCTATGTCTTCCATGCTGAGAAGTCAAATAAATAGCGGGAAAACATAGTGAAAATAATGTGGCCTTTTCTGCCCACTTGAGTAGAAGATTAGAATGGGGGGTGTGGAAGTAAGATGAGCGATCAATTTTGTGAAATGAGCCAAACTCAAGAGGATGTTTTTAAGCAAGAGGCTTTGAAAACTGTTTTTTGGCGAGCGAGGTTTGCAACTACACGAATAAACATAAATGATCGAGAATGGATGACTTAATAAGCACCCCGCACCAGAGCCTATTATTTGGGAATTTTTTATACTTTTTTGGGAAATTTTGATTTCAGTCCCTCACACACTCATAACCGGTTCAAAACAATGCCGTTGTGTTACATTATCCGATACGAGAAACATTTGTTCTACCCCTTTCTTGTTGAGCGCTTAGAGGGCCTTTACGAGGGTAGCCCTAGAGCATATCTCAGCCATCACACTTCGCAGAAAATACAAATTAGTGCCAAAATGAAGGTATAGCAGCCTAATGAAGATTGAAATTTAAAAATAAAAATTTTGCTCAGCAGACACTCCAAAATTTTCAACTTGTCTGGAAAGAGTTTACTATTAAATTATTATTTGGAAATTTTTTATATTTTTTTGGGGAAATTTTGGGAATTTTTGGGAAATTTTGGGATTTTTTGGGAAATTTTGGGAATTTTTGGCAAATAATAGGCTCTACCCCCCACAGAATACTGTTTTAGTCGGTGTCCCATCCGAAAACGGGTCATCACATGTAGATATATACGTGTAATGGGAAGTTTCCGGTGGTGGCCCTAAACATGCATGTAATGAGTAATTTCCGGGGGGTTCACATTTGCATGTATTTACAAGTTTTCGGTGAGATATCGATTAAAATGAATTAAAATGAAATTTCGTAATCTATAAATTACATTTCGATGAAACGAACAATTTTTTTTCAATTGGTGAGTATAATTCACATTATTTATTCAACATCCTCTGCAATTGAAACTTCAATCCAGTGTATTGAAAACGCTTTGTATAATTATATTTTATTGAAAGTCAAATTTTCACAATTAGGGATTGTTCATGACAAACTGCAATAGTATTTTTTTATATTTACACTAGGGAATTGGGACGATGGATTAGAGATTCGTTCATTTGAAAATTCAATTTCGGTCGCACCTACTTTTATGAAGAATTGAAAGTTTTTCGGTGTTTTCGATATTTTTCAATATTATTTTATTATTTTTCAAATTTATAATTTCAGTTACTACATATTTCGATGTAATAGAAATCGAAGCATCCTCCAAAATAACTTTACACTGCAGCAATCGTTCAAATTGTTTGCATTTACATTTTAGCATGTAGGCTATCCATTGTAGAATGTTTTTTTTTTAATATTTAAACAGCTAATAGTTCGGCTAAACAATGTTAATGTTCAAACATACCGTAACATATTATTCCATAGCATCAGATATATGTTTTTGAATGATTTGTGTTATTTTGTTTCGGTTGTGTTTATTTTAATTCAATGTATACTTATGTATATGCAGAAGGTAGAAGAAACATACAGCACACAACATATACCTTACTAGTGCACCATACGATTCAGCTTCAATGGTCCTGTTGCAGGCGTATTACAAGTTACCTTAATATACCATAATTTTGTACTATTTACAAAGTCCTGGTATAATTTACATGTAAGGACTTGAGGACCTTACACCTATAAAGTCCATTGAGATTGATAGTGATGTAGACATTACGCTTTCTGCAAGCATAAAATTCTATGGAAAAAGGAAAATATCTCGTGACTATTTTATACTTGATCCTGGTATTTTTAACTTGGATAGAGTGTATAATACTTATTGGTGCGGCAACAACCAAGTCCTGGAAGGCAGCCTGGTGTTTGATAAATTTCAAACTTGTGGCCAGTACTTTACGACGGAATACTTTTCAATTTGACAACCTGGTGGCAAAAATTATGGCGCTGACGAATGCTTTACAATGCAGAAATTTTAATTTGATAACAGGCTGCCGCCGACTTATGGCGCGCCAATTACATTTAAGGGACCATCCATAAATTACGTACGCTTTTTTCAGTGCTGTCATCAGATTTAAATCAACAATAACTTGAAAAATATTTACTTTTGAGACATCAAATGTATGGCCGACCCCCCATTTAGGGGAGTAGATAGGGGGGGGGGGGGTCGGTCATACATTTGACGTCTCAAAAGTGAACTCCAAGTTATTTTTGTTTTAAATCTGATGACAGCATAAAAAGCGTACGTAATTTATGGATGGTCCCTTAAACGAACATACCTCAAGAACGCAGCCTGGTGTCAAAATGAAAATTGATGCGTTGTGAAGCATTCATCGATGCCGCCATAATGATATGCTTCAATATTTGATACCAGGCTGCCTTCTTTTGTGCCGTCGAACCATGAAAAAGTACGCAGCCTAGTGTCAAATCGACAATTGTTTCACCATAAAGTACTAGCTATTGGGCTCTAACATTTCCTAACCTAAATTTTTGACACCTGTCTGTCCTGTCGAAATAACACTCTTCCACTTGTTGAGACTTTCTGAAGGCTTAAGACTCAAGTTCCATTAATTTAATGAACTAGAGAAGGGATCAATCTAGTGCATGAAAGAACTGTAATTGCTGGATATTTCGGTGATTTTCAGAAAAACTCTAGCACTTCATCTTCATTTTATGTCATTCTATGACCAGTTGAGCTGATATGCACATGGTCTAAAAGACAAGGTGTATTGAGGTTGTCGTAAACGACGAAATTAGCAACATTTTGTTCTATGCAGATTTGTTCGACATTTCGGAAGTATTTTGAAGAATCGGTAACGGCTTTTTTGAATATTTTGTGTGGCTTTGTTCAACTTAATTTGCTAAATCAACTATTAGCGCGCTAACACCATAAGTGACGACTAACTTTCGTAGACTAAAAACGGATGAAATATTCGGTACTAATGACCGTAATAATGACTTAATTGATCAACGACATTTGTGATTAGCAACGATAATGATTAGCGATGTAATTTTTTAGCCAAATTAATGATTAGGGACGTTAATTAGTGACGATGTAGAGATTAACGTTGTTGATGATGATTAGCGACGGAAGTGATTAGCGGTGCAATCGACTACCGACATTAATGATTAACTACACTATTAGCGCCGTTAATAATTAACGACGTTAATGATTAGTCGACGTAAATGGTTACAAGTACCCACAAAGCGTAACCACTAAATCATAAAGATAATCAGATACACACGTATCCTACGCATAAATCCCATAGTTTAGTGTCATATTACTTTATTATTTATTAACTTCTAAAACAGTTAACGAAAAAAAGTATTTTTCAAGATAATTCTGACTTATCAGTTATTTCTTTGCGATCAAAATTGACTGTATAAAGAATGTAACTTTTAAGATATTTGAATGCCGTGAGTGATCGTCACAGTTAGACTCCAATGAATGAAACTCGATTTACTGTAGGCGTTGTTGTGTTTTAAATTATACAATTAATACTAATTGACAATGCAATCTCATCAACTCCAGATTGGATTAAAATAAATTTATTCATGTTGAGTTGAGGTATTGTCATTTAATTAAAACTATTCCACTTATCTTAATCGTTTCAACTCACTAAATTTGTTTGAGAACTTGTTTTTGATTCGATTACATCTACGAAATTGTGACCATAGAGGTGTTACATATATGAAGTTGACAACTTGTTCTTCTATACTGCACATTTAAACTAAAACTGCAATAAACTCATAGACAAAGAGCATGTAATTGCATAATATGCTGACATTACGTCACAGCCGGGTATATGCACTCATGTGCTGTATTTATAGGAATGTAAGTTATATTTTGTAAATTGAACTATCAGACATGACTTATATTAACAACGTAGAATCCTAAATTAAGTGAAAGCTTATGATATTTTGGATTATAACAGCATAGCACACACGAAATGTATGCAGATTAGAATTTTGTTTAGAGGCGAGTTTATGTCGTTCCTATCCACATACCAATTTATGTGTGTTTATAATTGCATTTCATTTTGCATTGTAATACGACGGAACATAATTCAATCAAATCAATCAAAATGTTTTAATGTCGCCTTTTATAAAATCTAAATGCTGAATACACCTACGTTCCATCACACAAATTACCATACAAAACATGACTTAATGTGAAATAAACATTTAATATGCATTTTCCAAAATAAAAGCAAATGTTTACATAGTCACTTAGTGATTTTCTGTCTGTAATAGAAACAACATACCAACCGAAAACTATTTGTTTGAATTTTATTATTATTTGTATATTGAACATTGTTACTGCAGACATTACGAACGAAAATGCACTTCTCCTCATGCAAACGTACACGAAGTATTTCTGTCCATTCTAATATTGCATCAATTTGATGATGCATAACAAATTTGGTTTTCGTGTCAGTTGTAAATAAATGTTAGGGTTAGGGTTGTATTCGCTAGCTAATATTTTTAGTTAACGCTGGCTTTGATGTCAATTCTAGCATTATCAATTAGTAAAATTGAAACACGTCATTACTGTCGTCCAAAAATGAAATGGCGGCGCGGCGCATAAATATTTTCGTATTGAAATTTTCTGAACATTTTCCTTTTACACTGCATGGATTTCTTTTAAAGTTTTTTGAAAACTTTAAATTACTTTAAAAATTTAATTTTTTTTTTGAAACTTTGATTTTTTTTATATTTTTTCATTGTAATTTTAAAATTTTAAATTTTCTTGAAAATGTGCATTTTTTGGAAATCGTAACGTTTTTCGAAACTTTGAATTTTTTGGAAATTTGAATTTTTTTTAAGTTTGATTTTTTCTAAATTGTGACTTACGGACTGCGTCACACCTTTTAAGAGGTTTCTGTATGCGATATCAGTCGTTTTGGAAGTTTGCGGTTGTTATAACTAAATTTTACGTACAAA
Organism: Pseudolycoriella hygida; assembly: GCA_029228625.1. NCBI lineage: Eukaryota > Metazoa > Arthropoda > Insecta > Diptera > Sciaridae > Pseudolycoriella > Pseudolycoriella hygida. The sequence continues at coordinate 23,559,331 of CM055405.1, read as the reverse complement.
ATTTTCAGTTTTTTGAAAAAATATTTCTCTGAAAAAAATTTACTTCGAATAAAATTTTTTCCGAAACAAATTTTTCTCCCGAAAAAATTCTCTACTAAAAAACTTGTTCGCAAAAAAATATTTCTCCGAAAAAATTTTTCTCAAAAAACAATTTTTCTCCGAAAAAATTTTTCTAAAAAAAATCTCTCCGAAAAATTTTTCTCACAAAAAAAATTTCTCGAACAAAAATTTTCTCAAAAAAAAAAAATTTTAAAAAAAAATTCCTTACAAAAAAATTTTCTCCGCAAAAGATTCTTTACAAAAAAATTTTTCTCCGCAAAAATTTTTTTTTCCCAAAAAAATTTTCTGCGAAAAAATTTTTTCAAAAAAAAAATCGTTCGCACCAATCTCTATACTTTTCCCGAAGAGACAAACTGTCTAGCTATTCTAATTTAGAAGATAGCAAAAAACCAAGATGGAGCCACTTTGACAGCTGGCCGCCATTTTCTTAGGATCACAAATAAATTCTACTCACCAATCTCTCTAACTTTCCCGAAGAAATTAACTGTCTCATTCATATTCTCATTCCGGAGCTAAAATTCAAAAACCCAAAGAAGCATCATTTGTTGCTTACGAAAATCCAAGGCGTGATTTTGACAGATTGCTAAAAATCCCAAAAAATTCTCTTGATCAAACTCTATAACTTTTTACAGACACCAATTTTCTGAGTATTATTATATCCGAAGCTAAAATTCCAAAATAAAAAAAAATCAAATTTTTTGTTAAGGAAAATTCAAGATGGCAGACATTTCTTATGATCCCAAAAAATTCTCCTGAACAAACTCTAAAACTTTTCCGAAGAAACCAACTCTCTAGGTATTGTCACTTCGGAGCTAAAATTCGAAAACTCCGAGCAGTCAGACTCAGTCAGTCAGACCCAGTCTGGCTGACTGGTTCTCGAGATCGAAAATAATTAATAGATAGATAGATGCATTTGCATACATACATAGAAACCGACATAGAAAAATCGACGGCCCATAGAAAAATGTCATTTTCAAACTTCGATATCTCCGTCAATTTCCAACCGATTTTGATGAGTCTGAGCTCGTTGGAAAGCTGCTGCGACGTTAATAATAATGTAAAGGGGGAGGGGCGAGGGGAAAGCTTCTAATCTCCCTAACCACTAAAATGCGAGGAACGTTTAAGTGAAGTATTTAAAAGGGACTCTCCTTATAGAAAGTGCGAACTCTACTTTTGCTCAGAAGTGGAGTGTCAGACCAATTTAACAAACTTTCACCGGGCATCTGCATAGTCAACGAGTTCACACTCCTGGGAGCACCGATCTCAGACAACGCTTTCGATTGCATTTTCGTCAAAAAGTTAAATGAAATGAAACTGATGTTTGAGCGCTTGTTGGAGCTAGACAACCACCATATCGTATTCTACATCTTGAAGAACTGTTTTACTTTACCGAAGTAAGTCTTTCTACTTAGGACAGTGCCAACATGGAAGCGATTCGACCTGGTCAGTGAGGTGGACAATGAGATCAAATCTGCTTTGAAATCCTTGGCGAATTCGAAACTGGACGCAAACACGTGGACCATGGCGTCACTGTTCATCAATTCAGGAGGTTTGGGAGTCCGCAAAGTTTCGGATACTGTTTTATCCGCTTTTTTATCATCTGCTAACGGAGTTACTCAGCTTGTCAGTACTATGTTACACATGTTAGTCATTACAATGGCTCGGTTGATAAGTCAACTGAATTTCGAACACAAAGTGGACAGAGCGCGATTTTTAGCACTTCAGAGACCTGAGTCGGGCGCCTGGTTGCAAGCGCTCCCTTCGCAATCAATCGGCACTCTCATGGACAACAACACGTTCCGGATAGCCGCTGGTCTGCGATTAGGAGTAAACATATGTGCGCCACACGTTTGCCGATGTGGATCACAAGTAGACGAAAAAGGTCACCATGGACTAAAATGTCGTAAGAGCGTAGGTCGGCATGCGAGACACGCGGAGCTGAACAGCATAATTAAACAAGCGCTGGTATCGGCCGATTTTCCCTCCAAGTTGGAGCCAGCTAAGACGGCAAAAGAGTCGACGGCATGACGCTGATCCCGTGGACAAGAGGGTGTACACCGATATGGGATGCAACGTGCACCGACACTTTCGCTCCAAGCAACCTCCGCCTCCGCTTTAGCCTAAGGAAAGCCGGAAGAGCAGCAGCAAACAAGGCACAACGGAAATTAACAAAGTACCGTACGTTGATCGAACATGGCTACTATTTTATCCCATTCGTGGTCGAAGCCATAAAATTCTTCGACGCACTGAGTCAGAAGATCGTCTCGAGATCAAACGAGCCTCGGTCGAAGTCGTTTTTAAAGCAGCAGGTAAGCATGGCAGTAAGGAGGCGCAACGCCGCAGCTATCATGGACACCTTCCGTTCGTGTGACAAGATGGATGAAATTTTCTATTTATTATGCTAAATTTTTGACAATTGTATGAATGACCATCTGATAATTGATTGTAAATAAAAAATCATTTCATTAGGTCTTATAGAAACTATTTCCACTTTCAAAATACTTCCATAAATTTCCCTTTTAGGAAATTCATAGAAAATGAGAGTTTAGGGAAATTCATTCCATAAAAATCCTGACTCGAATGCTCCTCCACTCCGAGTCGTAAAAAAACGTCATTTATGAATGGTTAATAACTATCATTGAAAATAAAAACATTGACTTAAGCTAATCTCCTCACGATTTCAAATTGATTTCAATGTTAAATTTGATAATTATTGTCTGCAATATCTATGCGGATTACTGAGCAATTTTTTGAATGACTTTTTTCGTCAACGTTCGGGCTTAAGTTCAAGATTAAGTAATGATTGCTCTTAATCCGCCTAATTGATTTCGTAACTCGGCTTATTGATATATTTTTTAATCATCGATTAGTAAGCAAAAATAATCAATGGGTCCAATGTTGCTATCAAGATGAATAAAACGAAAAATCCAATTTTCTTATTAACCAAACAGAAAACCAGTCTTTCGCTTCAACTATTCTTTGTGTCTGTTAGCAATGAAATGAATGTTTGGTAATCTGATTTTTAATTTATACGAAATCGTTTTTCCACTTTATTTTACCCAACCCATAATTTGAAGTTCAGTCTATTAAAATGTCAATATGATAAACGGTATAAAGCGCTGTTTCTTTTCTTTCGCATTTGGACAAATTGAAACATTACTTTTGCTTATTATAATAAATTGTTCGGCAAAAATAAATAATTTATAATTTATCGCGCTATAGAATAAATGACACCTTCGACAGTTAAATCAAAACTTTTTTATGTAATCTCCTCAAAATAGAAATTATTTATTTATTTATACAGTCTAGACGTTTCCATATTCACTCACATTTCTGACAATAAATGGAGTTTTTTCACAGTAAGTCCGTTAAAAAACTTGTCACTTTCAGCAGTTACCTTCACGAGTTTATGTTAAAAATTCATTAAAAAATCTCTCAACCGATGGACGGAATGTGAAATAAATTGCAACCTTGTTTGTATAATTAATTATGACTTTTTTTTTATAAAGATGCTAAATTATTGAAAAGCTTTTTATTTTTGGTCGCTCTACCAATTATTTTCTATCGGAATGGTTATTGTTTCAAATCCACGCTCACGGTGCGTAAACGGCTTATCTCGGAGAATTGGTATTTTCATAACGTGATGTTTGCATCGTGTTATAAAAACCACTATAGTTTGACATAAGCCGTTGACCCACTAAAGGCGTGTATTGCGAAACTATGATGTCAGTAGATTGCCGTTTGGTTTGTTTACTTTTATCGATGTGTCATTAAGGTCCAATGGGTCTTACAATTATAGTCTTACAGGAAGAATTCAAAATGGTAAATCTAAAATGCGTTTTGATCGCAGGAAATATATAAATGATCGCTGGGAAAAAACATTTTAATCGCGGATTTTTTCTCAAAAGCACCGCAGCGAAATAAATTTTGAAATGGTGATCGATTGCTATTTGCTCGCTATCAAATGATCATTTTCCCACGATCAATGTTTTTATTTTCCGTTTTTTTTTTTTGTTTAATGCGACCGTTTTTCTTTTTTCCCACGACCATTTTTTTGTTTGTTTTCCTGCGATCAAACTTTCTTTCTACGACATTTTTCTTTTTTTCCGCGATCAATTCTCTTTTTCCAGCAACCAGTTCAAATGCATGCCTAGTCTAACCGGCCCAATGACAAATGAAAATTCTGTGTACGGAATTAAATTTGAAAAAATATCTCCGAAAACTTGGATCTCGTTGTTTAGCGGTGTATGTTAACAATCTTCTAATTTTTGAGCAAACAAACTAGTGATATAAAAATTTACAAAAAACACAGAAATGAACTTAGTCGATGGCAAGATAACCTAAATGTTTGTTCAATATTCTCTAGCTTTCGATGAGTCAAGTTTTTTGTGATTTTTAAAACGTACTCTCAATATTTCAAAAGCTTTGTATGAAAATTGTTGATCCCTCACATATTTTCGGTCCTAGAGCATAAAAATACTCCTTTTTCCACCACAAATGAAGCGAGATAATTGTTTCTTTCGCTCCTGCTAAATGAAAAATTATTTTCGATTCAATCTCCCTCCCTAACTCCCTTTTCCCTCACTGCTTCTATACTTTAAAGCTTTGACATTTTAAACGTCATTTTGACAGTTAGAATAGACCGACCTTAGATCCCAACAAATTGAAAAAACTATTTAAATTTTCACACAAGTAAAAGCATCACTTTTTAAGCAATTATGTTCAACTTTTCAACAACGAATGTTTTTTACTCCGTTTTTAACCAAATTTGAATAAAGAGTAGTTAAAAGAAATTGTTAATTTCAAAAAAGTACATCAATATCAATAGCTAAATAGAGTTATTGTTTTTTCATCTAATATTTGAGCTACTTTTTTACGATTGCTTAGTTTTTTCAACAAACTCCTCGTTGAAAGATAGGTCTGCACTTTCAGCCAGGACACTTGGTGCCGAAAATTTGAATATGCCAAAATTCATGAAGTAGCGAGTACATTAAGTTGTATAAGTTTATAATTCGACACTACTGTGTACTGCGTACTTTGGTCCCTAACCTGGGAATATAGAAGGCAGCCTGGTGCTAAGCATCTGTCTTCACCAAAGTGTACATATTAGTGATATCTATACGTCATATAAGTTTCAACTCGCCACTAGGCTGCGTTCTCGAGTTAGGAATTTCTAATGCAAAGGGCAGTAGCAGCTTGATGCCGAATTGAAGCTTACACTCACTATTGCCTCCAATCTGGCGAAAACAGATTTCCAGCACCAGGCTGCCTTCTTTATTCCCAGCTTTAGGGTCCTAAGTACGCAGCCTGGTGCCGACTTCGATCGTGTTACTAACTAATAACCTCGCTCTTTCTTAAAGATAGGCGTTGTCAGAATTCCAGCACCATGCTGCCTTGGTCTGACAAGGTTTTACCGACGAAATGTAACAACTCGTTAGCGTAGTGGCTAACACGTCTGCTTGCTACTACGAGATTGAGTTGCCAGTGCGTTGGTTCGAAACTCAACCGAAGACGGATTTGTACCGATTGTTAGATTTGTAAACAAAACAAAACTGATTGAATAGTTCAAGTCAAGTGAAGTTGAGTGTAGTGCCATCGTACGGCTTACCGGAAAAGACATTGTTGGGAGAACCGGTATTCTACTCCAACTAGTTTTGCTCCTAGTACATCTCATAGATGGCACTGGGTTTGACGCACAGCTTACCACTGGCACAGTAAAACTTTCCGGTACTGAAAGGATCTCAAAA
>CM055405.1:23515930-23553024 GCA_029228625.1 Pseudolycoriella hygida | reverse complement strand
TTTCTGGGTGTTAGGGAAAAACGACGTAGTCCTTGGATATAAGCTTTTCTAGATTTGAATGGTCTGAGACGTACTTCGGTAGGGCCTTTGACATTACCTTGGGTAATTTCTATGGATCTTTGAAATTCTTACAGTTATAAAAGAACAGAAAACATTGGATTGTTTGCTTATTTGTATATTTAGGTACGTTCGAGTCACTTTGCCACATCTATTCTGTTTGTCACATCTATTCTGATACGTACGAGTCTTTGGTTATGTTTGTAATTATTATAGGCGAGGTGAAGTGAATATCAGAGGGGCTCTGCCCTGAAGAACAATCATGTACCGGGACTATTTACCTCTTGGTTAATACGATAGTTCATATTATGTGAACATACAATTAGCTATTCGACTCGTAGCTTTTTTTTATATTTTCATTGAGATTTGACGTCGTGATATTATTGTCGGACTATAATATAAATTATCACATTCGAGCCTATAATAAGCCAATTATTGCACTAATGATGGGGCTATAATCAGCCTATTATAGTCGACTTTCTTGTTAAAAGTAGGGTTGCAATGACGCTATTATAACCCGGTTCCTTAATGATGACGTAGGCTACACTGAAACAATACGAATGAAACGTGTGTTTTTATGACAACCGCATACTAAATCGAAAAATCAATCTAGACGACATTTTTTGCAACAAATTCGATGAGTTTTGATTTTGATTTATGTTAACTTTGTTGTTATGTTTTGTGTATAATTGGCAATTATAAGCTCAAATGTGATAAACTATCGTATAATATAAGGGGAACAATCGCGCAATTATAGTCGCAGTGGGTGAAAATTCTCGGGGCTAACGCCCCTTGAAATTTCACCCCACCTCGACTATAATTACGCAATTATTCCCCTTGTATTATAATATACTATTATATCATTCGGGCATATAATTAGCCATTTGTATGCCTGAAAGTAGGGGTATATGACCATATTATAGTCGAGTTTCATACAAACCGGGAGGTATAGAATAGGCATATTATGGTCGACTCAACTATAATTTTCATTATAATCCGACTATAATTTTCATTATAGTCCGACTATAATGTCATGACGTCAAATATCAAAGGAAATCAACAAAAGCCACGAGTCAAACGGCGAATTATATGCCCAAATGATATAAACATTCACGGACATTCACTTCATCTCGACTATAATCGCGCCATTATATCCCCTGGTTAATAATATACTATTGTAGTCGAATCGAAAATTATAGTCGGACTATAATGAAAATTATTATTGATCATAATATGTCTATTATATACCTCACAGATTGTATGAAACTCGACTATAATATGGTCATTATACACTTACTTTCAGGTATATAAATGGCTAATTATATGCCCAAATGATATAAATGTGATATTGGTATATTTATATAGCCTTCAGCCCAAATAATTTTGAACTTAATCTAAAAATTTGACACTTTCGATAACACTTGACACCATGCTCCTTTACATTTATTGAAACGAAACCACTAAATCGTTTGAAGCGTTTCCTCTACAGATATGTTTCTGATAAAAAATGTAAACTTTTTTTGTGCAAAATCTACGTTAAGTAACTTGAACCAGCAAAAAGTCACCAATTTTATGTTTCGCTACAATTTTCTACAGTGAATTTTGCTTAAGATGAAAAAAGTTTTAACTTTTTATAAGATTTGATTACCTCATTTGTTTATAATACGATTATTGTGTAATGGTTTCAGCAAGTGGATAATAACCCAAGATATAATGGTTTGTAAGACATTTAAACTTAAGCTATTTAACTCAAGACATTTGAATTTTACCATTAAACGGTTTTCTCATAAAGGTGCATTTCGGTTTTGCATAACTTTATATACAATAAAGTGTTGATTTATTGAGTTTTTGTTTTGTTAATTTCGTTTGAAGGTTTTTGCTAGGGAAGAAACAATAATATTGTTTGTGAATGAAATGAAATTCTGTCAGAAATTGAAAATTAATTTCAAATTGCCTACAGACTGTCATGAAATAGTCATTGAGTGTGTGTTTTTTTAACGTCGTTATATTTCCTAAAAGGCAGACAAACAAATAAATACATTTTTTCATTTGAAATGAACGAATGTTTCAGTAAAGTTAATGGATACCAAAAAAACATAAATTCGATTTGATTTTTTGATTATAAACAAAAAAACCGCTTCACTGATTCCATTATTAAGTTAAATTTCAATTTCAAAATTGATGTTTTTTTTTCATCAAATTAACTGTTTGTTCATAAACCTTGGTGTGTAGATGTTTCTATTGTTTCGATTATTGTCGGAAAAGGAACATCGAAGTAGAAATTTAATTTTTAATTAATGTTTCAATATTTCTTTCTTTTTTCTAATCAGATCGATATGAAAATAGAAATGTGAAAAATGGAGAAAGAGCAGAATCGGTCCGAAGAAATGCTTTTGTAAAAAAAACGATTGGAAAGTCAATCTAGAGAAAATCAACTGTGACAAAATACAATTTAACGCTAAGAAATTGGTGTGAAAGTTTATGAACCATCTCTGTACCAATTTTTTTTTCCTAAAATTCAATTCAACAAAATATCTGAATTCTTTTCAGTTGCTCATACAAAACGGTAACCAAGACAAAAACTCTCCATCCATTTTATCAATGAAAATATTTGAAATAAAAAATCGACCAACCGTAAGTTTATTGATTCAAAAGAAGACCTTTTTTTAGAATTTAACTACGTTACATTTAACCTCGTAAAACTTAATACATTTTATGGAACTATATGAGGCTTTGGTGTAGATAAGTGCGCCATGTCGCTTCAGTGTTCGCGCGGCCATAAATTATTATTAGAATCACCTGACACGCCACGAAGAATATGAAACGGCACAATGAGAAGGTCCATGCATTCGATTGTATTTAGTTTGCTGGGATCGAAAGCTGTCAAACTGATATTTTAAACGTCAGATAATTAGATTTTCTTTCGCTTTAGACTTTTTTTGATCAAATGTTTAAGAGCGCGCACAGCTTTTGTTCGATAAGATTCACTGATGAAGATTTTGACTGATTTTATATGAAAGAAGTGTCAAAATTTTGACCAGTGAAACTTAACGAGCCGAAGCTGTACGCGCTCTTAAAAATTACGATAAACATTTTGGATCTTTTCCATCTTTTCCTTAGCTGCTCCCTTGATTTATAGCTTTGACGTTTAAAACGTCATTTTGACAGTTGCAACAAGTTTTCATCCCAAAAAACTCAAATACAGAGAAAATAATTAAAAACAAGTCACCCGTACAGAAACGAACTTTTCAAATGTATCATGAGCTTGACATTTCTGATAGTTTCATTGTTAGAACAATTATATGTAAACACTGTGATACATTTTAAAAGTTCGTTTCTGTATTCGTTAGAATTACTTCGTGTCTGGAAATATTGGTTAATTCCGAGACGATCGAACGTCGCCTTCGAAATTTTTCGACCGGCTCACAGGTCTACTTTGGTGTATTCACACTTAGTATCATCATACATAGTGTAATTTATCAAGTTTTACTCACTCACTTGACATTCATTTATATGAACATTAAATTTTTATTTCTTTTTTTTTTCCTAGACTCTTGTACTTTATGGTAATGATGACAAATTAGGTTTATGCAAAATAAATTTGAGGTTTTAATAAGAAGAACAAAAAAAAATGTTTTATGGTTTACAATTTAGGAGATATACGTGGTAATTTTACCGAATAAGAGACATTATGTTAGCGTAGCCGTGTTCGCTTTTACCCATGACGCGTACACAAAAAGCGCAAAAAAAACATTTCTTTTCGGAAATTTTTTCGTTCACATGCAAGTTTTTGTGTGTGAAGTTTTTTTTTCAATTGGACGATAAAACTATGGAATAGACAATGTTTTGTTAATTGTATAAAATTTAAATGCTTAGTACACTTTGCATACACAGGAGTGGAGAAGTGGAGGACGCTAAATATACAACGAAAAAATGACAAGGTGTATGTCTCTAGCACCCCGACCATTTCGTTCTGGTTGCTCGTTTGGTGTTCCAAAGGCACTTAGTTATGTACAATTTTGTTCCGCTGATATTACGTTTTGTACTCGTCCGGGGTCCGAGAACACGTTTTCGTGGTGAAAACATGCCTGCTTGTATGGCAGCCCCCACTTTTCACAACTTTTTCCAAAGTCCGCCAAATGCGGAATAAAATTGTACATAACTGAGTGGCTTTGGAACACCAAACGTCAAAATCCGGAGGCTTCAAAATCAGGATGCGTCAAAATCCGGTGGCGTCAGAATCCAGAGGCATCAAAATCCTGATGGTGTTGTTGCGTCTGGATTTTGTAGCCTCCGGATTTTGACGCCTCCGGATTTTGACGCCTACGGATTATGTAGCCTCCGGATTTTTCGTCCGGATTTTGACGCCTCTAGATTTTGTGCCTCCGGATTTTGTAGGGGCACCCGGCAAATTATGTCCCAAACATTTACATTTATGGGTCATTTATGGTCATTTTGTTGTAAATGAAGGGTCATTTCTGACTCATTTACATGTAACACTGTCCCACCATTACCATTGCAGTTTACCCCTCGCAGAAAGGTTACAGGAGGATGTTTTAACGTAAGTTTGAAACTGTCGGACTTTTGAAGTTTGATGAATGGGCTATGAGAAACATTGCATTCAGCGAAGTGAGACTCAAGTATTCTCAGGTAACGAGAGAGTCAATTAGCTGGCGAGGTAGAGTGAAATCGTCTTCGGGACTCTTGTAGGCAGAATAAGGAGTTCTTCTACCAAAGCCAAAGGGGATATGAGTCACGCGTGACGCATTAAAATAGCTTTTAAAACTTACACAGAGATTAAGATTAAGAAATTGACTGGACAAAGCGGAATAAATGTTACAGATGACAACAAGAAAATAACATTAGTTGGTTGAATATTTCTTAAGAGCGTTACCTACAAAATGACTCATTCTTATTCAAGCTGTTTCTCAAATCTAATCAATTTTTAACTATTAAGTTGAGTTTTAACATTAGGCGCTCTTAAAAGAATTTCGTAACATTCTTAGAATCTTCATAATAATTATCTTTTGAACCCACAAAGCTACTTTGCCTTTACATTTCGTTGGAAATTATAGTATGAAACATAAGAAACATCATGTAATATTTTTTGAAGAATGTCAAGGCCACTAAAAGTGTTGAAATTGGTGCAGATTTTCTGACTATGAAAGTTTATACATACAAACTTACTTTGTGAGACTCTGTATCACAATACAACTCGTTACACCAAGATTATTGTCTTCCGCCCTCAGTTGCCCACTATACTTACAATGTACCTATTATGTATTACACAATATTCCCATTTCACATTTTACAAAGTTTCAGACAATTAGTGTAAATATCTGACCTCTTGCATTTGTAATTACGATTTACTTTACATATAAGGGGAGAAAGAAAAATCTAACGTTTCGAGCTTGTTAGGTACAAGTGTGACAGATTTTGCGTGACATGACTTCTCCCAATCCAAAATTATTCGTATAGGTTTTCAACTTCAGACGAAACTTTAAAAATTATTTTGAAGTTGAAGACAATAAATCTCAATCATTTTGTGATTAATTCTCTGCTGGCATTTTTCTATTAGATACAATTTCAATGTATAGAGAGAAAGGTTTTTCTTACATATTTTGACATTATTTTGCTTATTAGAAGTTTAATGCAAACATTTTTGCATTATCAGTTTCCTCTAAGTTAAAATGAGTTGAAGAGCTGAGGGAAAGTAGGATGAATTGAGTCTGCTTAGTACAAGGTACTGATTTTTATTCGTTCTAAATTGAAACGAAATTGACAGAGAAATGATATTTCTGAAATTAAATTTGAAAGATAATTTTTGTGCGCCGACTGCGACCTGAACCTTGCCTTGGTGCTGCTCTACCAATTGAGCTACTGTGGACATTTTCGTATACTAATTTTTACGTCTTTTCCTTAAATCTTTAATTAGTGTGTAGAGTTGTCAGCGTATGACATTTTCGACAGCATGTACTAAATTTATGTCACTACTAAAACATATGAGTCTATTAGGGTGAAAAGTTGGTCCATTCCAACTGTCGAAAAGATACATTAAAGATCAAATCAAAAGATTTGTGTTTCGTCTCTTCATTCTTTTTGGATAAAATATATTACAATCGATCCATTCTCAAAAGTATGCAATTCTTGCGATTTGTGGGTTCTACGAGTTCGTTGAGATCTAAAACCCACACACAATTTTAGTGTTGTCGCTTTTGGCTTTTGCTAAATGTATGTATTATTATTATTAATGTAGTTTTTCTTTTAATTTTGTAATTTTCCTAAAAGCTTAATTTTCTAGAAAAGTCGATCATTTCGACGATTCGCATATCTTGTAAAACTAAAATTTTTTTGAATAATTTTTCTGAAAATTTAATTTGTTTTGATAATTTGAAATTTTTGTGGAAATTTTTATTTTCTTGTAATTTTGGAATTTAAAAAACTTTCATTTTCTGAAAACTCAATTTAATTTTAAAATAACCGTACGGGTCAACCGTATCTTGATTTTTATCATCTTCATCGACACTATCATCCATTGTTTTCTTCGCTGACGGCTTTGATAGTACTTCAGTAAATTTTTTAAAATTTTAGATTGTCTAGTGAAGTATCTCACAAATTACAGTTTCACTTCCATTAAATTAATTTCAAATGTGAATACATTTAGATCATTTGTTGTGCGGTGTTTAATTGATGAGTTTTGAACCTTTTTTTAAAAAATAATTTGGTATATCCATCAAAAAATCGCTAATTTCTACCGTGTGAAAAGTGTCTTAAAACTTCCAGCTTCAGCAAGCATTATTTCGTTTTCTTCTAGTGGATTTTCGAGAATTTTGTTTTTATTAGAAACTTTTATCTATTGAGAAAAAGTTGTAAAATTTTGTGAAGTTTCGAATTAACTTTTCTAATAAAAAAATGTAATTTAATTCGTGATCATCACGGGAATCTTCCCATTTGTATTTTTGTTGACAAATGACATGACATGGCCAATTTGTTTACATACATTCTTCTAAAAGCGACAAAACCGAATTGGACTTTATTCATTGTGTTTTAAAACCACAAAAATAACTCTCAAAAGACATAATTGTAAACTTTCGAGATTGGAATGATTGTAACATTACGACACAAACATTTTGGACCTTTTCTTGCTCATTTCTTATAGCTGTATGAGCAGACCTCGGTTCATTGCTCTGTCCTGCTCGTTTGATTTATAGCTTTGACATTCAAAACGTCATTTTGACAGTTGGAATAGACCTACTTTTGATCCAAGCTCATATCTTAATTATCACTTTTGACCTGATCTAAATAAATCTGAAATTTGCATCAACCTGACACTCGACATAACTTGAGTGGAAAGTAGAAATTCAACAACTCAAGTATATCGTGTTCTCAATTCGAAAATTATTTTGCTTCGGCGCGTTACTAAAAAAAGTGTCAAAATAAATTTTACGTACGTCGAAATGCTCCGCCGCCGCTACAGTGAAATCGTCGGTAAAAGTAGCGGTCGTAATTATGTAATTGATCAGGAATTTGACATAGAAATCTTTTATCTTCAACAAAGTTGTTCAGCATGAAATGAGAAATAACTTTGCTGAAAAAAATTTCTGTTAAATTCCTGAGTAGTTACATAATAAGCACCGCTACTATTACCAACGATTCCACTTCGGGAATAAGCAAAAACTCGTTTCACCACCGCCGACATTTTTGAGCAGCGCACGGGTCTAAACATGATCAAAACAGACCTGACAAATAACACATCTTCATGTTATCTAAAAATTTCATTTCAGTCAGTGGCGATTAGAGAAAAAGAGAAAAGTGTGCATTTCGAAATTGTCATCACTGATCGATGAACAAGAATGAATCAGGAATGAAATGATCAATAACTGAATTTAGAAGAAAACATAACTAAAGGCCCGTCCCGTACGTATCAGAATAGATGTGAAAAACAGAATAGATGTGGCAAATATAATAAATCTTGCAAAAATGACATCTGGCCGTGCGAGAACGTTACCAGATTTCAATATTAGCATAGACGGCGACCCAATTAATAAACTACAAATATCTCGGACTCGTCTTGGATGAAAATTTGACCTTTGGACAACATATCGACCACGTCAAAAAAAATGATTAGACCATTTGTTCCACTTATGTGGCGCCGTGGCAAACATATTCCACCCGGGAAGAGAAAACAGATATTTCATACCTATGTCCAAAGTCACATAACATACATGTTACCGATATATGGTCAAGGTAGCATAACAAAGCTGAATGAACTGCAAACAATACAAAACAAGTGTGTTAAAGCCGTCTTTAGATTACCTAGGGAAACATCAACCACTTTCCTTTACAGTTCATCACTTCTCCCTGTACATCAGCTAGCAACAGTAACCAAACATGGATTCGACATTCAGATGAATAACGATGTAACGTCGCCGTTCATTAAGACGACGCAGTCGCATTTATCCATCGATCATCCATCGCTTAGACAATCAATCAACGAATACAATCGTCTTAGTTCGGAGATACGTCAATTAGACTGCATCCATTCTTTCAAAGCAAAATTAAAAGCAAATATGAAGTAATTATGAAGGAGAGCGTTGACTTTCGTGCCATTTCTCCGTTTTTGTTTATTAACTGAAGAACCGCTAATGTGATAGATACGTCTGTGATAATTTTTTTCTAATAGACCTAATACCCCATTTATAAGAAATTCTAATATAAAATAAACAAACAATCCAACGTTTTATGTTCTTTTATAACTATATGAAATTCAAAGATCCATAGAAATTACCCAAGGTAATGTAAAAGGCCCTACCAAAGTACATCTCAGACCATTCAAATCTAGAAAATGGGGCATTTTCACCCAAAACCCTGAGATGCTAAAATGTTATGCTCTACAGTTTTGCCTTTGGAAGCAACTTTGTACCTCTTATAGTTCTAGAGATATGGATCATCCCTCCCAATTCTAGAAGTGGTCATATCCCTGGATTGTGACATTTTTACCCAAAGCCCTGAGACACGTGTTCTCTAAAATTTTATTCTCTACAACTTTGCTTTTGAAAGCAACTTTCTACTTCTTATAGTTCTAAAGATATGGATCATCACTTCCAATTCTAGAAGTGGTCATATCCCAGGATTGGTGCATTTTTACCCAAAACCCTTAGACACGTGTTCGCTAAAATTTTTTTCTCTACAACTATACCTTTGGAAGCAACTTTCTAACTCTTATAGTTCCAGAGATATGTATTATCCCGCCCAATTCTAGAAGTGGTCATATTCCAGGATTGAGGCATTTTTACCCAAAACCTCGAAACACGTGTACCCTAAAATTTCTACAACTTTGCCTTTTACAGTGAATCTTCATATTGCATACTTAAGGAAATAAACACGAAAAACTGTCAACTGTCAACTGTCACTCAATTTCGTCGATTCAATTGGTCCCGGTGCCCCGACCCTACCCGATTCCCACAAAAAATTTTTCCCAATTTTCTGACATCCAATCCTTTCGTTTCACATCAACATGATCAATTTCCGTGCTATATTTGCGAAAAGGTTTCATCGACCCTCGAAAAACCATGTTCTTGGTCACTTCCTCGACCATATCTCCGGAACCACTTGATCGATTTTGCTCATCTTCGAACTTGAACCATGGGAGGCATGTAGGGAGAAAAAGTTTAGGGTGATCGGTTGAGCCGTTTGGAAAAAAATGGAGACGGACGGTCGGACAGACATTTTTTTTATTGGTAATATTTAGATATTTAGACGATAATTAATGCATCCCCCCAAATCCCACCTCGACCTACCCCATGTTACATTAAAATTGTTTGTAGTAAACGTATAGGATCTTCGTACTTCGTACGGGTCGAATGATTCATTCCCGTTCAATCGTCCAGCAATGGAATAGAATTAGGAATGCAGAATAAAATTAGTATTGATTTACAATTCAACGTATTTTATTCGAGCAAATACACAACAAAAAGTAGAAATAGGTCAGGTCAGGACAGGTAGCGATAGGAAATGGAAAATTATTTTCTGATCAGTTCAGATCATTTTTATTTTCAGGTCCAGATCGTCGGGAAATGGCCCATTCTGTGCAAACCGCGACGCCTGTAATGTAAGGAACGAAAATACAGCCTTAACCGTAGGAAATAACGAGATCATACGTTCGGCGGAATTATGAACAATTTTTTCATAGAACACTAAAATTGGACGTTTGGGTGAATCAGGAGAAATTTTCGTTCTTTACATTACATACATTTGGAATGACCCAAATGTGACCTGTTCTGAGCCTGAATTTAATTCTAGCTGCAATAGATGAAATTCCATAAATTGATTGCCTTATACTCAACTTCTTAATTCTTAACTAACAAACCAACCTCAAATTTGTCGAAATAAGTCGTTAGTTGAAATAAAGTCATAATACCATGACAACGTTAATATTAATGTATTGAGTTGAAATTATATCATTAAAAAACAAATTATATGAAATAATTCACCTCCATTACAAGACAGGATTATTCCCACGCCACGGACCCCTATAAATCGAATAATTATGTTTGTGACAATTTAAAATTAAAGAACACAAACAGAGTGTGTACAAAAAAGCGTCCCAAGTAAACAAAAATCATTCTAGTTAAACATACACAACAAATGTTTTAAATATAAAAGTTGTTTTTGTTTCAATAACTTAGCGAGACGTGTAGCCTGTAATTTTAATAATTTGATAAACAGTTAAATACATAAAATTAAATCGAATGAAATGTTCAAGAAAGTCCAGAACAAAACCAACCAAAATATTTAAAAAAAACCTTAACAGTTCATTAGGCAATACAATTTTTTTATTTTTCGAATTTGTATAAAACGTTTTTAAAGACTTACCTCAAATGAAAATAACTGTCAAATTTATTATTCCTCATTTAGCCAGCAAGCAAATTATGTTTTTAAGTTTTTTTTTACGCTTTTATTTGAATTTCTTTTGCTGCGATTCACTTTATTGAATTAAAGCAATTATTGACTCGCTGGACGATGATGTTGAATTAAGTGATTCGGAATTCACAAAATAAAAATTCAATAATACGCTAGAAACACATTACACAATCAAACACACGTTGAATCGTTGATTTTATTAAACTGTTTTTATAATCCACACAAAATACACACAGCCGCCTTTTTCCCAACTAAACATTACTTCCTTCAAATAATCGTAATTCTTTTGTTTTGAATATTCATTCAACCATCGACAAATAATATACCAAATAAACCACCCAACGATAATTCGATGTCGAGCGGAAAACGAATACCATAACTGAACGTATAAATTCCGATTTCAGCATGTGAACATGTTGAATTCTCAAGACTTTTATAAATGAATTGTACAAAAATATGCCGTGCCTGGGTCTTTGGTAACATAAATAATGCATAACATAACAAATCACAAATCTGTTTGATCTTTTGACTTTTTCTTTTCAAGCAACGAGAACGTCTTAGAATCAAACATTAAAAAAAAAATTACAACACATAAAGTCTAGCTACTGCTTTAGATTTCTTCTTTTTTTTCGAATACTTTTTATTCTTCGTTCCTGATGGAACTTCCAACCGAACAATACACTTTACTCATGAATCTTTGACCGTGCAATAGCAGTAACGTTCGCAAAGCGATATACAGAATGAAAATGCACAACCAACACCATCAGGTGTTTTACGAATCAACTCAAAATATTAACTGACAGCTGTTTTAACCGACTTGTTGAATCACCTGAACATTAACTATAGCGAGAAGATATTTTTTTTATTTTGTTTTATATCATTTTTTTTGTATAAAAATCAAAGTTTAATTTACTTTCAGTTGGTTTTGTACTAAAAATGAGCACAACGAGTATATCTCAGAGTTAACACTCTCACGAAAGAGTGAATAATGATCGTCTCCGATAGAGAGAGAGAGAGAGAGAGTAGTCTTACGCTTTTATAAGAAAATTGAATGAATGACTCATTTAGTTAGATTTGTTTATTGTAATCAATTACTCACACATCCACACATTTCAAATCACAAACGAATCGAAGTTGCACACACGGTTTAATGCATTTTACTCTTTGCATTCCATGGAATTTATAATTTTACGATCGATTTTTATCATTCGGAATCGAATGATCATCAAATTATGAATCTGATGATCATCAAAGAAGATGTTTTAACGACGATAAAATAGATATAGGAAAAATTTTTATGATCGGTCAATAGGTGTACGCAGTAAATTTTGTGAGATATAACTTTATAACGAAGTTTTTTCGGAATGTAGCGCAATGTGAAAAATGTCGTTGATTATTGAATTTATTAGTAATAACAGGAGGAATGGAAATGCAAATCGTTAAATGTAAACTGGTCAATATCCCACGATAATTAGTGTTAATTATTTTATAGCATTCGAACATATAATCAGCTTATTATGTTTCTGAAAGTAGGCGTATAATGGTCATATTATAGTTGAGTTTCACATTAGTGCGAAGGAAATTTTGATCGTATTATAGTTGAGTCACAGGGCGGCCAATATGAAGATCACAACAAAAACCTCTTTAAAGGCAGAGTGTGACGCAGTCCGTAAGTCCACTTCCAAAATTAATGATGTCGCTTGAGGTGACGCTATCGCTAATAATACGCAGAAGTTTGTTTGAGTGGAACCTTCTGTTCAAAGTTTTGATTTACTGAAAAAATTACGGCGCATATCAGTAATTTTGGAAGCAGACTTACGAACTGCATCACACTCTGACTTTAAAGAGGTTTTTGTTGTGATATAAGTCGTTTTGAAAGTTAAATGTAAACAAAAAATTAAGTTACACATTTTTGGTCCAATTTTCAAAATTCAAAGTTACTTTTCCACTAAAATGAGCATTCTAAGAATAATGGCACGAACAGTTTCCTCGCGCAACGCTTTCTAACAGTTGTTGAAAAAATTTCTTTTTTTTAAATAAAATTTCTCAGAAAAGAAAATTTTCTTAGAAAAAAAAAATTTCCCCGAAAAAAAATGTCTAGAAAAAAATTTTCGTTTCTTGTCGTAAAAATGGGTTCCGAACAAAATTTCTCCGAAAAAGTTCACAAAAAAAAAAAAAAAAAATTTTTCAAAAAAAAATTTTCCAAAAAAAAATTTTCTCCAAAAAAAATTTTCTCCAAAAAAATTTTCTTTCCGAAAAAAATTGTTCTCCATCATCCCACACACTTCCCACATCATTCCACACACTTCCCAGATCATCCGACACACTTCCCACATCATCTGACACACTTACCACATTACTCCACACTCTTCCCACATCATTCCAAAAATTCCTACATCATCCCACACACTTCCTTCCCACATCATCCCACATCATTACACACACTTCCCACATCACTCCACACACTTCCCACATCACTCCACACACTTCCCACACTTCCCACATCATTCCACACACTTCTCACATCATCTTACGCACTTTCCACATCATTACACATCATTTTCGGTCACTTCAAAAAAAAATTTCTCATAGTCGCTCTACGGCAGCGTAGCTCATTTCGGACCACTTTGACCGACTTCTGGCAACGAACCCTCCAACCTGTTCCGTTGGCTTCGTGAGATGGATACCTTTCATTTGATACCCCATTCACCGCGATCTGACCACTACCGACCGAAATATAGCCGAAGAAGTGCTCCCTAGGGTGGTCCAAAAAACTAAGTTATTAAAAAGTCTGGGGCCCCACCCGTAAAAAGTTTCTAAATGTGTCCCTGATAAAAAGTGTATATGTAGCCATCTGAATCCAAAGTCGTCCTGAGGGTTCCCCGAAGCAAAATAGTCAAAAAAGCGTGAAAATCGTGTAAAACGTAGGTTTTAAGAAAAGTGCATGAAACTTGTGAAAAATGAGGAGCGGTTTTAGGGCAACTTTGGTTTATTCCGTTCAAAATAGTCCCGAGAAAATACTTTTTCATGTGGTGGGCGCATCCGAAGTGTTTCGCTGTCAAGAGAGTCCGTCAAGTGGCTTTCTTAGCTCACAACTTCTTTGCTCTAGGCCTCGGTGAGTTTCACAGTTTTTGGAAAACGGTCTTCTATGAAATTTTGAGTCTAGATAGGACTTCAAAATAACGCCTAAACAGTTTGTCTTGGAAGCATAAAATTCATTAAGTCTGAACAAAAATTTATTTTTCGAGAACCTCCATGAAATTTCATGAACTTAGATGAGCCTGCCTAAGTGGCCGTCCGTGTGTTTCGTCATTATTTGGCTATTTTAGGAAGGACTAATACTATAAGAGTAGAAAAAT
Source organism: Pseudolycoriella hygida (assembly GCA_029228625.1). Classification (NCBI taxonomy): domain Eukaryota; kingdom Metazoa; phylum Arthropoda; class Insecta; order Diptera; family Sciaridae; genus Pseudolycoriella; species Pseudolycoriella hygida. Next base: position 23,538,685 of record CM055405.1, on the reverse strand, counting down.
GCCAAAAGTCACTTTGAATGACAGCTAAATGCTTGCTGGTGATGCCTTACACGTAGGCATGTCACTCTACTATAATTAATTAAGCAAAGTTGCGGTCGAAAAAGTGGTCAAAGCGTGTTTTCTGAGCTGGCTGAAACTTTTTCGCTTATACCTCCGCGAATTACGCTCGGAAATGCATCTACAAGTTTTGAAATAAAAAGTACGGACCTCAGGAGAAATTTCTGAAAATCTGATGAGGGGTTCGAGCTGTAGGTTCGAGAGTGTAGACCGAACAGACGCTATGCAACCCTACACGATTCCATTAATTTATTATAAGATTTTTTGTGCAGAGTTGTAAGGTGAAATTTTTGTTCTTGGGAGTATGGGTCCGAGGACTCTCCTTTTAGTTCGACCGTAAATTTTTTTTACATTTTTTTCGAATCTGTTTTTGAAAAAATTGGTAATAAACTTTTTTATAAATTGTTGAGTTTTTTGTTGTTTGGAAAGCGTATTTTCCATCGTTGCTGCTTCAATATACGTATGAGAAGGCGATATTTTATTAGATACCTTTTATCGACGTGGGGTTCTCAGTTTTATCGATGTCTTTTGTATGACTTGTCGTTTTAATCAACGTCGTTTAATAACCGCTAGAGAAAATTCTGTTGATTACAGAGACTGTTTGAAGAAAACCACCATCTGGCACGTGAATTAATGCGATTTACTATTATCGAACAATGATCATCACGCAGTAAGTGATGTAAAATGGCTTGTTATGGAAGGACGTGTGTTGTTGTGTCTATAACAACCTTAACATAGGTCAGAAGTATCCTTTTACGTAACTCCATTAAAGAAAAGATTATGTGAGCGGTTGCATTTGATTTTTCTCGCCCTCGAAATATGCAGCTTTTCGTAAAGACAAGAGCAACCGTAAAGTCATTTTGACAATAAACTATATTCTTGAAGCTGAAAATTTCGATTAAAGTTTTTGTTACCTCAAGTTATATTTTGAACTATATTTCAACAAAGTCCTACAACAGCCTGTAGCCCTGACATATAAAAACACATAAAACAATTCTCCAAATCTCCATGAAATTCGCTAGAAAGCACAAAATTTTAACTTACAGTTTATGTTACAATGAGCAAAATCATCCTTTTTCCTTTCCCGTAAGTACCTTTGAAAAGCATGAACAACCTCTTAATGCTATGAACGGAATTGAATGAATGAACATTTTTTTTACGAAAATAATTTAATTCAAAATATTGTTTCAGTTCTCGTATTCGTATAAAACTTCTGTTGCCCTTTGACGATTCACCTTACCTTAAAAATTACGTCTATTCATTCCATGCATTCATTTACAATTCTTGAAAGTTATTCAATTGGATTGAAACTTAAGTTTCTGTTCCACAGTTCACTCACATATTTTCTGATTTTCTGAAATGTTATGCAAGATGAATGCATACATAAACCTTTAACCCGTGCAAATTCTCACTAAATGCACGAATGTAATGCATGTTATACGAATGTTATATTACATTTTTGTTGATGGTCTGAATACGTTCATCTTTTCTAATTAATAGCCTTGTTTATGAGGTTGCGATATGCGATATACGTTTTGTCTGGTTGTACGCAACATGTTTTGTAAACATACAAAGCTATGAAAATTTATAATTTTGCTTTCAAATAACGAGTAAAACAGATTCATTACGTTATTACTCGTGGGAATATACACTTCTGTTTCCCTTTTTTTTCGCAGATCAAGCAATGCATTAAGTAGCAGCCGTTTGCATGAACGCTATATGTTTCATCCAGCACTTTTGCCGGAGACAATTTTAATGTTTTTGAGAGCCAGGAAGAAGTTTTAAAAAGGGCTTTATTCGATTTAAAATAGGATGCCTTGACACTATGTTTCTATTTTTCCACTGAGAAGTTAAAAAGTTGAGAGGGGCGGGTATGAGTACGTTTTCATAATGGACTGGACGGAGTAAATGGTTAAGTTTGGGCCGACTTGAAGGAACTTATAAGGATTTTACAGTGCCTCGCTAAAAACTGAAAGTAGAGTCAAATTATTTCGTCGTTGGGTCTGGCATTTGTGAGGCAATTTTTGAACACAGCGTAATTTTGTTTTAAAAAAGAGGAGACAATTTTTTTTTAAATATCACAAGCTAACATTCTATTCAAACAAATTTTTGAGTCTTATCAGCGAAAGCGTCACACCTGACGATATCAATAATTTTGGACTGCGTCACACTTTATCTTCGAAGAAGTTTTTTGTTGTGATATCAATAGTTTTGTAAGTTTTGTATGTCGAGCTCTGCGACCTATGTTTACATGGACAAAAATGATCTGATACTTTCTGACAATTGCTAACAACTTTCTGACACTTGCTGACAACTTTCTGACACTTGCTGACAACTTTCTGACACTTGCTGACAACTTTCTGACACTTGCTGACAACTTTCTGATAATTGCTAACAACTTTCTGACACTTGCTGACAACTTTCTGACACTTGCTGACAACTTTCTGACACTTGCTGACAACTTTCTGACACTTGCTGACAATTTCTGTTAACTTTCTGAGACTGTCTGACACTTACTGACAGCTTTCTGACACTTGATAACAACTTTTTGAGCCTTTTTGAAACTTGCTGACAACTTTTTTACACTTGCTGACAACTTTCTGACACCTGCTAATAGCTTTTTGAGACTTTCTGACGCTCGCCGACAACTTTCTGAAACTGTCTGACAATTTCTGTTAATTTTCTTAGGCTGTCTGACACTTACTGACAACTTTCTGACACTTGATAAGAACTTTTTGAGACTTTTTGACACTTGTTGACAACTTTCTGACACTTGCTGACAACTTTCTGACATTTGCTGACAACTTTCTGACACTTGCTGACAACTTTTTGAGACTTGCTGACAAATTTCTGACACTAGCTGACTTTTGACACTTGCCGACAATTTTCGAAGACTTTCTGACACTTGCTGACAACTTTTTCACACTTGCTGACAACTTTCTGGATCCAAAAAGTTCTCATCACAAATTTCTATAACTTTCCCGAAGTAACCAACTGTCTAGCAATTCTAATTCGGAAGATAGCAAAAAATCCAAGATGGCGTCACTTTGGCGTCCTAAGAAAATGGCTGCCAATTTTCTTAGGATTCCAAAAAAGTTTCCTCACAAATCTCTATAACTTTCGGCAAGAAACCAACTCTCTAACTATTGTCTTTCCGAAGCTAAAATTCGAAAATTCCGAGCATTAACTGAAAAACCCTCAAAATTTACCACTTTTTCCCATTCTACGATTTTTCGAGCTACAAACATATCAATCATGTGTTGAAAAACCATTTCTCTAAGTGAGACAAAGTGAAAATTTTAAATTTGAAGAGACCACTGGTCTATGTCTCACATATAGAGAAAGTCTGAAATCACAACAAAAGTTTAAGAAAATTGGATTCATTTATTAGGTAAACTATAATTTACAAAATATCAACTCATTCCACAATTTGTTTTATAATTTTTCAACTTTCAACCACATGCCATCTGGGGGCGCCAACACCAAAGACTTGTTGTGGAATCGCATCGGAATTGTTGTTCGGGATGAAGGCGAGAATTTGTAACTAGCCAACAGTTTAATCAAAGCGATTTTCGTTTGCATGAGGCCGAATCTCAATCCAATGCAATTCCTCGGTCCACTTCCGAACGGCAAGAAGGCCATTGGATGTCTTTTCTCCTTATTTTCATCCGAAAAACGGTTAGGATCGAATTTTTCCGGTTGTGGGTAATTATCTGGATCCATGTGAATTGAATAAGTCGGAATCAGCACCAAGGTACCCTTTTGAATAACCAAATTTGAACCAGGAATTTTATAGTCACTCGATGCCTTTCTTAGTAGTTGGAATATTGGACCGTACATTCGTAAGGTTTCTGCACAAATACAAAATGTTTTATGTTAATGGGAGTCAATATGGCGAAATTGTGCGATGCTAATTTAGAACTGTGCGTCGACTTTTGAGCGCGACGATAAACAAAATCCTTACGGATCTAAAACATCTACTAGCCGTACCGGCGCGGCGCACTGTTCTATTCCATTTCAAAAAACAAAATAGAAAAATCGGCATATCGTATCATTTTATCTCTGAAAAGTTTTTACCATCGATAACCATTTGCAGGTATTTCATTTCTTGCATTCCCTCATACGTCAGCTTTCCACCGTGATTAGCCAAAACGTTTGTGATCTCATTTCGTAATTGCTCTTGAATTTCATTGTTGATTGATAACGCATACAAAACAAACGTTGACAGCGAGCTGCTCGTTTCAAAACCTTGAAAATGTTCGAGTCATACAATGAAAAAACATTTTTGTTATCAGAAATTGGAGAGAGAAACTAACCGGCAAAGAAAAATACAAAACAATTCGCTGCTAATTCGTTCAATGTAATTTTGTCTTCGCTATCTGTACCGCTGGTGTCTAAAAGGTTCATCAGTAAATTCATGACATCATTGCGCTGTATGTTTTTCTCCTGACGATATTTGACGGTTTCGCGAATTGTTGTCACAAAAAAGTCAGCAACTTCTTTCGGGAACAAAGTCATGTGTAATTTTCGTGCCAAATTTCTAAAGCTCGTCATTAGAAGAATTTTGATTTGAGTGTTCGTCCCCAATTCGAAGATTTTTTTCCCCATTTGCCGGAATTTAGCATCGGGATCACTAATGGAATTCATTTCCAGCCCGAAGGCCACATTACCGATGACGTCGGTAGTGAAGCTAGCTAGAGCTTCTTTCACTTCAATAACACCCGATTGTGAGTTCTTCTCGAATTGTTTCTTCATAAGGTCCGCTATTTCCACCACGGTTTCAAACATCATCTTCATCTTGCCACTTGTGAATGTGGGCGTCAACTTTCCTCTCATTTTCTTCCACTCCGCGTCTTCAATTGTGAAAAGTTGAGCACCGAGTGGATCATCTTTTTCATTGAAAAAAAGTCCACGATTATGAAAGTTATCAAAGTCCCGTACCAACACATTTTTCACGAGTTCCAAATCTGTTACAACAACATTTGGTGATACGAAAAAGTATATCCCGAACGCTGGCGCTTTTCCTTTGAATTTTTCGTATAATTCTTTTATTTTGTACACCTGATGGAAATTTCTTCCAACTCCTTTCAGGTTTCCAAATGGAAACGTTGGCCTTTCGAAGGGAAATCCATTTTCTTTGAAAAATTGGAACCTTCGGCGGATCCAAAAATACAAAGCACTTACAGCAATAGATAATAACGTAACGGTAAGAGTGAAAGACATCGTCTGTTCATAAGCGAAACACAGTACTAACTGGAATAAGAGTTTTGTTTGCCAATCGTGACACAGTGTTTTTTTGTTATCTCAAATGTTCATGGTTATCAGTTGTTAATTATCGGTGAACAACATTTGTATACGAAGATAAATATGCTCAATTATTGTAACTGCAGCTTGCTCTTTCGTGTGAGCAAGTCGCGATATGTCATGTATATTTAGAAATTGAATCAAAGCTAACAATCGAATCGAAATTTATGACTGAAGTAGAGGCAATTCGATGAATAATGGAATACATGCGAAAATAGCAGCAGCTAATTGGTAGTTGCGGTTGTGAAAAGATTTCGCTACTAGGTGTTAAGTATAATAAGATTTTCACTAAATACTAAAGAGAGACATATCAGCCGCCAAAGCCTAACCGCAGAAGAAGTTGTGATGACGATAGGGTAATCACCATAATTCCTCATCCTCTATGAACTTGTTAGTCTTGTTAACGGTTCTTATTTCATTTGAACGGACTTAGATTCAAGAATGGTCTCCAAAATCAACCGTTTCGAAGTGCCTGTGTAAAGGCGAGAACACATTATCATCTAGTGTCATTTGAGAACAGAGAAATCATACTTGCTTTCATGTCAAATTTCTTTATACATGAAGAAATTTGTCGTGTAGTTCTCCGTGGATAATAAAATCTGACATGAGAAGAACTATAATTTCTCCATTGTGAGATGACACTAGATGGTAATCTGTTCTCGCCTTAACACTCAACCTAACCTTCAAATAAAAAAAGGCAAAAGTTCAGTTTACCTACCCACCTGAAGTGGGAAGATTTGATACCATAGGAAGATGTGGGGGCCTATCCTTATTCATAATCCAGGGTAATATCCGGCCGCTTGGCCAAGTTCACCAGATGGTGAGTGAAATTCGTGAATATCAATTTTTACTTTTTTGCTTGTAACTTCTACAATTTTTCTTCGACAGAAGTGATATGGGTAACGCTTGAAAGCTACGGTTTTTAGCTATCTAACGCCCTATAATCCGTTAGAGTTATTGAAATGTTAGTGAAGTTCAGTTTTGAATTTTTTTTGAGGAAATCAGCATAGGGTGATAAGGGTATAGTTGAAAATTTACGGTTGTCAGTTTGCTAATGACACCCATATTAGTGCTGCTTCATGTGTGCAAGCGTAGTGGAACAAGTGACATTTTTTAAGCGGAAATTCCCTTGTTTTGTTATCCACCTGGGTTCTAGTGACATTTCGTGAAAGGGAAAATTCGCTAGGTTTGTTATCAACCCGGGCCATTTTTTTTGTGCCTAAACAGTTAAAAATTAGCTAGGAAAGTAATGTGGCCGAAATTTCACCTGATTTAAAGTAAAGAAAGCTAATGGAAGAAGTAATAAAAAAAAAGAAAAGTTTTTTCACCGATAGGAAAACATTTATTTTATAGAAAAGTGTCAACAAACTTCAACATAAATTGCTTAAAACGCAACATAATTCGCATTGGTAGCATCTCGCAAAAGGCAATCGCTTACGTAACATTTCATAAAAGGGATCATCAGCCGCTTACCTAACATTTTTTAGAGCGCAACATAATTGCATTCGTAGTACTTCGTAAAAGGGATCATCAGTCGCTTGCGTAACATTTCGAAAAAGTGATCATCAGCCGCTTACCTAACATTTTTTAAAGCGCAACATAATTCGTATTTGTAGTATTTCGTAAAAGGGATCATCAGTCGCTTAAGTAACATTTCGTGAAAGGGATCATTAGTCGGTTACCTAACATTTGGAGTGTGACAATTTTCGAGGAATTGCTCTGCTGAATATTGCTTACAAGATATTTGCAAATATTCTTTACCAGCGCCTTTATCCATACATGGAAAACTCTGTAGGTGAATACCAAGGTGGTTTTCGTGTAGGTCGTTCAACATCGGACCAGCTGTTTAATATCAGACAGATCTTGGAGAAGTGCAAAGAGTACAACATTGAAACACACCATTTGTTCGTTGATTTTAAGGCAGCCTATGACAGTGTTAGAAGAAATAAGCTATGGAGAGTAATGGAGGAATTTGGAATCCCCAACAAACTGATCTCGCCAACCAAGTTAACACTGAACGGAGCTAATAGCCGAGTAAGGATCCGTAATCAACTGTCAGAGATTTTCGACATAGAGGAAGGCCTACGTCAGGAAGATCCTCTCGCGACGCTGCTTTTTAACCTGTCAGTTGCTAGGTTTCGCAGACGACCTGGACATACTTGGACGGAAAATGAATGTTGTTCAAGACAAGTTTATGGCCTTGGAGAGGAAAGGTACCGACCTTGGGTTGAAAGTTAATGACGATAAAACGAAATACATGATCATCCCGCCTTCGAATCAACACAAGGAGGAAACCGTAACGATCGACACACACACATTCAAAATGGTCAACAAATTCGTATACCTTTGATCGGAGCTGAACACTAATAACGACATCGCGGACGAAACTAAGAGACGAGTAATTCTGGGCAACCGGAGTTATTACGGCCTTCTGAAAATCTTAAAGTCCAAGTCAGTAAGCCGAAATTCAAAATGCGCAATATACAAATCTGTGATCAGACCGGTGGTTACGTATGGTTCGGAGTCGTGGTGCTTGACACAAAGAGACGAACAATCGCTGCACACGTTCGAAAGAAAAGTACTGCGGACAATATTTGGACCAGTATTCGATCAAAGGCAGAACCGATGGCGCAGACGATTCAACCATGAGCTGAGTCAGCTTTATGTAGAGCCTGACATAGTCAGAACTACCAAAATAAACCGACTGCGTTGGCTCGGTCATGTACAACGAATGGAAGATCATCGTATTCCGAAAAAAATCCTTAAAACCAGACCGGAGGGCAAGAGAGGTGCAGGGCGTCCAAAATCCAGATGGTATGACGCAGCTCTTGCCGACTTAAAAACTGTGGGAGTATCCAGCTGAGAAACGTTAGCTGCGGATAGGTCCGGTTGGAGAAGCATGTTGCAGAAGGCCAAGACCCTTAATGGGTTGTAGTGCCGGTTAAGTAAGTAAGTAAGTAAGCATTTGATGGCAATGATGGCGATATAAGAAAATTTGGTAAACGTATCGTAAAACCAAACAATGGTCTCTATTAAGTTAAGCTTTTTTTCATAAATTGTATTGCAGTAAAATCGTGAATTATAATCATTTTGTACAAGGATAATCTTTTCTTCTTTTATCACTCAATGCATTCTTATTCATTTTGTATAAGGAAAACCTACTTCTAGACACAAAAAAAATGGTACGGGTCGGCCAGAAATGGTCTTCCGCGGCCTAAATCGTGTTGTAATATCATCAGCTGTCCACACCGGACCATTTCCACCCATGTCCGGTCAGATCTGGGTTGCATCTGTATACTTATGTTGCGTTATGCGTTATACATATCAACTCTGTCGAAGAAAAATTGTAAAAGTTGATATTTACGAATTTCACTCACCATCTGGTGCACTTGGCCGAGCGGCCGGATATTACCCTTGATTATGAATAAGGATAGGCCCACACATCTTCCTATGGTATCAAATCTTCCCACTTCAGGTGGGTAGGTAAACTGAACTTTAGCCCTCGAAACACTGGATAAACACCCCAAGGTGTCGGCAAGCTAAATATTGCATTCGAATTAATAAGAAAAACTCCTACCCTTATAACAGATTAATGGTTGCCCACACAAATGCCCTAGAAAAAGGTATTTCAGTTGTGTGTGATACACTGCATTTACGGGCTCGTTTAGAATACGCATAGTTAAGTCGGAGGCTTGAAGATGTATCGTAATGTCCGGGCCCAAAAAGCGAGATTCATTTGACGTGTACGGGTTGTGCCGGACGCTAGAAGATGTATCGTAGTACGTGTGCTCAGACGACGAGACTTATTCGGCGTACCGGTTACAACTATGCGTTCTGAAATGGGAACATTTAAATGTGGGAATCTAACTAAGACAGAGGCCTAGGTGTTAGATTCTCGCAAGGAATCTGCCCACCTATCCTATCCTAAGACAGAATACATGACTAGGTGGAATGATAGAAGAGTAACGGGGAAGGAACAAAGGATCATAGGATCTGTGTTTCAAGGCCAGTTGGCCGCCTCGACCAGAAAATCTACCTTTATACTAGTTTCATGTAATTTCATAAATTTCATAATTCCATAAAAGTCTACGTTTTTCACTGTTTTTGGGTTTTTTTTACTATTTTGATTTTGCTTTGAGATCACTCCCGATTGAGTTGCCTCCATAGACACTTTTTATCAGGAACCCATTTAGATTTTTTTAAACGCTGGTGCCCCACACTTTTCGACAGTTTAGTTTTTTGGACCACCCTAGTGTGTGGTGTGTCAGGGTGACCAACAAAATGGCCGACTGTGGTATGGGACGGATTTAGAGGGAAAATTGATTTTTTTTAAATTTTTTTTTGTTTTGTTTCGTGTCAAAGGAAAATTTTTTCCGCCGAAAATTTTTTTTCGCTGCAAATTTTTTTCGCCGGAAATTTTTCGCTGAAAATTTTTTTTCGCCGGAAATTTGTTTCGCCGGAAATTGTTCGCCGGAAATTTGTTTCGCCGAAATTGTTTCGCCGGACATTGTTTCGCGCAACTCTTTTTTCGCCAGAAACTTTTTCGTGATTTTTTTCGGCGGAAATTTTTTTTGGCGAAAAATTTTTTTCGCCCACAAAAATTTCTTTCGCGGAATTTTTTTCGGTGAAATTTATCGCCGAAAATTTTTTTCGCCGGGATAGGTTTTTTTCGCGAACATTTCTTTGCCTGAATTTTTTTTCGATGCAAATTTCTTTTTGCCCTTGAAAACTTTTTTCTGCCCTAAAATTTTTTCGCTGCCAAAATTTTGTTCGCCGGAAATATTGTTTACCGAAATTTTTTTTCAGCGAAAATTTTTTTCGCCAAAATTTATTTTCGCTGGAATTTTTTCCCGCCGGAAATTTTTTCGCCGGAAAATTTTTTCGATCGGAAATTCTTTTTTCCGCAAATTTTTTCTCTGAAATTTGTTTCCTCTTTTCTTCGCAAACTACTAATACCATACAAAAACCCTTTTTAAAAGGGAAACGTGAAGCAAGTTCTCGTCCCTTCTTTCAAAACAACTGATATCAATTGGGGTGATGCTTACAGCTTTGAAACGCAAAAATTTTTTTTGGAATGTTTTCTTTTTTGATTAAAGAAATGCGTCACAAATGCCGGACCCCCCAGTGTTATAGTTTTTCTGTTCTTTTAGCTTTCACAAAAATTTGACTTTGTGGAATGTATGGCGTAATTTTGTACAGGAAATCAAATTTTTGCGTATGAAAGCTGAAAACGTAGAAAAATTATTATATTGGTGGGTCCGGCATTTGTGACGCACTTCTTCAAATGAAAATATTTCAGAAGAATTTTTTGCCTTCCGAAGCTGTAAGCGTCACCGCATTTGATATCAGTTGTTTTGGAAGAAGGGACGAGGACTTGCGTCACATTTCCCTTTTAAAAAGGGTTTTTGTTGTGATTTTAATTTTCAAGGAAATCTAAATTTTTATGAAATATCATGTTTGAAGATTTCCGCCAAATTCCGAACTACAGTCAGCAATTTTAACAGAACTGCATGATTTTTCAATTAAATTCACTTAGTTCCACATTAAATAACTTCGAACAAAGTGTCGAATAGTGTCATATAAACGCTATCATAAATCTCAATATAGGACAAAGTTGTATCAAGAATGTCTCAATTTTTTAGAAAAAATGTTTCTAGGAAAATCCAAAATTGCAAAAAAAATGTGGATTTCAAATTTTCAATAAAATTAAATTTTTCAAAAATTTCAAATCTCCGAGAAAATTAAGGTTGGAAAAGTAAAGAAAATTCTCGGAAAAATCAAACTCCAAACTTTCAGGTTAATTAAAGTTTTTAGGAAAGCTCAAATTTAAAATCCAAATCTTTGAAAAAAATTCAAACTATCTACGAATGTTCGAAAGTTAAAGAATTGCTCAAATTAGCGAACTAAATGAAGGTATACGACAATGCGTTTTTTGAGTTCTTTTTGTGTTGCTGCTTTTGGCTTTCGCTAAATACATGCCGTTACCAAAAAATTTCTTGAAGCATTGAGATAATATGACCGGCGGCGCACACCTCTAGGTGGAATGTGCCGATAAAGTACCTAGCCGGTGTGGATTTAAATCGTTGGAATACGTAAACATTGAGGAACATTTGGGGAAGAAAATTCAACCTCCACTTCTTAAAATTCACTAAAACTTCACATTGTATTAGACTAATCTTGGTTGTCAACGACAAATATAGCTCCAAAGTCAGGTATTGTATTTTCTAAGAATTCACAAACGTTTTTCTATACTGTCGTCGTTCAAGCAGTTAAAGCTGGAAGCGAAAAGTCGAAGTTGATGTCGTTTCGAAATCTTATGCAAATTTACAATCGAAATCATTCACGTTCCACAAAACCGGTACGGTACATACAAATGTAGCCCTTATAGAGTTTGAAATCTTTTCTATTCAAACATTCTCCCATTAAGCTAGCAGTGAGAACCATTCCATTCATCAGGTCTCTCTTTTGTTTTTTTTTTTCTTTTATTTTTTATATTTTCGAAAACAATAAATTCTAACGCTCATATTCAGTTCAACTTTTAATAAAATGTAAATCGCGGATGGAGACGACGCTGTAAAAGGTTCCATGCATTGTCGGTTAACATTTCTCTTCTTTCTATTTTTCAATCGTTAAAAAAATCTCCGTATCTAAAGCTTGGAATTATGTGCATTTATGTCAAAAAGAATATTAAATGAACAGTTAAAGTGCTTCACATTGACTTAAAATAAAATATTTTCTATAAAAATGTCAAAAGGCATTACACTAAAAAATGAAATACACAAGTAAATCTCCACCTACCCATCCGAAATATTTAAATGCAGTTTTTAACAACACCTCATAAAAGCATTTATTCAGACGACAAAAAAAATGTTCATTTTTTAGTCATGCGCTCACTGAATGACTATTCAGAAAAAGTTATTACAATTCAAATAAATAAAATCTCCCATAAATAAACAACTCCGAAAACTTACCGAAGAGTACACAACCTTGTACCTTGTTGTAGTTATTTTGCAAACAAATCCTCAATCATCTGACACTCAATCAAATAAACAAAACCGAACCAGCCACACCTTTTCATATTAATTATATTGCGAAATTCGATGCTAAATTTCTGTGTAGTTCAGATGGTACGGTACACCCGGGTTGGATATTATGGTTTTCAATATACGTTTCGTATTATTATACAAGTTCTGGAAAGGTATTTCCGGATTAACGCTTCAATTATCTGGTATTTTATTCGACTATACAAACAGAACCAATTTGTTTCAATATTTCAATATAGCAACATTTCACAAATACCTCAAACACTTTTGGGCTAATGACATAATATTTGGTGCACGTATTGAATGTAGTGTAAAGTAAAGCTAGTGTCAGTGAAAGGATTGTGAGAATTATTATTGACAAAAAAAAGAAACAGTTAGTCCGGGACTTGAGAACATGTATCTTTTCTGTGAAGACACATTTAGATTACTTGTACTTGTAAAGCCAGTTCATCACCAATATATCATCGTTAGGATAGGATAGGATAATGTTACTTATTTACTTAATTGGCACTATAACTCCATCCGCAGCTAACGTCTACCAGCTGGATACTCCCACAGTTTCTAAGTCGGCAAGAGCTGCATCATACCATCTGGATTTTGGACGCCCTGCACCTCTCTTGCTCTCCGGTCTGCTTTTAAGGATTTTTTAGTAGAATAGGATAATGTGGGTAAGGAAAATAAACTTTCCTAGACCCTCAAGCCGTCAATGGGCCTGTTGAACATACACATAGAGGTGAGCGAACCGCTCGAAACTCGACAAAAAACCCGACCCGACCCGAATCCGAATCAATTTGGCGGATCAGGTCAGGTCGAGTTTTTGAATTTATTTTTTATTCGGGTCTGGTTTTCGGTTTGGCTTTTTTCGGGCCGGGTCGGGTTTGAAGACTTCAATGAACAAAACCCGACTCGACCCGAAAAAATAAATTCACTCGATTATTTTCCGAAAAATTAGCTTAGAAAACATTTCGGGTTCGGGCTCAGTTCTGCTTCGGGTGCGGTTCGGGTTTGAATTTTTTATTTCAAATCGGGTTCGCTTCGGGTTGGGTTTGGTTTTTTATTTTTATTCAGGTTTGGTTCGGGTCGGGTTCGAATTTTTATTTAGGCTCGAGTTCGGTACGGGTCGACCCGCACACCTCTTATCCGACACCTCACTGCGAAAGAGTTGGTGCCTAGCGGAAAAATATTCAAATGTCTTTTTGACGTAGAAAGTGGGGCCATGACGAAATAATGGCGAAAATATTAACTATAATTTTGCAATTTCCAGCAAAGAAAATGCTTCCATCTCTTTAAATAATTTTTGTCGAATACACAATGTTTGTAGAGAAGATTTCTTTTCGAATGTAGATGTCGCACTTTGTGAGTGCAATTTTGAATGATTCATCGTGAATTGAGCACATGACGTGTGGTTATTGTTATTATGTCAAATCAGAAGTCGCTTTGTGCAACTTCATTTATTCATTTATTTTGTGCAACTCTTACAGGTTCAATAGAGCTAATTAGATGTTACCATGGTTGGGTTAGCGTCGCTAAACACTAGCGCCGCTAAAATTCAAGACTGCTTGCTAGTAGCGATTAGCGCTCGCTAAAATCCGATTAGCGAATATTTTTCGCTAAAATATGGAGCTGTTCATCACAAGGACCGAATGCCAGTTTTTCAAAAATTTTTGGTGTTTTTTCTATTCCAGATTTTGGATTATTAGCGAAAAATTAGCGACCGCTAGTAGCCTAGCTAGTAGTCTTTTTTTTACTAGCGAATCAGTTAGCGACGCTAGTATTTTTTGAAACTAGCGTTAGCGTTAGCGTCGCTAAAAAAAATGACTAGCGAGCACAACCTTGGATGTTACTAATAGCAGAGACTAATCGTTCATGATTACTTACCAACTTATCAGTCGTTCTAACCCAAGCGGGTTTTGGCTGACTCTACTAACACCCTCCACGCGTTTCGCTCCTCGGCCAGTCCTCTCCAATTCGAGACTCAGTGTCTTCGACCACACCGTCTTGGCATCTTTTCCTTGGTCGGCTATGGCATATAGTACCATCGAAATTCCTGTTGAGAGACTTCTTGGCTGTTCGTTCGTCATCCATCCTAGCTACATGTCTTGCCTATCTGAGCCTCGCTGATTTAATTGCACCTATGATGGAATTGTTGCCGAAAATTTCGGATAATTCGCTATTCGGTCCACATATTGCTCTTAGAATCTTTCGTTCAAAGCAGCTTAACATCTGCTCCTGTTTTGATGTTATTGTCTATGTTTCACACCTATACATGACGATGGGACGAACTACCGTTTTATAGAGACGGAGCTTAGTTGCACGGGATACAAGTGTTTAAAAACAGTTGTTTTAGCGCATAGAAACTTCTGTTCCCTTGCGTAATTCTCGTTTTGATGTCCTCCTCTACATCATAAGTCACGTTCAGTATCGTTCCGTATCAGTATCAGTAGCGTTCCATCGCTAGATATTTAGTTTTTTCTTCGTTTATCACAAGTCCAACTTTACTCGTTTCACTTTCCATTTCTATAAACAGTTCGTTGACTGCTAATGTCCCCCTTTCTATCAGGTCAGCGTCATCAGCGAATGCCGTTAGCTGGTTTGATGTGTAGTAAATAGTACCAGCCAACGCTAAGTGAAATAGAATAGTTGATAGTTTGTCTCCTTGTCTAAGTCCACTTTCTATAGAAAAGGCATCTGAAAGAGTGTTGTCGACCAGTATTTCGCATCTCGTGTCAGTAAGCGTTGCTTTCGTTACGTTGATGAGCTTGGTTGGAATGCCAAATTCATTCATTATTTTGAACAAAGCTTGTCGATCTATGGAATCGTATGCTTGCTTGAAGTCTATGAACAGTTGGTGTATATTTATGTTGAATTCCCACGCTTTTTCCATAATTTGTCTTAATGTGAAAATCTGATCTGTCGTAGATCTACCGCGCCTGAAACCGCACTGATAGTCACCAATAATTTCCTCTGCATATATTGATAACCGTTGGATTTTATACGATACGTTCAGCAGACATATTCCTCTAAAATTTTCACATTCCAATTTGCTTCCTTTCTTATGAATCGGGATTAACATACCAACTTGCCATGTATCGGGGAGCTTTTCTTGTTCCCACGCTAGTCTCACAATGTGGTGTATTCGATGCCACAGCTCTGGTCCTGCTGCATGTATCAGCTCAGCAGGTTTGTTGTCCCCACCAGGTGATTTTCTCGTTTTGAGTCTGTTAATTGCTTCTACTGCTTCATCATAAGTTGGTGCTTCAATCAAAGGTTCCGCGCCCTGATACGTGTTTTGCCCGGCCTGTGGTATTGGTGGTTTGTGGAGCGAATTCTGGAAGTAATCTTTCCATCTTCGTATTATACAATCCGTATCATTAATTATTTGTCCGTTATTATCCTTAATTTTGTTCGTTCGTGTTTGGAAGCCTTTGCGGTGTTTTTTGATAATTCTCTTACATTTCCGTTACGATTCAGTGATTCCAGGAATTGAATTTCACGATTCATATGTTCTCTTTTCTTTCTTCTTAGCAACCTTTATGGTTCGATTTTTTTTCCTGATTTATTCTTGAAGGTCGCGTCCTTCTCTGAGTCGCTTGGAGTCTGGCACTTTTCTTCGCTTCTACAGCAGCTTTGCATTCATCGTAGGGTAGTTTCCAGAGCGTAATTTACTCAACAATTTCTTTCTCAAATCTGTACAATCATACATTTGCCCTCCACTAATGAGTAAAATACTTATAAAAATGTATGACATTTTGACGTTGCCCTCCATCTCTAAGTACATACTTTGTTCTATGAAACGAACAGTGTAGTCTATAGCACTTTCACTTCGGTTGATTGGAAAAAATCCTACTGCGTAAGTAGAACTGAGTCATGAGAAGTAGATTTCACTTCGTCAAATAACAATAAATGTTTTACAATCTAATTTTAAAGATTAAATAAATAAATTAATTAAGACAATAAAATACAACAAAACAATAATACTATTTATTAATACTTGTTGTTCAACAAAATTATCGGTTGTGGGGCCACCAGGGAAGGCTTTTACTCTACAATATGTAACTCATATCTCTGTATTGTCTTCATAAAATATTTATACGGAAAATGAGCGCTTTAAGCAAAAGAGAAATTTATTGTTTACTTGTGCAAAAGTTCTGCATAATGAAAATTACGTTACATTAACTTTAATCCATGGCTGGTGTGTTTATTGTTTTGTTGTAGATGTTCATGCATTGCTCATGGCTTATTATCCTAAAATTATCTTCATTTTATTAAATTGCTGGTTTCAAATATTGAAAGAAATGAGTTTTCTGCTTGCTGCTGCATACACTATATGGAGGTAAGCTTAGGTAAACTAAAGTTATTTACGATTTCGTATTTGCAGCGTTCACTAGTGTGAAATGATAATAACTTTAAACAGGTTTAAAATTATAACAGGAGGAAAGTTCCTCAAAAATAATCCGAAAATTATGCTCCCATTGCTGCGAAAGTGTATGCATGCTTGATGTAAGCTTACGAAAGATACCTAACAATTATTTCGGGCGTATAAAATAACTTAGGTGCAGTTCTTGGGTTCTACATATCAGATTTACTGATTCCCTCGCTGTGTACGTGCTACAGCAAACGTACTTTTCTAAAATCAACCAACCCAAAGAGAAGCGTAATAGTAGATCCGCAAAAAAACCTCTTACAGAGGAGGTGTGACGCAAGTCTTTATGTCTGCTTACAAAAGCTGTGAAATCAGAAAAGTGTGACGCATTAATCAACTAAGGTAAAACTATTTTCTTCCAGTTACAAAAGTTCTGAAATCAGAGGGGGTGACGCATTAAGCTTCGATTCGCAACAAACATTTTTAAACAAAATTATGTTGAGTTCAAAAAATTGCGTCACAAATGCCAGACCCAACGACGAAACAATTTTTCTGTACTTTCAGTTTTTACGCGAAAATTTGACTTTTAATTCTTATCACATAGTTTAGGGTAAATTTAAATTTTTGCGTCTAAAAACTTGGTGTTGAAAAATTATGATTATGCAACTGCGAGATAATTTTTTTTATCTTCGAGGAGGAGGTTAGCATCCCGAGCCGAAGGTGAGGAATTTATTCCCCCGATAGGATAAACAAATTATCTCGCAGTTGCATATGCTATTTAACGAAACAAAGTTTGAAACCAACAATTAATGTATAATTTAACTGCCTAGGGAAGCACCGCGGTGAAAAAAGCTTTTAAGACATACGCGTGTCGTTCGGATGTCAAATTACATCGACTAGGGAGTGTAATACGAAATTTCTCTTCTGTTCTATGTCGTCGTCCCGTTTTCGCTTATGTGATAAAAAAGAATACACACTTGTCACGGAGAGTCTCGGTGAACCTCGAGTGCTTCGTGACAAGTGTAACATTTATTAATTGTCGAGATCCTACCACTGAACGCGTTTCACGGACAAAAAAAAAAAGACCAACAACCTCATAGGTGAAATTATTCGTCTACAGCTTTGTCTTGAACATTTTTTAAAAACTCACAAAACTCTCGAAGTTTAAAAGTTGAAAATCTTTCAAAAATTTGAAACAATTACGGACTTTCCCTGTTTCCTGATATCCATGTCTTTCATTTGGCGTATTGATGAGCATTTTCTGCTTGCAGAGATATAGCGAAAATGTTTCACCTAGGGATCGTTCATAAATTACGAAACGGTTTTGTGCTGCCATCAATTTAAAGTCATTTTCAAAGATTTCCAACAGCACTACAAAGTTACTCGGCAACACTACAAGAGAAGAATCGTAAGATTGTGCAACGTTTCGTTTTAACTCGTTTCACCGATAAACCGAGTTTTACATGCACAAAATGCAAGCGAATACGTGAAAAAAGAGATAAAAGAGAAATAAGAAAGATGCACAAGTTTATGATTCTCTTCCTGTATGACATATTACGTGTATAGAACAAATCAGTGATGCCAACGGGGACTCTTTCAAAGGATAGACGGTACACAAAAGAAATTTCCAAAAAATTAAAAACAAATTATTTCACACAAAAAAAATTGTTTGTTCTATGGACTGTCAAGAATTTAAAACTTATAGCAGGGAGCATGCCCGAGGTCGTTTGTCTAGAGAGAAACGCAGACTTTTCCTGTAGTTTCTTTGACAGTTTGTACAAGGAAATTTTTTTTTTTTGAGAACCAAATTTTTCATTGAGGAGGAGGGGATAATGAAATCAGACGTCATTATTTTGGGGGGTCGGAAAATTGTCAAAATAAGCGGACGTCATTTGTGAATTCCATACAAAAATGTTCGTCCCTTTTTTCTCCACAACACTGCACAAAAAAAATCATCACTAAAGAAATATTCACGAAAAACGACCAAATATCGTGTAGGGGTGCGTGTTCCTTGCGTGGTGAGTTTGACTCACACTAAGCACACTGTAACCCGAACTACTAAACAGATTTTCTATAATTTAATTTTCGCGATTTTCTGACGTCCATATGTTTTATTTAAAACCTTCTATAGCGATTTCCGATCTCATTTCGCAGAGATATAAGTGAAAAAGTTCCACAGACCTTCGTAAAACCACGTTTTTGACTACTTTTTCGATCGTAACTTCGAAAATTTTCAACCGATTTTGCCCAAATTCAATCCCAAAATCAATTTTTAGATTATCTTTCAGGAAAATTGAAGAATTTGGAAATTGGATAAGATTTACCCGATTTATGTAAAAAAAAACACGTTGGGCCCTAGTAGAAATTCAGTTTTGGGGTCCTGGCTGAGTCC
Source organism: Pseudolycoriella hygida (assembly GCA_029228625.1). NCBI lineage: Eukaryota > Metazoa > Arthropoda > Insecta > Diptera > Sciaridae > Pseudolycoriella > Pseudolycoriella hygida. The sequence continues at coordinate 23,519,526 of CM055405.1, read as the reverse complement.
AAAAGCTCAAAACTAAAAAATGTTCTTCCATAAATTGTTAGGCATACCCAGGCTTTTCAAACAAAAAAGAAATTATGAAAATCTGAAAAAATTCGCTCAAGTTACCAAAAACAAAAACCACTTAAACGGCCCTATCTCAGCGGCCCTGGAGGGGGGGGGGGTTGGACCGAATGCCAAAAAAAAATATTTCCAACGAAAATATCCCCGTGGACAAATATCACCAGACAAAATAACCAGACATAATAACCACAATTTTCCATAAAAAATATCCCCAAACAAAATATCCTCTCAGACAAAATATCGCCGAAAGCTGAAATAAACAACCAAAAACAAAAAAAGCGTGGTCGAGGGGCGGCAGTCCCCGAAAAGAGGAGTCAAGGGGGGAAAATATCCCATCTTGCGGGGTCTAACGGGCGGAGCCCCTAGCGGGGTTTGGGGCAGCGCCTCATTTACGTAAGGCCGCCTGTAAGGTGTACAAAGCGGGGGGGGGGAGGGGCAGAGCCTACCTACCTACCAATATTTACCATTTCTGAGTAGACATTACATCTGGCGATATTTTGTCCGTTTTTTGTGGTATATTTTGTCTGGGGAGATATTGTCCTGGGATATTTGTCCGGGGATATTTTGACTGCTGATAATCGGTCCTAGAGCCGCCCTGGGGTTTTTGAAAATCGGTTCACCTTTACTCGAGTTATCGTGTTAACAGACAGACAGACGGACGGACATTTTTTTTATTGGTGATTCGTCATCCAAGGACCATGATCTGTGCTCCCCCTACTCCCAAGTCGAAATTCGACTGATTAAAAACGTCGTGGTAAACGCATAAGACCCATTTTCGAAGAACTTCGTTCTTCGTGCGGGTCTAAAAAGAGTCACGTAATTTATGGATGATTCCTTACACTTAGCAAGTGTTACTCATCTTTGAACTTTATTGAATTTTTTATTATCTTTCGGGAAGAAGGCATGTATCAACAACGGTTGAGATTTAACCGAGCTGAAAGGAGAGGGTGGGGAGACGGATTTCGCTTATTCGTGCCCCACATCGGACAACCCTCCCATCAACTACCAGGTCGAAATTCAAAATTTTGCAAATGCAGACTTCTTACAAGTCTAAACAAACGTTTCTCTTTACTATCCCCACTTGTCACGCCTTGTTAGACTTTTTCCACATATCAAATTAAAGAACTGAATTTAAAAAAAACGAACCAAATGTTTTTCAACTCTCAATATTGAAAAGCAATTACTGCAGTAATAGTAACACATCTTCGTGATGTTAACAAAATGAAATGCTTTATATCAGCGACATCTCTTTTAATTATTTGCAATGTCAGTAAAACGAACAGGAAATTTATAATTCAAACTGAAGGCCACATGTGTTGCATCTGCAGAGTCTCTCTACGGTCAAAATAAATTATTCAACAATTGGTTTAGATTGCATTGAGCTTTATATCTGAATGCAGCTAACCGTATTCAAAATATTATTTGCAGACAGGCTTCCTTGTTGTGTTATTTTCGGGAATGTAAATTAGGGTAAGTGAACGAATGCTGAATACATCCAGAAGACATTGATTTTAATTAATGTTCTATTTTGGCATATGAATACGGAATAAACCATTGAAATGGGTATAGGAAAGTAGCGATAGAGTGAAGTCAAAGAAGTTGATGATTGATTGTGGTGTATCTAGGTACAGGAGGTGCAGGGAGATACAGCTAGGTGCCGTGAGGTGCAGTAAAGTGCAGTGAGGTGTGGTGCATTTGATGATAGGGTTGTTCGAATATCACGACACTTACTAACTGAGTTTGTGCGTGACGAGGACGAGAATGTGTGTATCGTCTCTCTGTAATATTTGGTACACAATGCAGAGCTTTGTTTTGCATAAAATGCACGAATTTACTGAAGAACGAATTTTATGGGCAGAGAGATGGCGCAATTTTTTTGTTCTCGCTTGACCGCCAGACCTAGAACATTGCCTTGAGTTCCTATCTGCTTTGCCTTCGTTGGAATTCTTTGCCTTATTTCGAACCCTCAAATTTTCCATCGTTTCCATAATGTGGGTGATAATCAAAAAAACGTTTTTGAATAACACAACTATCACGCATATGGCGTGTAAAATAAAAAGCAACGTAAACTTTTGAATGATCTGTTTCACGAGAATCTCGCAATTCCCATGCATTATTTACCCTTAAGTCGTCCAATTGTTGTGGTATACACCTGACAAAATCAGTGCTTAATAAAGATGCATTTATTTGAATTACTCAACTAAATCAGCAAAGTCACACTTGAATAACCATTTTTGTATTTCACGTATTAATTTAACGCTATTGTGGTCGTGGTATGATTCAGAAGAAATTATTTTAATACCGTAGTTTTCGTCAGATGTTTTTTTTAAATATTAATATTTTATCGGTAAATAAATTGCCATTGTACGTTTCGCTCATACTAAGTATTGCCACACAATTGTCCAGTAGTTGCTGTCCAAATACCTTTCACAGTAATTTGTCAGACTCATCAAACATCTGTTGGACTATTAACTCATTCATGCAACGTACTCGATTTAATCAATTTAATCATGGGAACACAGTAGTACGAAAAACTCCACTGTGAAGCTATGTGCCCACGTTGTTGAAATAATCAAACTTCTCAAACTTTTACAGTTGTATTGCGTGACAAGATAAATAAAACGAAATCAATTTTAAGTTAGCATTTATTTTGGTTGTCGTTTATTGCTAGCTTTATTGTTGTTCCTAACGTAATTAATTTTGTAGGCAAATGCGAATCTAGATCTTCTATTTCAGTATGATTGCTTACCAAATCGAATTAAATTAACGACTAGAAACAGTAGATTGACTTATATTGCAAGCAGACCAACTGTCTTTTGTTTTGTCTTAACTCTCAGATAGGGTGGTAAATGAGGAAAGAATTGAATTGAATTGGATCCGTGTTAACTCTAGCACTTCACTTCTCTTATAATTGTCCAATTATGGAGATTTCTTGCATATCTAATGGAATGAACTTTGAACAAAGACCACAGAACTTCAATCACAACGAAATCCCTTTTTAAAAGGGAAACGTGACGCAAGTCCTCGTCCATTCTTCCAAAACAACTGATATCAGTTGGGGTGACGCGGACAGCTTCGGAACGCAAAAAATTCTTTTGAAATATTTTCATTTTCGATTGAAGAAATGCGTCACAAATGCCGAACCCCCCAAGTTTTTCTGTTCTTTCAGATTTGACACGAAAAGAAATTTAGAGTTTTGCGTAATGTGTGGAGTACGGGTATCCACATTTTTAGCGTACTAAATCTGAAAGCGCAGAAAAATTATTACGTTGGGAGAGTATGGGGACTTGCGTCACGTGCGCATCGCTACCGCGCGCCTATGATACATCAGTGTATCCCTTCACAGAATGTGCTTTTGAAGAAATGTCGTGATAACAGAAAGCATTACGTTTTCTGGTCTTCATTGGTAACACTGAGTTTTCTTGGCACTCTGATACAAAACGACAGATAGTTGAAGGGCCAGTTATTTACTGGACCCGTACGAAGTACGAGTCCTATGCGTTTACCACCACTTTTGTAACCAGTCGATTTGAGGG
>CM055405.1:23450025-23502159 GCA_029228625.1 Pseudolycoriella hygida | reverse complement strand
CAGCGTTAACACAGCGTCAACGCAGCGTTAACACAGCGTCAACGCAGCGTTAACACAGCGTCAACGCAGCGTTAACACAGCGTCAACGCAGCGTTAACACAGCGTCAACGCAGCGTTAACACAGCGTCAACGCAGCGTTAACACAGCGTCAACGCAGCGTTAACACAGTGTCAACATAGCTTCAACGCAGCGTTAACACAGCGTTAACACAGTGTCACAGTGTCGACACAACGTTAACACAGTGACGACGGTGCCTCTACAAAATCCGTAGGCAGAAAATCCAGAGGCGTCAAAATCCGGAAGAAAAAGGCGGAGACTACAAAATCCGGACGTGTCAAAATCCGGAGGCGTCAAAATCCGGAGGCGTCAAAATCTTGCGGCGTCAAAATCCAGAAGAAACTAAAAAATCGGGGGGTCAAGGGGGAATATTCCCCTCGCGGGGTCTAAGGGGCAGAGCCTCTTGCACATATGGCCGCTTGCAGGGCGTAACCAAGCCTGTCGCAGGCGCGGGGGTGAGAGGGCAGAGCCCCCAAATATTAAATATAATTAAGACCGTCCGTCGCGTCGCCAATGAATTACAATCATTCATTCGCTGTGATATATTTTAAGTTAAATGTTAAATTTGTAAAAAATTCAAAATACAGTATTGTATTCTTAGTATTAATAAAAATCCGGAGGCTACAAAATCCAGACGCAACAACATCATCAGGATTTTGATGCCTCTGGATTTTGACGCCACCGGATTTTGACGCCTCCTGATTTTGAAGCCTGCGGATTTTGACGCCTCCGGATTTTGCAGCCTCCGGATTTGTTGTCCGGACTTTGACGCCTCTGGATTTTGTGCCTCAGGATTTCGTAGGGGAGCCAGTGTCGGCACAGCGTTAACACAGTGTCGACACAGCATTAACACAGTGTCGACACAGCGTTAACACAGTGTCGACACAGCGTTAACACAGTGTCGACACAGCGTTAACACAGTGTCGACACAGTGTCGACACAGCGTTAACACAGCGTTTACACAGTGACAGCACAGCGTTAACGTAGTGACAGCACAGGTTTAACGCAGTGACAGCACAGCTTTAACGCAGTGACAGCACAGACAGCACAGCGTGTACGCAGTGACAGCACAGCGTTAACGCAGTGACAGCACAGCGTTAACGCAATGACAGCACAGCGTTAACGCAGTGACAGCACAGCGTTAACGCAGTGACAGCACAGCGTTAACGCAGTGACAGCACAGCGTTAACGCTGTGACAACACAGCGTTAACACAGTGTCTACATAGCATTAACACAGTGTCAACATAGTCGACCCAGAAAAAGCGTCAGCCGCATCAAGGTAATCCAACGACAACCCAAACAAAAATATGAGTATTTTGATTGCTATGCAACTATGCACCATCCTCATTTGTTTCATTGAAGACCTGTCCGTCTCTAGAATAAAATTTTTGCATCATCTTTTTTGTTCGATTAAGAGATAGTCAAATACATGAATACAACACAGTAGAATTGGTCTTACACTTCTTGCAGAACGTAGGATACCACCTCTCATAGGTCGTACCTAGAAACGAGTGAGTCGATTTCGTATGTTGTTTGATGAATTGGACCAGCTGGAACTAAACTAACAAGAAAGCTGCAAAATCTTGTAATTCTTTCACTGTATACCTACATAAAAATTGAGAAAGCTCAAAGGCAAATATACAACTTCGACTGGACTGTCAAAATTCAAATTTTTGAACCATGTGCCACCTGTGAGCTAACACACATGAAACTTTTGTTGTACTAAAAAAATAACTGTCACCCTTTTATCGAGAAGCAACCCATCTGAAGTTTCTAGATTTTTTGTTTATGTCTGTCTCTGATTTACGATTTAGAAGTAAATTCCAGTTAGATCAATCAGAATAATACACAAAATTTACGAGATGGTTGACTACAGCAAGTGGAAAAACATTGAGGTAAATTACCATAGGAAGTTTTCGAGTTATTTTGTTTTCTGTAACACATTTGAAGGTTATATTTGCCGACGAAGAGATGCTTCTGATTGAGCGATAAAAATGTTTCCATAATTTTCCCATTCACATTCAGATATCCGATGATGAAGATGAAACACATCCAAATATTGACACACCTTCATTGTTTCGATGGAGACATCAAGCCAGAACGGAACGAATGGTAGAAATGGAACGTGAAAAACAAACATTGATGGATGAACAAAAGAAAGTATCAGATGCTTTGAAGGAAGTTCGTCAAAAGGTGGAAAGGAATGAGGGAAATGTAAGCGAATTGCAGAAGTCACTAGCTGAACTGGAAGCCAAATCGAAGGCGTTGTCGTTGGATGAGGAAAAGCTGAAAACGAAAGAAAAACTTGCACCGTGGAATGTTGACACAATCAGTAAGCCGGGATTTGCGAAAACCGTAATCAATAAGAAGCCGGAAAAGGAAAATTATGCCAATTTGAGTGAAGAGGAAAAATCAGCGAAAATGAAGAAATTCGTAGAGGTGAATGAAAAGTTATTGAAGCAGTACGGAATGTTAAGGAAATTCGATGATTCAAAGCGCTTTTTGACAAACAACAATCAGTTAGTTTGTGAAGACACTGCCAACTATTTGGTTATCTGGTGTCTGAACCTTGAAATGGAAGGAAAATCTGAATTGATGGGTCACGTCGCGCACCAGTGCATTTGCATGCAATTTATATTAGAGTCTGCCAAACAGTTGGATGTGGATCCGCGTGCGTGTGTCAGTACATTTTTCTCAAGAATTCAAGTGGCCGATGCCGAATACAAAGTACAGTTCGATAATGAAATATCCGCGTTCAAAGATAGGATAAAAGCTAGAGCTGTTGTCAAATTGCAAGAAGCGGCTGCTGAAGCTGAAGAGGAAGAACGTTTGGCTCGATTGGGACCTGGCGGCTTAGACCCAGCGGAAGTGTTTGAAACATTGCCAGAAGTAAATCCATTTTTTTAACCAATTTTTCTCTGACTTACGGTTTTTTCAAACTGTTTCCAGGTTCTCCAAAAGTGTTTCGAAAGCCGTGATATAGCCATGCTTCAAGAAGCCATTACTAAACTTCCAGAAGCTGAAGCCAAGTATCACATGAAGAGATGCATCGACTCGGGTTTGTGGGTGCCAGATGCAAATGCTGATAAGACTACTGATGATAAATCAGAAGATGACGAATTATATGAAGAGGCAATTGATTGTGAAGAACCAACTGTGTCATCGGACTCTAAATAAATGTCTACACACTCGAGCGGATTCGTATTAAGCATTTTTTGTAAAATTTTAATTATCTGCTTGAAATATAAGTTTACGAATGATATGATTGTTAGAGATTGTTACGCGATGTGACACCTAGGGGGGGAGGGGGTCTAAGCGTAATTACGTAATTTAGGAACAGCCCCTAATATCTTTCCTGAGATGATATTATCATATCACCGGACGATATAATAGTTCCAGAAATGATAATATCATACCATTAGGCGATCTTTCCTGAGATTATATTATCATACCAACGGACGACAATATCGTTCCTGAAATGGTAATATCACACCAGCGGACGATAATATAGTTCCAGAGATGATAACATCATACCACCGGACGATAACATAGTTCCAGAAATGATAATATCATACCACCAAGTGATAATATCTTTCCTGGGATGATATTATCATACCACCGGACGATAATATAGTTCCCAAAATGATAATATCATACCACAGGACGATAATGTAGTTCCAGAAATGATAATATCATACCACTGGGCGATAATATCTTTCCTGAGATGATATTATCATACCACCGGACGATAATATAGTTCCAGAAATGATAATATCATACCACTGGGCGATAATATCTTTCCTGAGATGATATTATCATACTACCGGACGATATAATAGTTCCAGAAATGATAATATCATACCACCGGGCGATAATATCTTTCTTGAGATGATATTATTATACCACCCGACGATAAATCGTTCCAGAAATGATAATATCATACCATTAGGCGATCTTTCCTGAGATTATATTATCATACCAACGGACGATAACATCGTTCCTGAAATGATAATACCATACCACCGGACGATAACATAGTTCCAGAAATGATAATATCATACCACCAGGCGATAATATCTTTCCTGTGATGATATTATCATACAACCGCACGATAACATACTTCCCGAAATGATAATATCATACCACCGGACGATAATATAGTTCCAGAAATGATAATATCATACCACTGGGCGATAATATCTTTCCTGAGATGATATTATCATACCACCGGACGATAATATAGTTCCAGAAATGATAATATCATACCACCGGGCGATAATATCTTTCGTGAGATGATATTATCATACCACCGGACGATAACTCGTTCCAGAAATGATAATATCATACCATTAGGCGAGCTTTCCTGAGATTATATTATCATACCAACGGACGATAATATCGTTCCTGAAATGATAATATCACACCAGCGGACAATAATATAGTTCCAGAGATGATAACATCATACCACCGGACGATAACTTAGTTCCAGAAATTATATTATACCACCAGGCAATAATATCTTTCCTGTGATGATATTATCATACCACCGGACGATAATATAGTTCCAGCAATGATAATATCATACCACTGGGCGATAATATCTTTCCTGACATGATATTATCATACCACCGGACGATAACATAGTTCCCGAAATGATAATATCATACCACCAGACGATAAATCGTTCCAGAAATGATAATATCTTACCATCAGGCGATAATATCTTTCCTGAGATGATATTATCATACCAGCGGATTATAATATCGTTCCAGAAATTATAATATCATACCGTCGGGCGACAATATCGTCACGCGAACAATATCATCATACCACCGGACCATAATATAATTCCAGAAATGACAATATCATAACACTGGGCGAATTGATAATGTCATACCACCTGGCGATACCATAACGGTTGACGATAATATCATTCAAAAAACAATATTACGGTATCAGCGGGCGATAATATCGTCACGGGAACAATATTATCATGACGTGGACAATATTATCGTTCCGGTCGACAATGCAATGGGCGATTTTTCCCTGTCCCCGTTTGAAGAAATGTTCTGCATAGAATATCCCAATTTCAAAATTCCGGAAAGAAACACTGGGACTTGCTGGGACCCTAAACAGTTATTCTAGCTGGATTCCAGTCATAATAAAATTAGTTGGAGACATGGAAGATTGAACAAACTTCCAAATTTTGCCATTTTTTTATCAACGCAGCGTTCCGCATGTCATCCATCCATGCTTTTAGAAACTAGGGACCATGCGGTTTTCAACGGTATACTTGGTTCCGCAGAGCTATGTTGGTGCATCTGGTGAATCGAATTCAAAGAAGTCAGTTTTTTTACTTAAAAATAGATCTGGCTTCCCACCCGGGCAACGGGAGTCTCGAACTCTTCGTCTACTTATGAATTACATACCTGGATAACACAGTTTCAGAAGAAACGCTCAATTGCCTTGAAATTTCTTAAGAAAACCGGTTTTGGCCTGTTCTACGCAGAACATTTGCTCAAATATTCCACCACTCAGATCGGATTTCTCCGAAAAAAATTGTCTTCTACGAATTTCTCTATAAGTCCAAGTAATCGAATAAGTGAAGAATGCGTGAAAAATCTTAGACGTGAAAAACTTGCAAAGAAGTTCTCCCGCTTTTCTCTTTTTCACGGGTGTATGTCTTCTAGTCAACTTTGATAGAATCCACGCACTTAGTGCGACATCGGTTTCTATCAAAGAATAATGGCTTTCATGATGATGTGCGCAGAGTCCATTCCAGTAAAATATAAATTCTTTAAGAGTTTTTTCGTTTCATTATGAAATTCGCTATACTTAGGCAGAAGCCGATGTCACATTAAACCAGAGGATTCACGCTTTTAATGCGGCATCGGCTTATGTCAAAGTATACAGAATTTCATTACGAAATCCACAATGTGTCAAGTGATTGTTGGGCTATGTACTTCATCATCCCATTAAATTTCTGTTAATTTTGGCCCGATTTATATTAAGGAAAAGCTCTGAATGTGGACTGTTTCGGGCTTCTTCCATTCTGAAAGTGACAAAGTTGTTCATCCAAAAAAAATGTGGTCAGGATGACTTGGGATGACAGCTCAGAAATCTTAAAACTTCTTAACATTTGGATTTTCGATGATGTAGTGGAGTTTCATTTGGCATCATTAGTAAGTTTTACGCTCTAAGGTTATAAGCCAAATGTATGTCTCAGTTTTAAATTTGACATTTGCGAGAAAAAACGTGACAGCACTTTCGAGGATGAGGACTAAGAAACTTTTGGCTGTTTTCTTCAGAAATCGAGTCTTTTGAAGCACTTTTCACATGCTTTGAGCAAATTGAATGGAAGATAACACAGAGAATTCTGGATAGAGAGAAAAGTCAATGAACTGTTCGAACCAGGGCCGTAGCTTGAAAATATTGACTTTAGGGTGTAGCAGAGTTAAAGACGTTATTTGAAATAAAAAGGAGGGGGCGGGGTAAGGTATGAGGCAAAAACACCCTCTGAACTGTTATAAACCGTTCGAAAAAAATCAAAACTTAAACTTTTCGAATAGCTTATAACAGTTCAAAGTTGACCATATGGATGAAGTTGTTCGGGAATCATTATTTAGAATATTATAATGTCAACGACCTATCAAAACAGTGTCGAAGAGAAGTGTTAAGATTGTAATGAAACTCGGTTAGAAATTGATTTTCTGATGTTCCGTAAAGTTGCAGTAGGTATTTCGGGGGGAGTAGACAGTGCTGTCGCCGCCCTTTTATTGAAAAAGCGAGGTGACAAAGATAACTTTTTTTCACTTTACAAAAATTGAGGCCAACGTTTGTCATAGGTTTTGAAGTTGTTGGAGCGTTCATGAAGAATTGGGATCAAGTAGACGAAAAGGGAATTTGCCCTGGAGAAGCCGATTGGGAAGATGCTCAATGGGTTTGTCGCAAGCTTGACATTCCTTTGGTTCAAGTCAACTTTGTGAAAGAGTTTTGGAATGATGTGTTTGGGTAGGTGAAAGTCGGTCCACTAATGTATCGAATTGCTTATTGTTACTGCAGTCATTTTTTAAAGGACTACCAGAATGGTTTAACGCCAGTGCCGGATATTTTGTGTAATCGTCACGTTAAATTCGATCGTTTCTATCACTACGCCACGCAACATCTTAATGTGGACGCGATCTCTACAGGTCACTACGCTCGTTCGTCATTCGGAACTTACTTGGAACATTTCTCAGAAGCTTCTGGTAAAAGTTCTTTTCCAGTTTAGAGAGTTACGTTCATTGGCAAATTTGTATTTTTCCAGACAATAGACTGCTAAACGCTAGAGATTCATTCAAAGACCAAACGTTTTTCTTATCGCTGATTCCTCAAATGACATTGCGAAAAACCATGTTCCCGTTAGGAGAATTACTCAAAAAGGAGGTGAAAGAGATAGCCAAAGGAGGTGGTATGGACCGAATTAGCCGAAAAAAAGAGAGCACCGGGATTTGTTTCATTGGAAAACGCAATTTTCACGAATTTATCAAAGAGTACATTGAAGACAAGCCAGGCATTTTCATTGACTTTGACACGGGAAAAATATTAGGTTCTCATAATGGAATACACTACTGGACGATAGGGCAACGTTGCAACATCGGTGGAATGAAGAAGCCAATGTTCGTGCTTGCAAGAAACATCATCGACAACTCGATTACAGTGGTAGGGGGAACCGATCATCCAGCGTTATACACAACCACTGTATACACATCGACGCCTTACTGGATCGCTGAAAATCCCTTAGACAAAGGAATACTTAATTGCCGGTTTAGGTTTCAGCACACCAAAGAATTAGTCAATTGTGTTGTCGCTAAAACCGCGTCGAATGGATTGCACATAAAATTAGAAAAAGCTTTACGTGCCATTACACCAGGGCAGTACGCAGTGTTTTACAAAGATGGGGAATGTCTAGGGTCAGCTAGAATAACTGAACCTGGTCCGTCACTACATTTTTGTTCAAACGTAGACTCCAAATATTTAGAAACATCATTTACTGGTGTTGAAAACGTAGCTAGAGTTTGTCATTAAATTTATTTAAACGAAGCGCATTTTGAGTATTAATTTTTTGGAAATATCGTGAATTATTGTGTCGCAGTGCGCAAATCTTCTTTTAGAACACAGAACTGGACCCAACGCAGCCGAAAAAAAAACTGTCAAAAAAGTGCGCCGCCGTCGCAGCTGAAAAATATTTTGAGATATGCCGAAACATCGCGCCGCCGCGCCCGCCGTCGACACATTTTCTATCGGCGTGATAGCTGCAAATTCAACAACTTGAGTATGCCACATTTTCCATAGTCTTGTCTTTAGTGTGTTAAAGGCTTATGTCAAACTATAGTGATTTTCATGACACGATGCTTAAGCTGTGAAGCAAATAATATCATTAGTTTGACAGCTTTGTCATGAAAATCACCTCTGACATAAGCCGTTGACGCATTAAAGGCGCGGAATCAAAAATTACTCAGTGTCATTGAAAAAAAAAAATAAAAAAGTGTGCCGTAGCCGCCGAAATTTAATTTTACGTACGCTGAAACGTGTCGCCGTCGACAACTCTTCGCCGGCACTGAGCAAAAACTCGTTTCGCACTGGTCAAACTAAGAACACTCAAGAAGGTTCTTTTTCTTCTTCTTCTTCTAACGAGATTTCCCTGACATTAATTTCGATTTTCTCCCGTTTTCAAAATGGCAGACAAAAAATTTACCTGAGATAGGTAGTCTTGTCTCTGAATTATTGTTTTTAACGCAAAAAGTAAAACTTCACATTATTACTCTCTCTTTGTCAGTTCACGGATATTCTTTTTAGGAATAGGGGACCTCATTTCGGGGTGCGCATCCGTAATACAACAAATGTTGTCCACAGCATATTTCATTCGATACTCTTCTACCACATCTGGAGCTCTAGGAATATGTCGTGGTGATTTTATACCATTGCAAATCTTAAAAATCTAATTTACGCATAGGAATCATTGATAAATTACGTAATGCAAGAGAGGGAGGGAGGGTGAGAGGCAAGAGTGACAGTCCTAATAAAATTGGGTTAAAGTTGACCCGTTTTGTGTGACTGGGAATAATTTTTGAACACTTTTAGTTTTCACACGTAAAAATTTAAATTTATGCAAAACAATCTACGCAAAAAGAAACAAAAGTCAAATTTTGCAGCGTAAAAACTGAAATTACAGAAAAATTATTTCATCTTCCGGCATTTGTGACGCAATTTTTTGAACACGACGTAATTTTGCTTCAAAAAAGTGAATAGATCTTTGAACACAAGCAAACACTGTACTCAAACAATTTTTGCGTATTAACAGCGATAACGTCATCTCAAATGATATCATTAATTTTGGAAGCGAACTTATGGACTGCGTCACTCTTTACCTTTTAAGAGGTTTTTGTATGCGAAATCAGTCCTTGTCACCTTCGGCTAACTTCGGAACACTTCAAGTCACCTTCGGCTACCTTCGGAACACTTCGTGTCACCTTCGGCTGCCTTCGGAACACTTCGTGGCATCTTCACCTGCCTTCGAAACACTTGTGTCACCTTTGGAACCTTCGGCTACCTTCGTAACACTTCGTGTCACCTTCGGCTACCTTCGGGACACTTCGTGTCATCTTCGGCTACCTTCGGAACACTTCGTGTCACCTTCGGAACACTTCGTGTCACCTTCGGCTATCTTCGGAACACTTCGTGTCCCCTTCGGCTACCTTCGGAACACTTCGTGTCACCTTCGGCTACCTTCGGAACACTTCGTGTCACTCACTTGGTTTTTCGAGCTCAAAGAAACTAGATTTTAATTGTACCAAAATTAAAATCTGGTTTCTTTGAGCTCGAAAAACCAATTGATTGGCGAAATTGTGCCCTATGGTCGAAAGTTTTTGAAATAACAATAAATAACTCAAAAATATTACTTCGTGTCACCTTCGGCTACCTTCAGAACACTTCGTGTCACCTTCTCTCTCTCTCTCTCTCTCTCTCTCTCTCTCTCTCTCTGTAACTTTCCTGAAGAAACCAACTGCCTAGGTATTCTAATTCAAAAGATAGCAAAAAATCCAAGATTACGTCCATCTGACAGCTGGCAGACACTTTCTGAAGATCCCAAAAAATTCTCCAAACGATTGATTTTCCCGCAGAAATCAACTCCCTAGCTATTGTCATTACGGAGCTAAAATTCGAGAACAAAAAAATGCATAATTTATTGCATAGGAAAATTCAAGATGGCGACGTTTTGACAGCTGTCAACCATTTTCTTGAGGTCCCAAAAAATTCTACTGATCAAACTCTATAACTTTCTAAAAGAAACCTATACTCTCGGTATTGTCACTCGATACTAAAATTCGAAAAGACGTAATGCCCTCAAAATTGACCGCTTTTCCAGGTTGCACGACTTTTGCAGATTTTTTCCGGAAAAGCGGCATATGAAATTTTTCATTTGGGGAAGAGACTGACGTTCCCTGAAAGTTTCAGGAAGATCGGCTGACAGATCAGAAAAAACGTTAGTTACAACAATAAGAACAACAGAAAAATTTAAAATGCCGTACATAGAACCGATTTTGATGAGTCTTGACTCGTTGAATTGGAAAGCTGCTGCGACGTTTGTTTTTTTAAAAAAATAATCGGGAGGGGAGGGGGAAAAAAACTCAAAAATTCGCCTATATATATGGCTCGTTTTTGTATGGAAATATTTAAGTTTGTGAACTTCTTTTTTGGCGTATGGAGACTGCGTCACGCCCTCCTCTGCCGACTGATGCTTCTCTCAAACAATAAAGAGAAGCGAAAAATATATTCAGATAGAGGAGAGCGAGAGAGAAAGAGAGAGAGAGATGAAATAAACACATACACATATAGGGCATGAGCAGATAGCCGTTGTGTTCTCTCCTGTAACTGTAAGTCACAACATTTGTATATTGATAGTATAGGCGAAAACAGATGGCAGCACATTCTATACACTTGACATTTGAAACAGGCTAACTTCTTTGCGAATTCTGACATTTGTAGCATTTTAGTTATGGACGTTAAGAGGATAATAGATGTCGCTCTTTTCGTTGAGAATGGCACTTGAATGGTAGTGGTATTTGCATATAAGTGTTTGTTTGCTTTACAGCAGAATCAAAAGAAATACAAATGCAATGGCTCTCTCAACATGCCTCATTCCTTCAGTTCGGATCACTAAGCGACCACTCAATATTTCCTTCGCCCATGTAACGTAGAAAGAAGCATAGACATACTTACCTCTCAGATTTTCGCTAAAATTATTCTTTCGTGAATCCACTTCAAACTTCATCTTCAGTTTTCAGATAGTTTTTGATCAACGTTTATTTCCTTAGCTAACGAATAATTTTGATAGTCTTTACACATCCACCATCTGAAATACAAGCGTTGACAAATACAAAACACTATTTCCAATGATTTTTGCGCACTGCGATGTTCATAGTGTCCTAACACCTTAATTGTTGTCCTCCAGGAAGAAATATTGTCCAGCTCTTTTCTGTTCCACATCTTTTACCGAACTATTTTTATTGATACGCGGCCGGAAGTTGTTTGGATCGCGCCTAAATGTAATACCTAGCAATTCCAAGAATCTATTCATTCCATTCAGCAAAGATTGTGGTGTGTTAGCAATTGTGTCCATGGATGGGGTTCCTTCAAATACGATGACTCGATCAGCCAAGTAGGTTGCCATTATGAAATCGTGTTCAACGACGAAGCCAGTTTTTTTAGCATGGAGAATGTACCTGTTCGTCAGACGGATTTATTAGCAGTGCATTGAGCGACACTCAATGGTCTTACCTCTTAATTACTTTAGCTGCAATCAAACGTTGTTCAGAATCCAAATAGGCAGACGGTTCGTCGATTAAATAAACATCGGCTGGTTTACCGAGACACAAGACCAGTGCAACGCGTTGCAATTCTCCGCCGGACAAATTTTGCACCTCCTGATCCATAATTTCATCAATTTTCATAGGTTTCATAACATCAGCAATGAACTGTGGATGCACATAGGCATCACGAATTTTTTCATGTAACAATTGCCGTACCAAGCCTTGATGTTTCGGCGAAATTTTCTGTGGTTTGTACGAAATGTTCAACACAGGCAAGTCTTCTGCTCCTTCATCTGGTTGCAAATTACCAGCCAACATTCGAATGAATGTCGTTTTTCCCGTACCGTTTTCGCCTAATAGCACGAGAATTTCAGAATCGCTAAATTGTCCTTTGTTAACTGTAAGTTTGAAATTTCCCAGCTGCTTGATCATGTTTGGATAGACGTAGTGATTCATTCGTTTCACCTCCTCTTCGGTTGCCGATTCTGACACTTTAAATGTTAACGATTCGGTTCGGAAGCGCATGTTTTCAGTTGGAACGAAGCCATCGAGGAAAATGTTGATGCCTTCACGAACTGAGAATGGCATAGTAACGACACCATAGCAGCCGGGAACGCCATACAAGCAGCAAATGAAATCTGAGAGATAATCCAAAACCGACAGATCGTGCTCAACGACAATAATGAATCTACGAGAAGGAAATGATTAGTTTTTGTAATTTCATCCTTCCATTCGGTAAAATAATATCATTCTGTGGTGTGTAATTTTATCCCCAGGTAATGGGATTTACCCGGAAATTACTGATACAGAGGTAGGTTTTCATGCACAAATGTAGTGACTGATTTCCGTTACCTGGAGTAAATTTACCTGCCTCAGGTAAAGTCATTTTTAATTTAGCGGTAGAGCTTCTTGTGCGGCTTATGGCATTACCCCATCAAGTGGTGTGCTTATTCATTGACTCATTGACAAAAAATACTAAAACATTTTACCTGTGGCAGGTAGCTTTTTATCCACTGAAGACAAAGTTACCAGTTACAGGTAAAAATGTTTTGTAGGTGTATGTTCGTAACAGGTAATGATAATAATGAGTATAATAGTAATCTTAAGAGCAAGTCACAAAAATGTGAGCTGTCAAATTTGCGATATTTTTTTAGAAGAAAATCCTGCGTAAATAGCAAATGATTGTACTGTGAGAGGATGGCTCTTACATGAATAATAGATGAAGCAGAATTCAAAAAATTTGAGAACGAAGGTCGAAAGTTGCTCTGAAAAATCATCGCAATCCGTAACTGATTTGTGATATTATTTCAGAGCAAATTTGTACCTTCATACTTAAAGTTTTTGAATTCTGGTTCATCTATTATTTGGGTGAGAGTCATCCTCTCACAGTACATAAACTATAATTTTGAATAGCTCTTCATTTACGCAGGATTCTGTTCTGAAAAAACATCGCAAAATTGACAGTTCTATTCAGTTCAAAATTTGATCTCAAAAAACATCGCAAAGATCTCGGCGAATGCGATGTTTTTTCAGATCAAATTTTGACACTAAGACTCAATAATCATATATTCTGATTCAGAGAATCTATAAAGGGATGTGTTATGCAAACAGTAGATGTTTCGGAAGTTGAAATTGATGATCACTGCCTTAGAAATATGCAATGAAAAAACATCGCAAAACATAGAACTGTCCAAATATCTGACACGCTCTTAAGAGCATGTCGCAAAAATGCGAACTGTGAACATTTGCGATGTTTTTTTTAGAACAGAAACTTGTGCGAATAACAAATTATTAAAAATTATAGCTTACGTACTGTGAAAGGATGACTCTTATACGAACAATAGACGAATCAGAATTCAAAAAGTTTAAGTATGACGGTACAAAGCTCTGAAATAACATCGCAAACGAACTTGGAATGCGATGATTTTCTTTATTCATCTCTTGTTCCTGTAAGAGTCATCCTCTCACAGTACATGAGCTGTAATTTTGAATAATTTGTTATTTATGCACGATTCTGTTCTAAGAAAAACATCGCAAATTTGACAGTCCAAATTTGTGCAACCCATTGACCCATTTTAACCCATTAAGGGTTAGAGACTAGATCAATAGTTAGAGTTTGGCTATTTGTGGTTCCACTTTTTTTGAGATCCTTTCACTATCTGAAACTTTTACAGTGCCAGTTGTAAGATGTGCGACAAACCCAATGCCATCTATGAGATGTACTAGGAACGAAACTAGTAGGAGCAGAATACCGGAACCTCCCACCGATTCCTTCCACCGGTAAGTCGTACATACGATGGCTCTACACACAAATTGAAATGACTTGATCCGATTTAATCAGCAGCGATAGCTACTCTATGTTTTCACCCTTTCTGTCCGTCCGTCTGTCTGTACACCGTCAGCGTCACACATATGACGTCATAAAAATGCCATCACAAATATGACGCCACAAAAATGAAGTCACAAAAGTAACTTTGCAAAAATGACGTCACAAATACAACCAAAAGTTATGACGTCATGGATAATGTTTCGTTTAATTCTTGAACAGTTCACCATCACTACTTTTCTATACGAATGTCATTGGTTCATTTTGTATAAAAATCTAACAAGCGGAAGAAATTTGTCAGACTGACTCCACGCTTTTAGTGCGGCGTCGGCCAATGTCAAAGTTTAAAGAATTTCATGGTGTGTTAAGAGTGATATCGTGAAATCTTCAGGTGGTTTCCATACATGTCATTTCCGAATCAAGCGATCTATGGCTTTTCTTTTTTTATGTCTTTCAGTTTTTTTTTTTTTAATTTTCGTTTTCGAGTATTATGTGCCGAAAGTGGTATACTACAAGGGGTCTGAAAACTGGTTTTAATTATTTCTCAGAAAGTAGTCGATGGAAAGTGCTGATATTGTGTACGAATATGAAGTAGCACGATAAATTTGGGGGGGGGGGGGTTAATTGTTGACAGCGGCATCAGCTTCGGCTGTTGGTGAAAATATGGCCGAACAAATGAGAACTTTTGTCGGTTTAAGGTCCTAAGGAATAGAGCAACCCAAGTGATTTCCCTAGCCAAAAAGAGGTATTATGGCAGGAAGCTACGAGGCGTTACTCCGTCAAGACAGTTGTGGGGTAGTCTTCGCAAGTTGGGATTTGTGTCGAATTCTGATGAAGACGTTCCACCGTTTACGGCTGATGAACTCAATTCCCATTTTGTGAAGAAAGCGGACTATTCAGAATTTCCTCGTTCGATTAATGTAACCGATAGCCCAATTTTGACTGCGCCACGAAGGCCAGACTGCTCTTTTTCCTTCCGATGCTCCTCTGACTCGGAAATTATAATGTCGATGAACAGTATCAAGTCTAACTCTGTTGGCCTCGACCAGATTCCGATTCAGTTTGTCAGGATCCTACTGCCGGTCATTCTGCCAGTTGTGAGGCACATACTTAATTCAATCGTGACCAAGTCCCTTTTCCCTAAATACTGGAAAGCAGCGAAAGTGTTACCAAGGCGTGAGAATTCTCGTCAACCCTCTCTTGATGACTATCGGCCCATCAGTATACTGCCATCGCCATCTAAAGTTTTGGAGAAATTGCTGAAGAGGCAGGTAACTGACCACCTGAATGAAACTGGCCTTTTTTATGAATTCCAATCCGGGTTTCGCCCTGGGTACAGTACTGCGTCTGCTCTGCTGGAAGTTACTAGTGACATTAGATTTAATATGAGTAAGGGTATAGCGACTATCCTCCTTTTACTAGACTTTTCTAAAGCGTTTGACTCAGTGTCACATGACTTGCTTCTTACTAAATTATCATCAAAGTTTGGTTTTTCGACCAATGCAATTAGTATGATGGGAAGCTACCTATCGGATCGCTCGCAATGTGTCAATATCAATGGTTTTCAGTCCCAATTTCTTGAACTTTGGTGTGGTCTGCCTCAAGGATCGGTACTGGGTCCACTGCTATTTTCTCTATTTATCAATGATCTACCTCAGCGGTTAGGACACTGTATAAAGCGATTCATGAGAACAGCATTTCCGCTGATATGCGTCTGTTGAATTCTGACCTAATGGAAGTGATCAATTGGGCGAAAGATAATAGACTGAAATTAAATGCGGGTAAGACAAAGGCGGTGATTGCCTTAACCAGCAACTGGGTGAAAGATATCCCAGAGTTAGAATTCGATGGAGTAACAATTGTGTACGAGGATAGTGTTTTGGACTTGGGTCTGATAATAGATAACAAGATGGGGTGGGTTCAGCATGCACAAGCTGTCTCTTCTAAAATTTTCGCCGGCCTTCGAAATATGTGGCCGAATGCTCGCTTTATTCCACAAGAGATGAAGAAGCTCCTTTTAAAGTCTCTCTTAATGCCTCATCTTACATACTGTTGCCCTGTTATTGGGGAGTTGAGTGCTGCAACCAAGAAAATTCTCCAGAAACCCTTCAATGCATGTGTTCGGTTTGTATACGGTATTGGCAGATATGAATCCTTTTCGGGCTTTAGCAGTCATCTTCTCGGAACAGACCTATTTACGTACTTTGACTACCTCACCTCTACTTTCCTGCATAAAATTATTTTGACGAAAGAGCCGCGATATGTCTATGAAAGGCTCATCTTTGGTTCATCTTTACGTACGTTTAACCTATTATTGCCACGTAATGACAGGGACGTAGTTAATAATTCTATGTTTGTTCGTGGAGTGGCGAAATATAACGCACTGCCTGGTGCAATAAAATGCAGGCTCTCGTTAACTGGCTTTAAGCGTGCGTGCAGGGAATTGTTTGGCTTTGGAAGCCGCAATTAACCTGCACACCTCTATATCACTACATGTCTCTGTCATTACGACTTTACCTTTCTATCTCTTTTTGTGATTATTTTTCTCCTTTCTTTTTGTTTTCCACTAGACATACACATAAATTTCTACTGGCATCCTACCAATCATGTACACATTAATCATATTACAGACAACGAGGGACAGCTCCTTTGGAATGCGATCCGTTCGTTGGAATTATTTGGTACGCTTGGCTCCTACTTTCTTTATAATATTTTTTGTTTTTTTTTTTTTAGCTTCTTGTGAATGATCTTTTGATCAATGAATTGTAATATTTTTTTTCTTTTTCTCTTTCTTATGTTCTTTTTTTTGTATCTAATTTCTTCTTCTTGAACGCGGAATGTATATGTAATCTAAAAAGGCTCTATGGCCTTAATCATATATTTGACATAATAAACAATCAATCAATCAATCAAACTTTCAAAGGCTAATTTCAACTTGCAGCAACGGTGTGGTGCGAAACTAACCCCGCTAACCCCCCATAAAAATCGGTGGTCATGACCTCTATCAATCCGCGTAAAAACCTCTTCAGCACTTTTCTGCTGCAAGAAGCAAAAATATTTTTTTGTTCAATGAAATGTATGTTGGTATGCATTGTGTCCGTAATGAAGCCCTGAACATTTTCTGTGAACAAATACATCCGATCACAAGTTTGGGCAGAAGAAGTCTTTTTCATACATTCTCGCCACCCCACAGTGTGACATTTCGTTCAAAATGGAGCCGTTTGTCAAAATCGGGCACTACGCCAAATTTACCAAATAAGGCAAAATCGGTACAAATTGAAAAATATTTGAAATCACCTGAAGTTTTCGCGATACCACTCTTAAGCAACGAAAAATGGTGTGTTTATCGCAGAGAAATAATAAGTTGGTACACCTGTGCCGAGGTAGAACGCTAATGTGAAAGAGAGCTTGACTGTATGGGAGAGAACCAGCCGAACCAGCCCAATTTTGTACGTATTTTTCTCCCATGTAACCCAGCTGTCATTCACATAAGCGTTCTACCTCGGCACAGGTGTACCAGCTTATCATTTCTCTGGTTGAGCTATGCACTTCATCATGAAATATCGTCACACTAAACGCGCGGATTCAGTTAAGAGCAGATCAATCGTTGTGTCAAAAGTGTTTTAAAAATTTACTTACTTAGTTGGATGGATCAAATGACGAATGGTCAAGGCAGCATTCAATCTTTGTCTCACATCCAAATATGATGACGGTTCATCAAACATAAAAATGTCGCCGTCTTGAATACACACCATCGCAATAGCAAACCGTTGCAGCTCTCCACCGGACAATGCTTGAATTTCACGATCTCGTATGTGGGTCAAGTCCAACATTGTGCAAATTTCGTCCTGATTTTTGCGATCGTCTTTCTTATCCAAAAGAACGCCAACAGTTCCCTTGACCGCACGTGGAATTTGATCAACGTACTGTGGTTTGATCAGAGCTTTTAAATGATCTTCCAGGATTTTCGTGAAATAGTTCTGCAGTTCAGAACCACGAAAGTAAGTTAGAATTTCCGTCCAATCTGGTGGATCGGAATAGCGACCTAAGTTCGGTTTCTGTTTTCCTGCAAGAATCTTTAACGCCGTTGATTTGCCGATACCATTTTGTCCAACCAGACCGAGAACTTCTCCAGGTCGTGGTATGGGCAATCGATGGAGCTTGAAAGAGTTCTTAGAGTAACGATGAGTCGTATGCTTCTCTAAGTTGCTAGGAACGTTGATGATCATAATGGCATCGAATGGACATTTCTGTACAACGAATTATTGAATAGAAACTTCAAATTATAATATTTAGCACACGTTACCTTGACACAAATACCACAACCAATACACAATTCCTCCGACAAAGATGCAATCTTAGAGTTTGGACTCACTTCGATGCATAGTTTTCCCATACGGACTACCGGACACGATTTCTTACATTCTTGACGACAACGTTTCGGCTTACATTTGTCGTCGCTGACAATAGCAATACGAGTTTGCTTGTCCGTTTCATCCTGCGATTTATTTCGAGACATTCTGAAATACAATTTCGAAAACAAGATGAAAGTTAGTCACTTCAATTGATTAAAATTGCCACACAGCCATGAATATCACACACACACATAACCTCAAAAACAATTGGATTTATCGGATTTTTACGTCACAGCCACAACTATCAGACAATATTTTCATTCGAGGCTGAGTGGAAATGAGTCCAAAACTTTTTATATTCAAGAAATACAACATACTTGCTCGATTATCGTTATGAAATTGGGATAAATAGGCGAACGCTCTTGCGTGTCAGCCAAATTTACATCAAAAAAGGAACGTCCGTCAGGTTGGTGGTAAATATGTCACATAGACAGTTTTGTTTCTTATTCTCTTTTATTATTGAAAAGTGTCATACGATGACATCCATTCGGTCGCTTCAATAGAAGTGTTCAGATAGATATATTGGTATGGGTTTGAGAGCAACATTAATACGTCACGATGATCACGATACGATTTTTTTTGCATATTTTGCATGTTCATTAGGGTGGTCCAAAAAAGTAAAGTGTCGAAAAGTTTGGGGCACCAGCGTTAAAACGAATCTAAATGGGTCCCTGATAAAAAGTGTTTATGGACGCAACTCAATCCGGAGTGATCTAGGGGTTCCGCAAAATCAAAATAGTCGAAAAATCCCAAAAACAGTGAAAAACGTAGACTTTTGCGAAATTGCATGAAACTAGTATAAGGGTAGGAGTCATGTTCAGGCAAGGTTAATGAAATCCGTTCAGAATAGTCCGCAGAGAACGTTTTTTTGACTTACTTCGAGTTTGCGCACGCTGTCGGAATCATGGGAGCCCATTGAAGAACAAAATGTACCCAACTTTTCCTAGTGCCAGACCGCGACGACGACATCAGGTAGTGGCAAACTCAGGGCCGTAGCCAGACCGAAGTTTCAGGGGGGGCGTGCGCCCCCAAAGTTCACCAGTGCTATAAAAGTAATTAAGCTGTATCTATCGTATATGACAATGGAAAACTTTTATAAGGTGTTGTGAAGATTTCTGTCCGAAGTTTAACATTCGCACAAAGCAGTTGAACGTAGAAGCGTCTTGATATAAATTTTGCTAAGATTGTTGTTGTCTGAGCTTTCAATAATGTTTTAAGTCGCGAGCGAAATTTTTTGACTTTCATGGTTAGGCCATTTCAAAATTTTGGCATCAGATTAAGCCCAAAATACCTGTAATACTCGACTAGCGTAACATTTATTTATTTTATTTAGCGTACGTGTTTACGGGTTACAATATAAATATCACAAATAGTTTACAACAAGTAACATGAGACTTACAGACTTTCAGCCCAAAATACCTGTAATACCCGACTAGCGTAGCATGAGACTTACAGACTTTCACAGTTTGGCTTGAATGTATGTAAATTTAGCTAAATTGTTGTGTGTTTCAACGGACTAATTCTAGTGACTTTTTCGTACAAACATACGTTTTCAAAAAAGTGAGTCTACAATTCTCTTCCAAAATACGTTACCTGAAAGCACCAATTATATTCTTTCAAGGCTTACGGATTAACGAGATTGATTTTTGTTTTTATTTGTTGAAGCGTTTCATTTAAGAAATATTTAGCCGCGCAGCGAAAATTTTTTTTATTTAATTATTCTAATATTTAATTCTATTTAATTATTGTCTAGTTCTTGTATTTCAATCTGAATATATGTGAAAAGTTAGCTGACTAAGAAAATCTCTTGAGAAGGTTGCAATATTTCTAAAGGGGACGCAAACTTTTCTAGAGGGGGCCAAGCCCCCTCTGCGCCCCCCCTGGCTACGGCCCTGGGCAAACTAATTTAAGGGAAATGTTAGGAATGAACAGTACTTTTAATATAAAAAATAACACTTGTGTTCAATGCACAAACTTGAAGTTTCCTGTGTCTTAAAAGTTGACCCGTATTTCACGATAATGTTAGAGCCGCATGAAGTCATTTGTTCTTACGTTTGAAATCGAATCGAATCGAATCTTTTTATTCCCTACTATACCTATTTTCGTTTATCTCTTAGGGAATAAAAAGATTCGGGGAGTCGAAAAATTTCAAACGTTGGAACAAATGACTTCATGCGGCTCTAACATTATCGTGAAATACGGGTCAACTTTTAAGACACAGCAAACTTCAAGTTTGTGAATTGAACCCAAGGGTTATTTTTTATATTAAAGGTACTATTCATTCCTAACATTTCGCTTAAATTAGTTTGCCACTACCTGATGTCGTCGTCGCGGTCTGGCGCTAGGAAAAGTTGGGTACACTTTGTTCTTCAATGGGCTCCCATGAATCCGACAGCGTGCGGAAACTAGAAGTAAGTCAAAAAACGTTCTCTGCGGACTATTCTGAGCGGATTTCATCAAACTTGCCTGAACATGGCTCCTACCCTTATACTAGTTCCATGCAATTTCGCAAGTCTACGTTTTTCACTGTTTTTGGGATTTTTTGATTATTTTGATTTTGCGGAACCCCTAGATCACTCCGGATTGAGTTGCGTCCATAGACACTTTTTATCAGGGACCCATTTAGATTCGTTTTAACGCTGGTGCCCCAAACTTTTCGACACTTTAATTTTTCCACACATTTTTGGACCACCCTAATGTTCATAAACTCGTTTCAACATTTTTACAAACTTTTTATTTCTTCGTAGGTTATTAACACCGCAAAACAATGCGTAGAAGTAAAAAGTTCATAAAAATGTTGGAACGAGTTTAGAGTTTTTGATTGCCTCCAAAACCATACGTATCAAAACTGCTCTTTTTCAACACCTTGTAACCCTTGTAACGACCAAGACTCAGCATATTTCACCTAAATTGCAAGAGTTTTTTTTTTAACTGCGTCTTATAGTGTTAGGAGCGTTAGGAGTCTTGCAAATTCGGTTTCTACTGCTGTTCGAATAACTCGTTTCTAAAATTGCTTTCAAAGAGCAAAAAACTGTCAATCATACATACTTTATAAACGGCCCCTATATTCAACGTACACCGCTCTTTGATTTGATTTTCTTTAACTCATGGGAACCCTTCTGGTTTTCTGAAGAAAAACAGCCAAATTGTTTATAACCATAGGGTTGAGAATCAGATCAGAGCTTTCTAGTTCTGGTTTACCCATAATTTGCCTCCTAAACAGTCTATATCTGGGACAGACACTAATGACGTGATATCCAGTTTCGTCACCACTATGACCACAAACGCACGCCGGGCTATCCACGCAGCTTATGTCATAGATGAACTAGATGCCGATGGACTTTTGCAAAATAGTTTTGTGTGTTTGGCGCCCTCGTACTGCGACCATCTTCTGATATGCTCTTTTCGAAGCCATTCTTTAACTATCGCCTTTCTCGTGGATATGGAAATACCGAACATGGGTCCTGAACCAATAAAACCTTTACTGGCTCCTAGGGGAGCAAGTTCGTCCGCTCTTTCATTACCTGTGATGCCGCTGTGACTTGGAACCCAGAGAACTGTTACGGAATCCGTCTTTCCGAGCTCCTTAAGGCTCACTTTACAGTCAAGTACAGAGATTTTTCATTTGGAACGGGTTGGCTCAGTGGTAGCGTACTGGCCTTCCACCAAGAAAACCCGGGTTCAATCCCCGTGAAGGCAAATTCTGTATAGGATTTTTCTTCAATGTCTAGCATGAAAGCAACGTTCCTAAGTGTACCCAAGCTTCCCAACACGGGTAGTTGAGGAATTTAGTGCCCTCAACGAACCGTACACAGAAGAATGACATGAATGACGCAACCCATTCACGATGAATTCTGTGTACAAAATATCTGAGTCTAAAAAGTATAACTTTAGGCGGAGATATAAATAATTAGCACTGAAAGAAATCCTATGGTGTTGCTAGCCTATAGGCGTGGTTCGGAATTCACGTTAAGCATGTGGTCCACACTCACCAACCCGCACTGGCCCGCGTGGTGTTTCATGGCTAAATACCCCTAATTGGGAGGCCTCATCCAGCAATGGATAATATGGCTACATTATATATATACAGAGATTTTATTGATCAGTTCATCGCACAGTTTCGATACAGCAAAAAGTTCGGTCTGATTGACGGATGCCAATGAACTGGTTGGTAGGTTACCTTCTATGTTCAAACTATCGCATAAATAACCGGCTCCCGATGAATTTTCTCCACAGGAACCATCCGTGAAGCAGACGACGTCCTCGGTCGGAGGAAAGATTTTACTCTCGCCAAGCCAATCCTCTACTTCAGGGATAATCCAATCGAAGTCATCATCGAGCATATATTCCGCTTTGATTTGATCACTGGGCATAAGCAACCGTTCATCTTTGACTATCCTAATGATGGCTGAGTGTCCTTCCTCAAAGATCGGAGACCACAAACCATTGCATCGGATATTGACAGAGGTGTTAAAAGCAACAGATTTTACAAAATGTCAAGCGGCGGAACATCGAGAAGAGCTTCCAGGGCCGCAGTGGCGGTTGAGCTCTTCACGCCTGTAATGCAGAGACATGCCAGACGCTGAAGTCCATCTAGTCTTCTCTTGGCAGTGCATATTTCCACTCTAGGCCACCAGACTATACATCCGTGACAAAGAATAGGTCTGACAACCGCTGTGAAAATCCACCATATAGCCTGAGGAGATAAGCCCCATGTCGTTCCAAAAGTATTTCTACACAACCAGAACATACCGATGCATTTGTTAAATTTATCCATGTCAATTTGTGATCAAAAATCGCTCCGAGGTACTTAACACTCGCTCTCAGATGAACTTCCGTTCCGGCTTTTCTTCTGCTAAAGAAGATGATTTTGATTTTGACTGGGTTTACCATTAGCTTGTTTTCAAGACACCACACTTCGACCACCCTAATAGCGGTTCTCATCAAATCTCCAATAGTGGTGTCGAATTCCCCACAGATTAGGGTAGACACGTCATGACGCGTCATCAGAAAAGCCTTGAGCGAAAATGCCTGAGTTTTTTAGTTTTACCAAGAGCGAGTCAATCACCATACACCAGAGTATAGGAGAGAGAATACCACCTTGTAAGCAACCCCTAGTTACTCCGAGCATGATGTTGGTGCCGCAAATGGTGGCCTCAACAGTTCTACCGCTCAGCATTCTGACTATCCATCTGATGGCTACATCGTTTACTTCTCTTTCAGCCGCTGCCTTAGTAATCACCTCAAAAAGTTAGCTTCGGTTGCAACTCCAGTCTTTTGTTTTGACATTTACAAGTAATACTTGACGTGAAGTTAGCTGCAGTTAACTTCACGTTGAATATTAGTTGCAAAGATTAAAACAAAAGACTGTCACGCACCTGTGCTGAAAATTACTTGCAAAGATCGAAACAAAAGACTGTCACGCTCCTGGTTTAACCGGATCCGTTATGAGAGCAATTCCCAGCGAATAAAACTCAGTTTGTTAGGAGCGTGACAGTCTGTTGCTTTGTTCTTCTCAAGTAATACTCAACGTGAAGTTAGCTGCAGTACCGACAGAAGCTAACTTCATTGCAAAAAAATCAGCTGATTTCATTCATAAATTTACCAAAATCAGCTGACTTCATTGAAAAAGTTAAAAAATCTGGTGATTTTGTTTGCAATGAAGGTGTTCGTTCGGTCGCAACTGCAGCTAACTTCACTTGCAAAGATCAAAACAAAGGACTGTCACACCTCTGGTTGTCACTGTTAAAATTTTGTATGGAAATATCCACGCTATTAGTACGGCGTCGGCTTATGTCAAAGCATACCAAATTTCATTGTGAATTTCATAGGATTATGTAAAAGCATACCAAATTTCATGGTGAATTTCATAATCTGTCGAGGGATGAAAAATGGAGTGATCATGCACTTCATCACGAAATTTCGTATACTTTTACATAAGTCGACGTCGTGCAAGTCGCGATGATTGGCATTGCCTACAAATGACCGGTTAATGTAAGTAGTGTTTTGCACGTAAATCGGCAAAAAGAGAAATCAAAAACATTTTAAGTGAATATTGACCATTTATTAAGTGCAAGCAAATTGAAATAATTAAAAATATGAAACCATTACCCAAGGAAAATTTTTATTTGTTGGCACCGCCCCATCCAAGGAATCCTTTAACAAATCCAGAGATGCCGGCACCTTTCTTTGCACCAGGTGAGTCCAATTTATCGTCCAGCGAAGGGAACTCAACAAAATTTAGAGCTAAATCAAAGAATAACGGTTTGCAAGGAATCGGCTGCATTTCAGGAGTAAGTTGAAAGACATTGGGATTTTTCGTATTTAGCTGTTGATCTTCCTTGTACTCAGAT
Organism: Pseudolycoriella hygida; assembly: GCA_029228625.1. NCBI lineage: Eukaryota > Metazoa > Arthropoda > Insecta > Diptera > Sciaridae > Pseudolycoriella > Pseudolycoriella hygida. The sequence goes on along the minus strand of CM055405.1, from coordinate 23,477,155 downwards.
AATCGATCGATTAAAGGTTTCGACGATTTTTGAGATTTGCCAGACGTTATAAGTTCTTCGCTTGTGTCATCTTCCAGTACACTATACGCATGTGCTGAGAATTTGCAGCTTTCAATCAGTGTTATTAGCTGCTTCAAGTCTTCGGTCAAATTAAATTGCTTCGGTTTTAGTTTTAATGCTTCGGTAGCGTAATTTGTTGATCTAACATACAGAGCGACTGCTTCTTTCCAACGCTTCAATCCAACCAATGTAACGGCAATGTAATAGCAACGGAATGCCTTGAAAGACAATGAAAGAACTTCGATTTCTTTCTGATAATCTTTGTCTTCTTCCAATCCACTAATTTGCTGTAACTCTGATACATTCGACGATATGATTTCGTACAGTCGAGTCAAATCCTGTGGACGTACTTTCTTCACACCATCACCAGCTGTCTTATCGGATGCGTCGTCTAAGCTTTGCTTCGCCTGTGCTACCAAATAAATATTCCTTTCCAATGTACGTATCAAACGAATGTACGACAAGTACGCCAACAAATATTGAATGCCAGACACAGGCCCATCCGATTGACGCAATTTCGGATCTTGCTTGATTTCATCCTTAACCGCCGAAATGGCATCCTTGCAATCGAATAAAACGTTCTCAATGATTTCGATTTTCGAGTTAATCGATTTAGCCTTTTCAATGCTCTTGTCCAAATCTTGAATGCTCAACAAAAAGAGACGAACTTTTTCTGGACGAACAGTAACCTTACGTCCTCGCCATTCCGTCGTCTGTAAAGCTTCACTGCTCTGACTTTTCGTTTGAGAAACCAAAGAGTCAAGATTGCTTAGCAGTCCTTGGGCTCTCATTTCGATTAAATCGTCCATTGATGCGCCATCACCGATGTTGTAAGCACAGTAGCGAAGAGACGGAGTTAGCTCATCCACCTGTAACAAGAACATAAAAATTGTCATATCAAAACATTTCAGAGAGGCGGCCTGCAGCCATTCGAGTTTTGATCAGTTTTCGGATCTGCAGTTTGTGAAACATTTTTGTGGAAATTTTGGATTCTTTTGCCGTTTGCTATTGAAGTATTGGAAAAATTTATGTTTTCGAGAGTTGACGGACGGGTTGGCGGGTGCCATCCACGAGGGCGAAGAGAATGGAGGAGATTGTACACGCTTAACATCCCTTGTGTAGCAGGGCCTATTTTCATGAATTTTATTTTCCGAAAATTTCATAAAATTCACAAAAATTCTCGAAATTAATTTTTTTGGAATTTTCTGGTGTTTTAAAGAATTAAAATTACCGAAAATTCCAAAACATTAACTACGGAAATTTAAAGGAATTTTCGGGAATTAAATTCCCGAAAATGGGCCCTGATGTGTAGTCCTAGTTGACTCAGGCGAAGGCAAGACAACTTTTCTAAAACATCAGCGCTGCATAAGCCCGCTTTTATTTGAATTTCTGTTAACAGTTTTTAGAGGTGGCGCCATCGGCTCACGTGTCTATGCTCTCCAACTCTCTTTAAAAACCAAAATTTTCTTTATTATGGCGTTTTAAATCGTGCAATCTACTCTAATCTACACTTTTAATGGGACCTCGGCTTATGTCAAAGCCACTTGGCTCTCACCGCTCTCACTTGCTAGTTGAGAAGTGTCAAAACTTGCACTTAGAACAGGGGGTGACAGTGCTTTGTTCTGAAACGTGCAAATGCTATTCAGAGTGAAGTTAGCTGCAGTTGCGATCGTAGCTAACTTCATTACAAACAAATCAGCTGATTTTTTGAATTTATCAATGAAGTCAGCTAATTTTGGTAAATTTGTGAATGAGATCAGCTGATTTGTTTGTAATGAAGTTAGCTACGATCGCAGCTGCAGCTAACTTCACTCTGAATAGCATTTGCACCCCGGACGGAGTATGTGAACGCTTTTTCTTTCGTCATGCAAATTTTCCATGGCATAATACATTCCCACAGGTTTCCTATACGATTCTTAAGGGAATGTTTTCACTTATCCCTGACGGGACGGTTTAGAACAAAGGACTGTCACCCCCCTGACTTAGAATGAAGCTGGTTGCAATTTCAGTTTTCAATCATAAAATCGTTTACGTTTGCCGTGAAGTTGGATGCACTCGTACAATTTCATTCATGTAAAGCAAACGTAAACGATTTTATGAATGAAAACTGAAATTGCAACCGACTTCACTCTGAGTGCAAGTTTTGACCGTTTTGACATTTCTCAACAAGCTTGTAACTCATTCCATCCGTATTGCTACTTTGTAAATTATGAAAACGCTACACACTTACTATGGAAAAGTTGCATATTGAAAACAGTGGTGAACGCAAGCAATTTATTGAAAGTTTACAAGGTAGATTTGTTGTGAGCAACGGTATGTTTTGTCTCAATTTTTGAGTCGGTTTTGGCATCACAGGTGGATGTGAAGCAGCGGCCCATGCAACTCGGACATTCATCAAAAAGAACACACACAGGCGAGTGGTGGTCGTGAAAATAGATTTCCGCAACGCGTTCAATGAATTAGACCGAGACATATTCTTGAACGAGATGGCGATGCACTGTCCGGGAATGTACCCTTACCTTCGACAATGTTATGCAGCGCCGACACTACTGCTTTATGGAGACTTCATCTTGTTGTCACAAAACGGAGCACAACAGGGCGACCCATGCGGGCCATTAATTTTTAGTTCAGCAATTCAGGCAGTGGTGGAAGCATTGGTATCTGAATTTGTAGTTTTTTATCTTGATGATGGAACCATAGCAGGGGAGTACGAGAGTGTCCTTGTAGATTTAAAAACTATTATCAGCGAATGTGCCAAAATTGGCCTTCACATCAACCCGGACAAGTGCGAACTTTACTTTTGTTCGGAAGTGGACCAAAACGGTGGATCTTTTCAATGAACAATCACCCGGCATATGTATAGTCAACGAGTTTACCATGCTGGGCACGGCCGTCTCGGACAATGCTTTCGAATGCATTCTCAATAAGAAATTAAGTGAGATGAAACTGATGTTTGAGAGATTGATGGAGTTAGAAAACTATCACATCGCGTTCTACATACTGAAGAACAAAGCAACGTTGCCGAAATTAGTTTTCCCGCTAAGAACGACTCCAACTTGGAAACGCAACGACCGAGTTAGTGAGATGGACAGTGAGATTCAATCCGCATTGGAATTCATAACAAATTCAAAACTTGACATAAACACATAGATCATGGCATCTCTACCAGTGAATTCGGGAGGTTTGGGAGTCCGAAGAGTTTCAGATACTGTTTTGCCCGCCTTTTTGTCATCTGTTAATTCAGTTGCCCAGCTTGTTAGTACTATGTTAAATGAACCTTCGCTGCAAGTTGAGGAAATTGCCTATTACGAAGATGGACTAAAAGAGTGGAGAAATTTGCATCCGGAAGAGATTCAACCAGAAATGCCATCGCAACAGCGTCAATGGACCAAGATTACAACCACACGGTTGATAAGCCAGTTGAATTTCGAACGCGATGTAGACAGGGCACGATTCTTGGCACTCCAGGCACCAGAGTCTGGCGCGTGGTTACAAGCGTTGCCATCGCAGGTTTTTGGCACACTGACGGATCACAGTTGGCCTCCGGTTGGGAATGGACATTTGTGCGTCACATATTTGCCGCTGCGGATCAATGGTGGACAAAAAAGGTCATCACGGTTTGAAGTGTCGCAAAAGTGCAGGCATGCAGAATTGAACAGCATAATTAAAAGAGCATTGGTGTCGGCTGACATACCCTCCAAGCTGGAGCCAGTAGGCCTAGTTCGTGAAGACGGTAAACGGGTCGATGGCATGACACTTATCCCATGGACAAGGGGTAGTGCACTCGTTTGGGACGCGACATGCACAGATACTTTGGCTCCAAGCAACCTTCGCCTAAGTCTAAGGAATTCCGGAGGAGCAGCAGAAGACAAGGCTCACAGGAAAAGATTAAAGTACCGCACGATAATTGACCAGGGTTATTACTTTATTCCGTTCGCGGTCGAGACGCTGGGTCCATGGAGTGGCCCATCCGGAGTGGAACCATCCGGTTCTTCAAAGCTATAAGCGAGAAAATTGTCCTGAAGACAAGTGAGCCTCGATCGGAATCCTTTTTAAAACAAAGAATAAGCATGGCCATACAAATGGGTAATGCTGCGGCGGTCATGGGCACTTCTCGGTCTTGTGACAAAATGGACGAAATATTCTATTTGCTGTGATAATTGCTCTCGTCGTGTATAAATGACCAATTGTAAATGTTCAAATGCTGACAAATAAATTTATATTTTTGAAGACCATGTAGCAAGAGCAAAAAGTTGCAAATAACGTTCCTTACAAAGCATACCGTTAGAATGAGCCTTATGCACTTCACCATGAAATTTTGTATTTTTTGACTTAAGCCGACGCCGAAGTCGCATTAAACGCATGGACACCCTTCGCTCTCGTAGTGGATCCACTTTAGTTATATTTTTGTATAATGATCTCGCCCTTGAACGTGACCAGTAAAGTACCGTGTGTCATGAAAAGTGAAAGGCAACCACTTTTCTTAGCGATTTCTACTGATCATATGGTTGACGGGTCTAATCGCTTACTTCAAAACTTTCAAACAAGAATTTACTATCGGTGTTGTGTTGTGTGTTGTTTTTATAGCTTTCGTTAGTTATTTTGTGTAAATATGGAATTATGTATTGTAAACGATCCGTTAAATTATATCGAACCGAAAGACCACCACAAATTTGGTGAAATTTACTGCAACTATGAAGGGAAGCTAACATTCCATTGTGTTCTTTGTCCTGCCCAAATGAAGGAAGCCAAGGAATTTACCATTCACTACATGGTTCATTTCAAGGAAGTGTTTGTTGTGAAAACGGAGGACGAAAACTATATTTTCGAACCGGATATTGGAATCGATGAGAATGAATTACCGCCAGTTACCGAACAAAGTATTGAAACAAAGAAAGTTGACAATGATGGAAGATCGACGACTCGTTCTGTCGATGAGTGTACAGATGATGTCATAAATGTGCCAACCTTAGAAGATTGCAACGAAATTCAAGACGAAATGGATATTGTGGAAAAGAAACGAAAATACAAGAGGGAAAGGTCAAAGAGATACAACCGGCCGGTGCAGCAGTGCAATTTATGTGGCAAGGATTTTGTGAGTAAAATCTACTTGGATCGTCACATTGAGAATCATGCATGGTTTCCATCGATGCACGAATGTGACATTTGTGGTCGAAAGATTAAAGAGAAAAAGGATTTGATGGATCACATGCGCCACATGCACACCGGAATCAAATTTCCATGTAAATTATGCGGGAAGGAATTTTCGCGATCATCTTATGTTCACATGCATATGAGGATGCACAATGAAATTCGACCGTATCAATGCGCCGTTTGTGGTAATTCATTGTGATGTCAATATTTTCTTTTATTTGAGTGTTAAGGTCCATTTCCAACAGGGAAAACGTTCGTGATGACAGGGGCATTGACTTCACATATGAGAAAGCATAACAACACAATGACTCAATGTCCATGTCCGACTTGTGGTAAGATTTTTAATCGGCCAGGAGCACTAGCCGACCATGTACGCGTCCATACAGGCGAGAAGCCGTTTAAGTGTGATATTTGTCAGTCATCGTTTAGGACCAGGAAATATTTGAATGAACACAAAACCATTCACTTGACAGAAAAGAAACACAGTTGCGACTTGTGTGGAATGAAGTTCAAACAACAGGCTGGTGTTCGAGTGCATAAGCGTAAAGTACATGGGAAAAAAGTTGCCGCTAATAAACGACTAAAATTGGAGGCGAATGAATAACGACAAGTTCTCCTTGTCATCTGAAAATTACAACCCAATCGGAATACTTCATTCGACGACTATTTAGGACTGACGATTTTCAAGTCATTTTGTTCACAAAGTAGTTATTTGCGTAACAGGGACTTTTCTCTTTTCTTCGAGGCAGGACCGAATTCATTGGCGTTTACTCACATTTTGTCGATTTTTCTTGTGACTTGTTCAATCACAAAGAAAATTTGTCAAAATGTGAGGAGACGCCAAAAAAGTTCGCCAAAATGTGAGGAGACGCCAAGAAAATTCGTCAAGTTGTGAAAAAAAGCCAAGAAAAATCGCCTAAGTGTAAAACAACGCCATAGACTAAATAAAATTATTTGGGCGTTTCTTCACGCTTTGACGATTTTTTTTTTTGCGTTTTTCACTTCTCGATTTTTATTGGTGATTCGTCATTTATTATTGATTTGTTGCAACAATAAAAATCACGAAACAATGAAGAAACGCCAAAAAAATCGCCAAAATATGAAAAAACGCCAAGAAAAGTCGCCAAGGTGTAAAGAAACGCCAAGAAAAATCGCCAATGTGTGGAACAACGACACACTCTGGCGATTTTTCTTTTTTGCGATTCTTCACACTTTGGCGATTTGACTTCGGCGTTTCTTCACGGGAATACCGCGAATTCTTGTTGCAAACAAAAATAGTACTTAGTCTCCACACCCTTTCTCTAGGTAGTGAATTAACTAACGGCGAGTAATTAGCGTTACCTGGAGAAAGATTACCTGTCTCAGGTAAAATTTGTTAATCTTTATAGCAAGTGTTGAGACAGAGATGACGAATAACCTCTCACACTGTGAATGATAAGAAATGTTTGTGAGTCAATATCAGGGGGGTGACAGTCCTTTGTTCTGAACCGTGCAAATGCTATTCAGAGTGAAGTTAGCTGCAGTTGCGATCGTAGCTAACCTCATTACATACAAATCAGCTACGATCGCAACTGCAGCTAACTTCACTATGAATAGCATTTGCACGTTTCAGAACAAAGAACTGTCACCCCCTGGTCAATATTGACACCTTATCAGTCTGCGTGGGAAAGACCAGTTAAGTTAACTGGTCATTTGAAGGCGGTGCCAATATTTCTGTACAACAAACTCAGTTTTATTGGCTGGGAATCGATCTCTAAGCTTATTCGATTAGGTGTTGTCCACAAATGACATCCAAGAAAGGGGGGGAGGGGATACGAATCTGGACGTCCAAAGATGTACTGTGTCAGAGGAGCTTTTGAGATTGTTTTACATAATTTCCAAAAAGTTCACAACAATTTGATATTTTTGTAGTGACTTTTCGAAATTGTAAATCGACTGTATATCTTGCTGCATTCTGTATAAACCGTATAAGCGCTGAGAGTATTGAACGTCATCTGAACGGACGTTTATGAAAGTTGAGATGCGAAGGAAAGCAGACGGCATGCAATAAAACACCAATAAGACATCAGTGCCAATATTTTCAACGAAGAAGGGGGGGTCATCCTATTCCGACGTCCAGAAAAGGGGAGTTCTGGGACTTCGGACACACTTGGACAAGGAGTGGAGGGGTCGAAAAAAGCGAGTTTTTTCTGGACGTCATTTATGGACAGCCCCTTAAACAGTCAATAAGCAAAACGAAATTCGACTCATTTTTCTAATAGTTTTTGTCAATTGCCAATTTTGCTTTCAAGACTGACAACGATAAATGTTTATCTTTAATTTATCAATAAAATTAACAATTTCAAAAGAGAGCGATTTTCATATGTTCATATCTACATGCTTCCTGAGAGAAATGGACTGGTACATTGTTCTGGGAATAATATCCACAAAAAGCACCCCAAGAATTGCAACGGTTCCTCAAAACATAGGCTTCGCAGACCTGTTACATTGGAAATTACCCAAAACGCAATTATGGAAAATCCCAAGGCTTTATAAATCCGCTGATCCTTGGCATTTCGTTGCGGCGATGGCGATTACATAGATTTTTGCGGTTGCTGCCACAGTGATCTGCTCAACCTGCTATATACAGCCTTGGAAAAGCCGTCCGACAGAGATGTCATAAGAAGTGTCTAGCGTTAGTTTTAATCGAAAAATTTTCTGGATTTGATGCGCAGAGACATGAGACATGATATGGCGACTGGGTTTCCCACATGGACTATAAATCTGATGAATTGTCACATGGAGAAATGTTTCTATGCATTTTATTATGGTGACGAAACGTCAAATGATGACATTTGCTCACATTTTTATGCCAATGCCACAACATATAAGTGCTGCCTACACGATATAGGAATATTTGCCATTACCGATTTGCATCAAAGGGTGCGACGCGTAGCAGAAAGAAATAGAACATTCAAGAGCCACAAAAATCACATAGAAACTTCTGCCATCTACATAACGTGAAGATCGCGAATACATTTTGACAGTTCTTGTCATGACATTAGCAAATGTTGAAATCGATCCATATGACCAAGTGCTACGTACCAACCTTTATATTTCGAAATGTTAACAAATCGCAAATGAAAATAAAATTAATGTCATAATTGGTGATTGCTTTAGTCTATCTGGGGAACTACCATGGGAGTGCAACTGGCGTTGCCACCCGTAGATGTGGTGTTTAAGACTAAAGCCTTCGCCACAGCCGACAGGTTGGTGCAATGGGGCCTGTGGACTCCTAACTTCAGTTGCCGGCATGGTAGAGCTAGAGAAATTATACCTGACTCAATTTTCGCGATGCCTCGGAACTGGATGAAGCCCAGGTTGGATTTCGTGAGAAACGTTGACGTTCTGTTTACGAGCAGAAACGAATGGCTAGGAAACTGGCCCGACGTCTTGCGCGGGAGCAGAAGGGTAGGGTTCACCGACGGGTCGAAGACCGTAGAGGGTGTGGGAGCCGGAGTTTATATGAAAATCTTTTCACTTGGGAAAGTTTACCAGTGTTCTACAGGCTGAAACCTTTGCGACCCTGATGGGAGCCCGCGAAGTACTACCGGGATGTGCGGATGGAGAAGATGTCTTCATCTGCTCGGATAGCGAGGCGGTTATCAAGGCGCTAGCGTCGCCCATCACGACCTCTAAACTAGTGGATGAGTGCAAGGAATCACTCGGGCGTGGAGGGTAATGAAAAGGTCGATGAGCTGGCTAGGCTGGGCTCAGTCGCCAACGAATACGGAGCCGAACCATCTATCCCGATTCCGAAATCGCCGTGTGCGAAAACAGTTAAGGACTGGGTAAGGACCGAACATACAAAGCGCTGGGAGGCGTATGAAGGAGGAGCTCACACACAGAATTCCTCCCTAGGCCAGCTCGGAAGTGGACCAAGGAATTGCTCTGTATGGACCGGGATCGTATGAGACGGGTGATAGGAGCGATTACCGGGCACTGCGGGCTGGGCAAACACCTGAAGAGAATGAAAATCTCAAGTGACGCCGAGTGTTTCTGTGGACTGGACGAGGAAACGGGTTTGCATGTAATATGCTATTGCCCAAAGTTTCATCATCTGAGACGCAGGATACTGGGCAGCTGTGTCTTGGAACCTTCGGAGGTAGTCCAGCTAGGACCTAGCGCGTTAGAGAGGTTCCTGGTGATTCATTCCATGTCAAATCACGCATAATTAAAATCGATCATCTCACACTTCGATTAATTGGTAGGAAGTCCTTTCATCTAAGTCTAAATATGACGATTCATAAGTCTCTGTGTTCGAAATTGAGTTCATAGAAAAATGACGAAAGTCTGAAAGTGCCAAAAATGAATTTTTCGAAATATTTAGAACTGAAAGTTTTTTGTACACTCCAACCGGACTCTTGAAGGTATATGCTGCTGGAAAGCATTTCCGTGGGGTTGGAAGAAAATGTAAAAATAATTTATTTGAGTGTCGCTATATGAAAGGTCATTTGATGATCTCGAAGAAAGTATGTCCCGATTTTGTTAAAAATCCGTCTGTGGAATCATTTTTATGTCATATTGAAGAGCAACAAGTTTCATCGTGGGGAAACGATTTTTTACTTTTGCGTGATTTGATGTGGAATGACTCTGGTGGGAACGCGTAGGTTCTCATGATTTAAATGATGAAAACGGGAAAAGGAACAAAGGGTCACAAGATCTGTGTTTCGGATCACTTATGTGATAGTCCCGACCTCTGATAAATCTAATCTCAGTAAAACTTACACACAATAGACGGTGTCATTTGTTTTCCACTGAATCGAATTTATCAATGAAACAACGGTGGCGCTACTGGGTAAAAATGACTCAGCTTTTGTGTTGAACCGTATGAATGTATGAAAATAGGTAGATGTCGCTACTCATCAAAAGCAGGAATGTTACCTTATGAAATCTGATGCTAGACATACGGTCTATCATGGGCGCGCGGTAGCAATGCGCCCGTGACGCAAGTCCCCACGAGCAAAAAATTCAGAAAATTTTTTTTCGTAGACTTCGGAACCATATATACAGCTAGATTTTGACTTTTTTGCCTTGCGTCGTATCTTTCTGAGCCCAAGTTTTTCGGATTCTACGTAAAATTCTGATTAAAATCGACTTTTTACTCAAAAAAATCGGTCCAGTGGATCCGGAGATATGACCTTTAGAAAATCGTCATTTTCCATACAAAATGTGCACTTTCATAGAAACCAAAGTTAATGGAATCATCCTACGTTAGTTAGTTACTTAGTTAGCTACTTAGTTAGTTACTTAGTTAGTTACTTAGTTCCAGAGCCATTTGTATGAAAACCCACTTTTTTGGAGTTTTCTCGAAAACGGCTCGATATCTTTTCTTGATATTTTGCAGGGACCTTCGGCTGGGCATTCTACGCCATATGAGATTTTAAAAAAGGGGGGGTACCGGCCTCGTTTGGGCGCCAGGGCTCTTAGAAGGCGCCATATAAAGCCCATATGTATGTTTTTGTGTGTGTGTGTACGGAAGCATATTTTGTATAAGACATGGTTGGGTGTTCGAGATACAGGTTTGGTGTCAAAGGGAAAGATGTTGGGTTGGGTGTGTAGTGTATAGGGGTGACCGCCAAAATGGCGGAAAATGGACCGGGGGCTCAAAAAAAAACTTTTGATATGTTGTAGAGTAAGTTGAGGGGATCTTTTTCGCCCATGAAAGTAGTAGCCGCCGCGGCTCAGTTAGGCGGCGGCGGCGGCTCAAAAAAAAAACTTTTGATATGTTGTAGAGGAAGTTGAGGTGATCATTTTCGCCCATGAAAGTAGTAGCCGCCGCGGCTCGGTTTGGCGGCGGCGGCGGCTCAAAAAAAAACTTTTGATATGTTGTAGAGGAAGTTGAGGTGATCATTTTCGCCCATGGAAGTAGTAGCCGCCGCGGCTCGGTTTGGCGGCGGCGGCGGCTCAAAAAAAAACTTTTGATATGTTGTAGAGGAAGTTGAGGTGATTATTTTCGCCCATGGAAGTAGTAGCCGAAACTTCCAAAAGTACTGATATCACAACAAAAACCCTTTTAAAAGGGAAATGTGACGCAAGTCCTTCTTCCTCCTTCCAAAACAACTGATATCAATTTGGGGTGACGCTTAAAGCTTTGAAACGCAAAAATTCTTTTGGAATGTTTTCATTTTTGATTAAAAAAATGCGTCACAAATGCCGGACCCACCAATGTAATAATTTTTCTACGCTTTCAGCTGTCATACGCAAAAATTTGATTTCCTGTTCAAAAATACGCCATACATAATGACAAATTTTTGCGTTGTGAAAGCTGAAAGAACAGAAAAACTATAACATTGGGGGGTCCGGCATTTGTGACGCATTTTTTTAATCAAAAATGAAAACATTCCAAAAGAATTTTTGCGTTTCAAAGCTTTAAGCGTCACCCCAAATTGATATCAGTTGTTTTGGAAGGAGGAAGAAGGACTTGCGTCACATTTCCCTTTTAAAAGGGTTTTTGTTGTGATATAATTGTCATTACAAAAGGAAAATAGAGTAAATCTTACCCACACGTTATGTGGAATGACAGATCGTTCTTTTCTATCTCAATTTATGGAAGAAGAGTCTAAATGTCAAATTGTAAAGTAATTTTCTTGTCGGCTAAGCAAATTGTTTATTGAAATAAGATAGTGAGAATTCTCTCTTCGGCCATGGATCCATCAAACGATCCCCTAATCATTGTCGGATCGAATGATAGCCAAAAGTTTGGTGAAATTTATTGTAACTTCGAAGGGAAGTTAACGTTTCAGTGCGTTTTCTGTCCATCACAAATGAAAGATGTCACCGAATTCAATATACATTACATCGTTCACTTCAGGGAAGTGTTTGTGTTAAAACAAGAAGATGAAATCTGTGTTTTCGAACCGGAAATCGGAATCGATGTATCGGAACAATTGGAAGTTAGTCATGGCATCACAAATGGACAAAGCGATTGTGATAGAAATCTAAGACAATCCGACAGTGTGTTCCACGATAAGTCATGTGGGGCTCAGGATCATGCACGATTCGCAGACAGTTTTCATTGCGACATTTGCGGCAGCAACATAAGGAAAAAGAAAGATTTGTTGGGACATATGAAGGATAAACACAGTGGCATAAAGCATCCGTGTTCGATTTGCGGAAAAAAGTTCAATCGCTCGTCGTATCTCACTGTGCATAAAAGGATCCACGACGACATCAGACCTTTCAGATGTTCAGATTGTGGGCACGCATTTATCACAGCTGGAGCTCTGTCGTTTCACATGAAAAAGCACAGTAATTCAAGGCCTCAGTGTCCGTGTGTTTATTGCGGTAAAGTCTTCGATCGTGCTGGGGCACTCGCTGAACATGTTCGTTTGCACACAGGCGAGAAGCCGTTCGAATGCAACATTTGCTCCGCTAATTTCAGAACTAGAAGACACTTACGCGAACACAAAGCGTCTCATTTAACTCTGAAGGAATATCCGTGTGATGTTTGCGGTGAAAACTTTGAACAATCGTCCGAAGTAATTGCACATAAAAGAAAAGTCCATTCTGAGATCAGGGATGTAACTTCCACTCCAACCAATTCCAGATTATTGAAATCGACGGAATTGAATCAAAAAGCAACAATCAATTGTTACTTATGTGATAAAGCCTTCGTTAGCCAGGCGAATCTCAATCAACACATACAAAACCATTCACTGTATCCAGACAGCTTTGAATGCGACATCTGTGGCAGTAAGATTAAGAAGAAGAAAGATCTGCTCGACCACATGAAACACACTCACAGTGGCATCAAATATCCGTGCCAAATATGCGGTAAGCAATTTTCCCGATCGTCGTATCTCATAGTGCATATGCGAATGCACAATGGTGACCGAGCACATCAATGTGCCACTTGTGGTAAAACTTTTATCATGGCTGGAGCATTGACGTTCCACATGAGAAAACATAACAACACGTTGACGCAGCTACCGTGTCCCACGTGTGGAAAAGTTTTCACTCGGCCAGGAGCACTAGCTGATCATGTTCGGGTTCATACCGGCGAGAAACCATTCAAGTGCGATATTTGTCAATCGTCATTCAGAACGAGGAAATATTTCAATGAACACAAACAGATCCATCTGGATGTGAAAAATCATGAATGTCCTTTGTGTGGAATGAAATTTAAACAAGCCGCTGGAGTTAGGAATCATAAACGAAAGGTACATGGAAAGAGAGTCACCTCAAAGCGTGTTCAGCAAGAGAAATCTAACTCACAGCTTTAAAAACATAGAATCATAACAGTAATTTGTTCACCAAGTGGATGGTTTTTTTTTGAAATTCCACACATTTTTGCGTGACATCCTTTTCTAACGGATCTTGATTTTACATTAGCACGGAATTCAAAATTAGTGTGCAAAACCAAAAACGTTTGAAGTGAACCAATCGTTTCGAAACAAAAATTTTTAAGCTCTTGGCTAATAGCCTCGAGACCAGGGACGTGACAGTCTTTTGTTTTGATCTTTGCAAGTAATATTCAATGTGAAGTTAGCTGCAGTTGCGACCGAGACTAACTTCATTGCAAATAAAATCAGCAGATTATTGAACTTTTCGAACAAGTGCAAAGGACCCATACGTATCAGAATAGATGTGGCAAAGAGTTGGGATTAGCAGAACTAAATGTAAATAAATATTGTCTTATGAAATTACGTCAACATTAAAGGGCTCATTATATTGGATGCGATGCGAATCGCATTGCGTAAAGTCTGTGTGAAAGCTCAACTTGACAGAACAAACATTTTCTTTGTCAAGTTGAGCTTTCACACAAACCTTTCACGATGCGATTCGCATCGCATCCAATATAATGAGCCCTTAAATTGTATTGGAAATTGCCGAAAGTGCAATATTGAAAGACCCGTCCGAAGCAACTGTTTAAAAAAATCGAAAAATATTTTCTAACAAAAATTTTCAAAAAAATTTTTTAAAAAATTTCAAAAAAAGTAAAAAAAAATTGGTGTAGGCCAACCTTAGAACCGACCCAGAGCCCTAAAGAGAAGCCTCGGAAACATTCTTCAATGGGCAAAAAAGTTCACCTCAATTTACTCCACCACATAAAATCGACCTTAGGAACAACCCAAGGCCCTAACGAGAGGCCTCGGACCCATAATTACATGGACAAAAAAGTTTGGACCTTTTCGCTCTACAACAATGCACAGAAAACCTCGTCATTAGAGGAATATTCGTGAAAAACCACCAACACAGCCCGAATCACTCAACCACTCTAATTGTTTTCCGTGATTGCTGCAAGTGCATATATTTCATTGAAAGCCTTGAAGAGCGATTTCCGTGCTCATTTCTCAGAGATATAAGTCAAAACGTTTCACCGACCTTCAAAAAACCACGTTTTGGACCACTTTTCGACCTTAACTTCGAAAATTTTCAACTAATTTTGCCCAAATTCAATCACGTAATCAATTTTTCGATTATATTTCAGAAAAAAAAAGATTTTCAAAATCGGATTTACTCGATTTATGTAGAAAAAAAAACTTTGGGCCCTTGGCCTGACTCTAAAGACTTAAAATCAAAAAAGTTTCTTCCATAAATTGTCAGGCATATCTAGAAATTTCGAACATGAAAATCAGAAAAGATTAATTCGAGTTATGTATAAAAGACCAAAAACCGCTTAAACAGCCCTATCTCAGCAGCGCTTGGGGCGACGGTGCCCAGGTTCAATTCCAATAAAGATCTTTCGATTAAGGAAAAAAAGATTTTGAAAATCGTGCAAGTTTTAGTCGAGTTATCGTGTTGACAGACAGGCGGACGGACGGACAATTTTTTTTTTTGCATTTTTCTCTTATTTAGACTCTGAAACGAAAAAGTAACCAACTCCCGGTTCGAAATTCGACTAGCTACAAACGTAGTGGTAATCGGAATAGCGATTGGTATCTTCGTATGGGTAAATCAGTTGACTTTGTTTGCAATGAAGTTGGTTTCGGTAGCAACTGCACCTCACTTCACGTATTAGTTGTTGTTAAGATGGAAACAAAAAACTTAACTGTCACAACCCTGTTTAGACGTAGTAACGCGTTCAGAAACTAAAAATGTTTCACTGAGTCGCTCAGTTAATGCTGTCAAGTTTAACTTTGAGGTTAGATGCTTCACGATGTATTTTAGGTCGTGAAGATAGTGAGAAATGTTATGAAAGGTAATTGATGTTTTGTTGTTATTTTTTGTATTGAACAAAATTACCAATTTTCTGCGAAATTTATTGTCATTGCTGTATACGTAACGAATAATTGAAAACAAGGAAACTTAATCGATTTTGTTACCGAAATATGTAAAAAATAATTTTGTTTTGTGTTTGTTTGTTCGTGTAATTTTTCATGTGGAAGTGAATCGTTTCTGAACGACAAACGTCAGAACACTGCCATGAAATTCCCTGAGCGATAAGTTTAACTGAACATTTTGACTGCGTTCAGATACTAAAATTCCTCAGTGAAACTTGTCGCCCAGTGAACTTTTGACAGTATTCTGACGTTTCGCGTTCAGAAAATATTTTTTTCTAGTTCCTAACTTGAAAATGGCGCGAAGTATTATTTTATCAGAATTCGGTATATACAGCGAATATACTGGAATATCCTATTTAAAATGAACTTACAATACTTACATCAATCAATCAATCAATCAATCAAATTTTAATCATGTAGGAACAACAAGCGTTCACAGATGAACCCGCTAGAAATTCAAATTTGCATCGCCATTTTAATTTTCTTCAAGACCTAAAAACATCGTGAAGAATCTAACCTCAAAGTTAAATTTGACAGCATTAACTGAGCGACTTTAACTGAGCATTTCCGTATCTGAACGCAGTCTTTAGTTTCTGAACGCTCTCTAGCGTTGCAACACATAAAAAACTTAGCGACGTTTTCAAACAAAGGATTCTTTTGTCCAAAAACGGCGCTAAGTTTTTCATGCGTTGGTTGTTAGTACGACGCATAAAAAACTTAGCGAGTAGAATTTTTAAGAGAAAACATAACCAAAGACCCGTACGTATCAGAATAGATGTGACAAACAGAATAGAGGTGGCAAATAGAATAAATCTTGCAAAAAGACTCGAACGTATCTTAATATAGTAATAAGCAAACAATCCAACGTTTTATGTTCTTTTATAACTATAACAATTTCAAAGATCCATAAAAATTACCCAAGATAATGTCAAAGGCCCTACCGAAGTACATCTCAGACCATTCAAATCTAGAAATGGTTATATCCAAGGATTGCGCCATTTTCCCCTAAAACCCTGAAACACGTGTTCTCTAAAATTTTGTTCTATACAACTTTGCCTTTGGAAGCAACCTCCTTCCTCTTATGGTTCTAGAGATATGGGTCATCCCTACCAATTCTAGAAGTGATCATATCCCAGGATTGAGGCATTTTTACCCAAAACATGGAAACACATGTACCCTAAAATTTCATTCTCTACAACTTTGTCTTTGACAGTGAATCTCCATTTTGCATAGTTAAGGAAATAAACACGAAAAACTGTTTTCGTATATAGCCAAGAAACTCAATTTCGTCAATTCCACTGGTCCCGGTGGCCAGACCCCTGACCCGATTCCCACAAAAAATTTTTCTCAATTTTCTGACATCAAATCCTTTCATTTAACACCAACATGAGCAATTTCCGTGCTATACTTGCTGAGATATTTGAGAAAAAGCTTCACCGTCCCTCGAGAAACCATGTTTTTGGTCACTTTCTCGACCAATCATGTATCTTTCAGGGGAAAAAAAGTTTGGGGTGATCGGTTGAGCCGTTTGGAAAAAAAAGTGGAGACGGACAGACAGACGGACATTTTTTTTATTGTTAATTCGTCATATTTAGACGATAATAAATGCATCCCCCCAACTGCCAGCTCGATCTACCCCATGTTACATCAAAATTGTTAGTAGTAAACGTATAGGACCTTCGTACGGGTACAAATATGCAAATCTCTCATCTGGTAGCGTCGCTATGTTTGTTATGTGTTGTAGGGCAGAGTATACGGTACAACACATAACTCTCACGAATACTCGTCGCTAGGTTTTTATACGTTGTACGGCAGATAAGGAAGTCACTCACACGTTCTAAGTTTAGCACATATTTTAGATTCCTCGTAAACAATGTTACCACTTCCAATAAACCAAAATTTAAGAAATATATTTTGTCAATTTTGTTAAAAACGCGTTATTCAATCGCAATATTACCGATAATTCGACATATCTACAGTAGGGTGGTCCAAAAAACTAAGTTATTAAAAAGTCTGGGGCCCCACCCCTAAAAAGTTTCTAAATATGTAAGGCTAGGAATCGGAGCAAGTGCTTGTGAAGCGTAAAGCTTCTAGAGATCATGTGTATAAGCACAATTCTCACCTTGGATGAAGTCCGAGACCTATCCTCATCTCTACGTCTTCTATCCTCATGCGAGGAAAGGAAAGGGGTAGTAGTTGACTAAGCTCACAGCGCAAGTATTTCAGCTCCATTGGCACCACACCTCTCAAGCCCTATGGTTGCCTGGACCCTCGGTGGGGACTTTTGTCAGTTATGCTTACCTATCACCTGACGCGAATCCCTATTCTGCTGGAATAGGCCTTAGATCTTCAATCCTTCGTTCGCAATTTAGCATAATTTTTCGCCCCACTTCTTTCCGTCAGTGTAAGTTTCAACTTAAGAGATAGAGGCTCACACCTCGGACTTTTAGAACTTAGAAGCATGTTACTGCTGTCTTCTCGCGCCTAAGATTTTGTGGATATTGGAAGACACATAGTTCGCTTCGTATGTACAGCGGACGTGAGATTTGTAGAGCAATATTGACATCACGATCACTGTAGATTAGGGTGGTCCAAAAATGTATGGGAAAATTAACTTGTCGAAAAGTTCGGGGCCCCACCTCTAAAAAGTTTCTAAATGTGTCACTGATAAAAAGTGTATATGGAGCCATCTGAATCCAAAGCCGTCCTGAGGGTTCCCCAGAGCAAAATAGTCAAAAAAGCGTGAAAATCGTGTAAAACGTAGGTTTTAAGAAAAGTGCATGAAACTTGTGAAAAATGAGGAGCGGTTTTAGGGCAACTTTGGTTTATTCCGTTCAAAATAGTCCCGAGAAAATACTTTTTCATGTGGTGGGCGCATTCGAAGTGTTTCGATGTCAAGAGAGTCCGTCAAGTGGCTTTCTTAGCTCACAACTTCTTTGCTCTAGGCCTCGGTGAGTTTCACAGTTTTTGGAAAACGGTCTTCTATGAAATTTTGAGTCTAGATAGGACTTCAAAATAACGCCTAAACAGTTTGTCTTGGAAGCATAAAATTCATTAAGTCTGAACAAAATTTTATTTTTCGAGAACCTCCATGAAATTTCATGAACTTCCATGAGCCTGCCTAAGTGGCCGTCCGTGTGTTTCGTCATTATTTGGCTATTTTAGGAAGGACTAATACTATAAGAGTAGAAAAATGCCAAAAGTCACTTTGAATGACAGCTAAATGCTTGCTGGTGATGCCTTACACGTAGGCATGTCACTCTACTCGAACTTCATATGAATTTTCACAGATGAAAAACTGTGAAACTCACCGAGGCCTGGAGCAAAGAAGTTGTGAACTAAGAAAGCCACTTGACGGACTCTCTTGACACCGAAACACTTCGGATGCGTCCAGCACATGAAAAAGTATTTTCTCGGGACTATTTTGAACGGAATAAACCAAAGTTGCCCTAACACCACTCCTCATCTTTGACAAGTTTCATGCACTTTTCCTAAAACCCACGTTTTACGCGGTTTCCACGTTTTTTTGACTATTTTGCTCTGGGGAACCCTCAGGACGGCTTTGGATTCAGATGGCTCCATATACACTTTTTATCAGTGACACATTTAGAAACTTTTTAGAGGTGGGGCCCCGAACTTTTCGACAAGTTAATTTTCCCATACATTTTTGGACCACCCTAATCTACAGTGATCGTGATGTCAATATTGCTCTACAAATCTCACGTCCGCTGTACATACGAAGCGAACTATGTGTCTTCCAATATCCACAAAATCTTAGGCGCGAGAAGACAGCAGTAACATGCTTCTAAGTTCTAAAAGTCCGAGGTGTGAGCCTCTATCTCTTAAGTTGAAACTTACACTGACGGAAAGAAGTGGGGCGAAAAATTATGCTAAATTGCGAACGAAGGATTGAAGATCTAAGGCCTATTCCAGCAGAATAGGGATTCGCGTCAGGTGATAGGTAAGCATAACTGACAAAAGTCCCCACCGAGGGTTCAGGCAACCATAGGGCTTGAGAGGTGTGGTGCCAATGGAGCTGAAATACTTGCGCTGTGAGCTTAGTCAACTACTACCCCTTTCCTTTCCTCGCATGAGGATAGAAGACGTAGAGATGAGGATAGGTCTCGGACTTCATCCAAGGTGAGAATTGTGCTTATACACATGATCTCTAGAAGCTTTACGCTTCACAAGCACTTGCTCCGATTCCTAGCCTTACATAAACTGGAGAATGAACACCAGACTCTTGAGTTTTCTAACGGCACCCCGTCGCATATTTTTTACTTCATTTCAAAAATTTGGCTTTTTTCGAAGTTCAGCAATACAATAATTTTGAAAGAAACTTAGTGTCGAACCAAATTCACTTTTCGTAAATAAAAAGAAGAATCAATTCACGTTCGAGACTGTGGTAAGCCCCGCGGCGGTTCGAGCCCAATAAATTGAGAACAATTTTATCAATCTTCGTCTTGAAATGACGTATTGGATGACTTAGACGGTTACGTCGAAGTAAAAGCGTTAACATTAAAAGTTTTACTCACTTTCGCCTTGTATAAGGCCTGCTCCTCCTCCGGCAAAGCATTCAACAAATTTTCGTAAACAACTTGAGCGTGTTTTAAGCTTTCAGCCGCCGCTTTCCACAATGACAACTCAAAATTCAAAGTTCCCTGGATCCATGCGACATAAGCCTCAGCTTCCAGCTTAGTTCTTGCATCGCAGACTTTACTCTGAAAATGTTTTCAGTTACATCAAACGAACAGAGACTCGACTTTGACATTGCTTTACTCCACACAATTCCTTTAATTGTTGAGCGTAAACAAAAGCCTTCCTCAACTTGTTGATCAAATGAAATTTTTTCCGGGGCTCGGTATTTGATTCCTGCCTCAGTTGCATTGCATACGACCAAGCCCGTTCGGACAGCATTAGTGGTATGTGTAAGAATCGTTCGTCAGCATTTTTCACTTCGATTAATTCAACACCAACGTCACGTTTCTTATAGTGTCTCTTGTCACCCTGGGGCAGTTTCAATGCTTTGCGCAACCTGCCAATACGACGGGTGCAATAACCACGATATCTCTGATAGTCACCATGACGGAGGCCATGCTGTTGCTGAGCATCGCGAATCAGTCGTAAAACTAATTGACGAAAGTAAAAAACAAATTTTTGACAAAATTAATGACCAAATTTTTTGCATTGAGGTTATGGTCAACATTGACAAAAACTTTGCAGCAAAAAAATGTTTATGATAAAAGGATACTGACTTTCCACAGTAACTATTTTTGGTGCAGAAATTGTATCGACGTCTTGGGCTGAAATTTCATCAGATTTTTTATCGACTTCAGCGTTATTCCCGACAGATATCATGTTGGCACTTTGTTGACACTTTTCACTTGGATTTTTTTAAAGGGCCATATACACGTCAAACACGTCACAACACAAAAAAGACATATGAATTGTAAGAGAATAATCACACAGATTGTAGCAGATTATTGAAAGCTGCTCTCGTAAAAAATCCCGCGAAAACGTTTGAATCTACACACATTTCGTGTGGATTCACTTGTCAAATCAACCTTTTATCTGCACATGAACAAGAAATTGCACTAAAAATCCCTGCACGGAAAATGCTTGCGCTCTTCCGAATTTTGGCTTACGTTGCTATTTTTGCGAGAAAATGATCGTGTGAAGTGTTATTAGAAGCGTTTCTGCTTCATCTACAACAATTAAGAGTCAATCTGCGAATTCTTCGAACAGTTTGTATGTATGAAACTGAAATACATCACCTCACCGATTTTTGTGATTATTGGCCCATTAATTCCTTGGACCAGTCCGAGAAATCCGTAGAATAACATTTTTCTGTTAGCTGTAGAGGTGTAAGAAAAATGGTCTACCAAGGGGTGGCGAAAAACAATTTTGTTTAATATTTTCGCAAAGATGAATCGCTTTGATCGAAAACTTATATATTACGTAGACCTCATTGATACAAAAAGTGTGGATGCCTATTTGCTTGGAAGGTGAAGGTGTCTAAGGACCGATTCGATATACTGAAAAAATTAATTGATGACTTTCGTAATTTAGATGTAATTATAGTGGGAGAATCATGGTTAAACAAAGACTTATTCGATTTCTACAATATTGTTGGATACAAAGCTTTTTTCTGTGGTCGAGACTCCGGCTTAAAGGGAGGTGGAGTCTGCATTTATGTAAAAACTGAGTTAAATGTCGAATTACTTTTATCGTATGATGAAACATTTAATTCTATTTGGGTTAAAATATACGTAAATAAAGCGATTTCCTTGCATTTAGCAGCGTTATATAGGCCTGAATGGACAGATTTTGATTTATATCTTAATCATTTAGAATCTTTCTTAGTAAAATATGCTTCCGAATATTGTGTTATTTGTGGAGATATGAACATTGATATGAATAGGATAAATTGAAGTAATGGTTACAGAAATCTAATTGAATCTTATGGTTTTAGTGTATCTAATACATTTTATACCAGACCGGCATCAAAGACATTATTAGATCACTTCGTTACAAATTTTTCTCACAAAAATTCAATCTCGAATCATACCATAACCAACGATTTCAGCGATCACAGTATTGTATTGTCTGAACTAGACTTCGATATCGAAAATCATGACTATCAAGTTAGTTCTTACGTAGACTATGAGCAATTTAGAAATAAAATGGAATTATTTTTATCAGAAGAGGATTATGATGAGTCTGATGTCAATAAGTATTGTGATTTTCTAATCCAAGCATTTAACACTGCGGAATCTGATGCTACGGTTGAACGTAACAAACGAAATCGAAAAAAAGATTTGTTATGCCCTTGGTATAATTTAGAATTGAATAAATTAAGAAATTATAAAACTAGCTTGATAAAAAAGATTAAAAGACTGAGTAGAAGGAATATTAATTGTGATCATTTAAAATATAAATTGAAAGCAATAAGTAACGTGATTATTTCTAAAAGTAAAAATTTAAAGTTAAATTATTATCAAAATTTATTTCAAAATTGCAGTACAAATCCTATAGAAACATGGAGAAATATAAATAAAATCTTAGGAAGTAGAAAAACTAGTAAAGATATATATAAACAAAATTATAGTAAATGATGTTGAAATATCAGAGGCTGATAAAATGTCTGAAGAATTGAATGTTTATTACTCTAATGTTGCGCCAAAATTATTAGAAAGTGTTCAGATAAATCGAGATGATAATATAAATTCTTTTCATTCATTACAATCAGAAGAGAGCAGTATATTCCTCAGACCCAGTACAGAATCAGAGGTTAAAAATATTTTATTAAATTTTGATGACGATAAATCTCCTGGTGCAGACAATATTACGGTTTATGCCTTAAAAAAATGTAGTGATGTGATTAGTGGGCACATATCTAACTTAGCAAATAGAATGTTTGAATCTCAAATCTATCCATCTGTACTAAAAATTGCTAAGCTCATTCCGATATTCAAATGTGGTGACGTGAAATTAACGTGCAATTATAGGCCAATATCGTTGTTAAGTATACTCAATAAGGTTGTCGAAAAGCTGATTCATATACGAATTACTGATTTTTTAACTGCTAATAATTTTTTTTACAAATATCAGTACGGATTTCGATCACGATCAAGTACAGAATCAGCTACGACAGAACTGTTAGACAAAATTATAAATGCAATTGACAATGATAAATATGTTCTGGCCATTTTCCTTGATCTGGCTAAGGCATTTGATACGGTTGATCATAAGATATTATTGTATAAATTAGAAAAAGCAGGAATTAGAGGTCCAACATACAATCTGTTAAAGAGTTATCTTCATGAGCGAAAGCAGTATGTTTATGTCAACGGAAGTTCAAGTACGTTAATGGACATTCATTATGGTGTACCACACACTGCCTTGTGGTACACCATAATGAATGTCTTCTTGGTCCACTCTTATTTCTGATATACATTAATGATATAGGTTCTATAGGATTAAGTTGTGATCCAAATTTATTTGCTGATGACAACTTCATTTATTACATCAATGACGATTCGACTGTCAATGAAATGAATGCGCAAAATGATCTGGATATATTGAGAGAATACTTCAGGTTAAACAAGTTAACACTTAACGAGCAAAAAACTAAATTCATAAATATGCACTCAAGGCGAAAACAGCAGCCATTTATAAATTTGAACTATAATGGAGTTGCACTTGAAGAAGTCAATGAGTTCAGATACTTAGGAGTTATTCTTGATCGGCACGTTACCTGGAGAAGTCACGTGAATTATCTGTGTTCTAAATTATCTGTTAGAATAGGAATTTTAAACAAACTTTCAGATTTTTTGCCACGAAAGATTCTATTATTGTTATATTTTTCGATGATTCATTGCCATCTAAATTATTTGTGTATATTATGGGGGTCAGCTGCAATATCGCACTTAAAATCGCTTCAAGTACTGCAAAACAGAGTATTGAAATTTATTTATTGTCTGCCAAGAATATATTCCACTAGTGAATTATATAGTCTGACAGGTATTCTTCCTATAAAAGGACTGTATTGTTATCAGATATGTTTGTTTGTTAATCAAATTATTACGAAAAAGATTTATTCAACGATTGAGTTTAATAAAGTCAATCATGGATATGATACACGATCACGGAATCATTTATATTATAGAAAAACGAAAAGAAATATCGGTAAGAGTGGAATCAGTTTCATTGGTCCACGTTTGTTTAACTTTATTCCAGAAGAAATTACGAATGTGATCAGCTTTGGGACATATAAAATGAATTTAAAAAAATATCTTTTAGAAAAGAATCAACTAGACAAATTATCCAAATTATATATGATATTTTAAATATTTTAAATGTTTTTTTTTTAATCAAGATTATGAACCTAGACGAAAAAAAAAAAAATTAAATTGAATTTGATTTAATTTAACTTTAGTACCATCAACCAAATTCCTTCATTGAAGAAATTCACTGGAATTGGTGTTTTGTTTTTATTTTTTTGTCCAAAATCAAAAATGTTACTATCACTTTTTTTTCAATTTTAATTATTGTACAAACTGAATCCAAAAATAAATAAATAAATAAATAAATAAATAAATAAATAATAAATAATAAATAAATAAGAGTTTTTAGTCGAAAAAATGGAAATTTTGAAAAGCGATTTAAAAAAAAACTCCAGCGCCGGTCCAAAGGCTAATAGGTGTGGTTGTTTAGGCCATGGTCCCTAGTATCTAAAACGATGCTAAGTAATCTGGACTAGGACTGGAGTGAGCTAGAATACACAAAAAGTTGAAATGTTACACTGTCGGGAAGACTTTTGGAGGTAAGTGGTCTACGCGCAATATTTAACTGTACTCAAACTATTTTTTTTGAAAAGTTGACGACTTTTCCTTTAAAATGAAACCCCACAACATAGTTTTGGGTAAAAATTGTATTTTTGGCGAACCTCCAAATACCTAAAGTGCTTGTTACTCTGCCGGAGAATGTGCCTGAAAACGCTAATATGTCTTGAAATTAAGACTTTATCTATGTAAACTAAATAGAGAATATACTTTAAAAACATTTTTTTTAAATTCTATAATTAAACTAGTAAATACCCCCGCCCCTAGGAGCTACGCGGACATTAAGCATTCTTGTCCGCTAGGTCGGAGATTTGCGACATTAATACTAAAATGTACCCTTGCAAAGTTAGATTTAGATGAATAAGAAATGGATTTAGTAGTATTTTAGTAGTTACCATAAGCTTACGCAAATCTGGTTTTCCCCCGTACTACCATTTTCCCGCAAAACCGTTTTGCCGAACTACCTTTTGCTGTATACTATCATTACGTCTGTACTACCGTTTTCCCCGTGCTACCGTTTCACCCTCACTACCGTTTCCACAATACAACACTTTCCCCCGTACTCCATTTCACCGTACTAACATATTCCCCTACTACAATTTTCCCGCACAAACGTTATCACCGTGCTACTATTTCCCCGCACAACCGTTTTTCCCGCACTACCATTTTCCCCGTAAAGCCGTTTCCACCGTACTACTGTTTACCGTACAACCGTTTCTCCCGTACTACCATTTTCTCCTCATTACTGTTTTCCCCGTACTACCATTTCCACATTCAACCAATGGGCTTTCAATATAAGAATAATTCTTTATAACATTCAACCGGTTACCGGTTACCTCCTTACTGCTTCTTCCCCTGAGCTTTTTGCTTTAGTTCCTCGGAACTCTTCAAGCAGGTCGGACGTATGTTGGTTCACGCTGGAAATTTGTGACCGACAATTTACAAACAGACAGACAAACCGACAGACAAACAAACAGACAGACAGACAAACAGACAAAGTTTTGACTTTTATAATTAGTAATTTGTATATTTATTTAAGTATGTTCTGAGACTTCATACGATAACTCAAAATTCACTACCGAAAAGCAGTTTCTGTGGGATTGAGTTCACCAATACCTGATGAGGCTCCTCTTTTAAAACTGGTAGTGTTCATAATACAGAACTGATCAACTTTTCTCTTTTTTACCATAATTTAAGGAAGTATGTGTGACCAATCCTAAAACAAATGATCATTAGGTGCGCTGTTCATTCGAGTAGGTCTTAGAAAATTGGCCCTTAAACAAAATAAGAATTTTCTTTTTTGTTGTACTGAACCATGATGAATGGAATTATGGAATTTTGAAAAATTATTTGGTTAAATATTATACCGAAAATTCGCCGACGGATTTGAGGAGCTTCCCGGGGTGTGACGGGAATTTTCCTCCAGGAAATTATCCCACAGACCGGAAAAATAGAAATAATCACATAGGGAATTATCACCCAGAGAAATGGGAATTATCACCCGGAGAGTTATCGCCTAGGAATTATCACCCGGTATAGCATTTTCCTCATACAAAATAGTATTTTCCTAATAAAACATAGAAGGGACCCGTACGTATCAGAATAGATGCGGCAAACAGAGTTGATGTTACGAAAAGACTGGAACGCATTTAAGTAAATATTGCGTTCACATTAGACTGTATTGGAAATTGCCCGTTGGGCAATTTTCAAAACCCGTACGAAGTAACGGTGTAAAAAAAATCTCCGAACACACAAAATTGACCTCCAAATAGAGAAAAATGTTCTCCTCAATTTTGTCTACAACATAGCAAAAAACTATTTTTTGGGCTAGGGCCGACCTTAGTACTGACTTAGGGCCTTAAATAGAGGCCTCGGATACATACTTTTATAGACAAAAATGTTTCCCTCAATTTGCTCTGCAACATACCTAAAAACATTTTTTTATGTTAGGGCCGACATGAGGCCCACTTGAGCCCTAAGCACAGGCAAAAATTCTTCTTTAAACTGTCGGACCTGCCGAGATCTTTCAAACAAAAAAAAGTTTTTTGAAAATCGGAAGAGATTTACTCGAGTTATGTACAAAAAACACGTAGCGCCCTAACAAAGACTCTTTTTTAGTGCCCTAGCTAAGTCCAAAGACTCAAATCGAAAAATGTTTCTTCCACAAATTGTCGGTCATGCCCAGATCTTTCAAACAAAAAAAAATTTGGAAAATCGGTAAAGATTTACTTGAGTTATGTACAAAAAACGCATAGAGCCCTAGCAGAGACTCGTTTTTAGTGCACCAGCTAAGTCCAAGGACTCAAA
>CM055405.1:23397950-23439344 GCA_029228625.1 Pseudolycoriella hygida | reverse complement strand
TCCACGATGTTTTCTCTTTTATATGTTGATTTCACTGCTGTTGTGTTTCTGTGCATACCAACCATTCAATCGAAAGTAGGGTTATGTTAGAAATGACGATCTTGCTTCAGTCGAAAATAATAAATTATCGCCAGTAGTTTATTATCTTCACGAAATTTGGATGTAAGACACCCTAAATTACAAAGACATTTACTTTTCAATCAATACAAATTAGGTGATATCGTCAAAAACTTGAAAATTACTTAGACGAACACGAAACGTCATAATTAAAAATCCTTGAAGGATTTTGTTGTAATAGTATATTATAACACAAGGGCTGTAATTTAATATCTCATATCTGAGAGGTGTTGAAGATCCGAGGGCGTCAGCCCGACGTTCTTTAACCGTCCTAAATACGAGATCTTCAATAACAGCCCGTGTGTTATACGATATTTTATAGCACAAGGGCCTCAAACTTCGGTTTGAGGGCTATAATATGCATATTATCGCCCCGAGTGTTATAAAATTTGTAATAATCCGCCCCTGTGTGTATAAATTCTTTAAGTTGTGAAATATTAGGTAATTATTAACATGTAAGCGATACTTTCTTGGGGTTCATATTGATTTCGGTTCATATGTACGTAATTCCATTTTTCATTCTAACAGTGTATTCATGCGCCCTTGAAAATTTTCAAGTAATATGCAATTGCACTTGGCTTTATTTATTTATTGGATATATATCAAACGAAAATGTAGTAAATATTTTTCTTCTGTATACATTAAAATGTATTTCACTTGAAATTACAAAAAAAAATAGTGAACATTGTATGTCTAAGGACTTGGAGATGGAGATAACTTAGTCTCATGCATCATTTTTAGAATTAAGTTTATTTTCTAATGGTTTGCTGTACATTTTAAATGGTTGAAACAATTGCATCATACGAAATGCGCTTAATTCAAATGCGTGAGTATGATGATGCATTTGGTGTATGTTATGCACTTTATTGTTATTTGTTATATTAAGTATTGATTATTCAATGTGACCTTGGCCTGGATTTTGTGTTTGGTGGCCAAGTTTACGTCTATTTTTGTACCACATAAACATGAAGTAGGGAAGCATAACTTGAAGAACTATGGACTTTATGCAACCGTTTCGCTGTGGAGGCTCTCGTATTTCATGAATTAATTATCAACTACAGCGATTGATTAAACGAGACATTGAACGAATTTTACAAATTAATGTCTGAAGATAAATTTCGAATTTTATTTCCTGAAATAATTTACGAAATTTGTCAAACAATCTGCATAAATTCATAAAAAACACCATTCTTTCGATGTAGCAGACCATTTCCGATATAAGGTTAAAGTGTGCAGATGGTGGAATTTTTAATTTCGGAATATTTTATTTTTTTGTAAGTTTTTTGACTCCGAAACTATTTTTTGACATTCAGATTTTTTCTCAGAAGTCAATGGTTTGAGTCATGGCCGCATTCTGTAGCAATTATACGTGAGGCAAGTCTTAAGACAAAACACAAAGGTATGGAGAAAGTTGATGGCTTCCCTCCTCTGCTCTGAAAATAGTCTAGTTTCTTCACAATTGCTTTCTGAAATTAGGAGTCATGACCCGCATCTCCAAAAGCGACTCCAAGATTGGTTGCAGTTAATTCAACTTTTCTTGCAGATGATCGCAAATCCGAGAAAAATTCTAAAATTTCCGTCATTTTCGTTCCCGACACGAGTAATACCAATAGAGAGATCTGGCAAACCTACTCGAATGATCGACAATTCAACTAAAACATTTATAACTTATACGTATGACTATGAGTTATAAGTCATGAGATTTTATTTGATGATGATTGATCGATGTTCAATCACCATCAGTCATCGATCAATCAAAGATATAAGTTATAGGATTGATCGATGATCAGTCACCAATCAATCATCATAAATCTTTGTAACTTATATTTGATTGATTGATGACTGATGCTGATTAATCATCGATCTATCATGATCACTCATCAATCTTATAACCTATGTCTTTTGACCTACAACTTATAGTCTACTTTTCTACCTCTGCCTTATAACTTATAGTTTAGAAGTGTAAGGCATAATTTCAGCTATAAGTAGGGTTTTCTAATTCCTTCATCAGTCTAACGTTTGTGTAATTTTATCTTTAAAGGAAGTGTTTTATGAGTACGAAGGTTAGCCAGCTTTTTTTCGGCTTGAGGTATTTTTTCCTTCCATATAATTACGCCACAAAAATTGTCTATGTTTGTAGGCAACACACATTTTTTCCCAAATTTTTCCGATCCATTTTGCACCCTCGAAAATTCGCAGAAGTTTCTCATAAGACAACGTTGGTTAGAATGAAAAAAAGATATATCCATCCCTTTCTAACCAACGTGGTCGTATGAGAAACTTCTACGAATTTGGATCGTGAAAATTTAGGGAAAAAATGTGTGTGGTCTCCAAACATAGACAATTTTTTGTGGATTAATTATATGGAAGAAAAAAATATCTCAAGCCGAAAAAAAGCTGGCTAACCAAGGTATTAGATATTGTTTCGTTGTCAGCACTGTTTTATGGTCACATACTTGCGCCATATTTCCATGAATACATTCGAAAATCTAAAATGTGGCACTTTGTTGCACAATACCTTCAATTTTGACACCAACGAATTTCATTGAGTTTTGAGAAATTCAAAAAGCAGCAAGAAAGGTTAAAGGTGAAACTACTACAGTACCTAACGATTTATAGCTCCATTTTTCCAACTTGACAGCACGCTGCTACTGCTCCATTCGTTCCCTGCTTTGGAACCAAAAGTTATACTGGTTCCAAGTTGAAAGACATTGCACATCATCCTAGAAATGAAGAAAGGGTGAGAGGAAAGATTGGGCACCTAAGATAAAACTGCTGTTTTTTAAAGAAATCGAAGGTGCTCTTTGACATCCTTAGTTTTCATATTTCAAGTTTGTGTACCAGTTATCGACCATGTTCTCCAGCCAAACCATATTTTCACTAGTGACCGGCCACATTTCGCATGCTGGTGCTGGCCGGAGACTACATGGCAGGTAATTGGTGTATTTACTCTACAAGGACTGAAGGGTAGACCAACAGCACTCAAAATAAATTTTCTCTCTTATATCTTATTACATAGAAAATCTGACAGTATCTCATTTTTGTCGGCAGGGATCAAACACCGTTACAAACGGTTTTGAATTCAGTGCGCGCTGATGGTTAAAATTGATAGAGTTGGCTATTTTTGGTAACACTCGACAATCTGCAAAATCTAAACAAATTAAAAATGCATCTTTTGCTGAAATTTTTTTGGAATATTTGGGCAAGTTCCAATCCAAATATCAAATGGAGCTACAATTGGTTGATTTCATCGGCATAGCGTCACCTGGGTAGCGAATTTCATCTCTTTCACTCTTTCATTATTTATTTATTTCACTCTTTCAATGAGATGTATATTAATATGAGACAGTTGACATGGTAGCGACAATGTATTGGTTACCGAAGGAATTAGCCAATTATAAAATTTGGAAATTGCCCCTACAATTTTGCATCAGCTGATGCACTCTTACAAGGAAAAGTAGATAAAAATTGGCAATAATGTGCTATTGCGTATTAGCTTTGTGTTTTTTTCACTGTTGCCAAAGTTAACTTACAGTAGCAATTATTCTATGTTTCTGTGTATGAGTACTACAGCTGGTTAAACCAGCTGAAACGTTACGATTAGTAAATTGTAGATTTAGCAATTATATTTACTGGGAGGGAAACAATTTCTTCAAGAAGGCGCGTTCCAACCATTTTGTTTTTCCAAGAAGAGGTACTTTGGACACTTAAGACAAACAGTCACGTGTAAAGTTATCTTTGCACTCTAAGCCAATTTCCTATGTATGCGTTCAAGGCTCTCAAGAACAATTAAAAATAAAATTTGTCAATTTTCAATCTTCTCTCAAACTAATTTTTATCGAATGTGTCTTATCTACCTGCCAAAGTGAGTCCATGTTTACGTTCAATATATTTTCCATCATGCAATATGTCAGACTTTGGTATGTACAGTTTAAAATAATTTGTGAATATCGGAAGATTTGAACGTTTCTCGTTGTATTGTCCAATTGTACCGTATTCCGTCTTGTATTTTTTGGTTTTATTTCATTTCATATATCATTTGCAAAGAATGTAAAGTTGTGAAGGTGCTGAGGGGATGCGTTTAACATGTTGAGCCACAAGTAATTTACGATTCTAGTGGCACTGCTGATAAATTTTGAAACGAACGTTTGTTCAACTGTTGGCAAACTAATCGAAAATGTCGGAATCTTGGTGTATAAATCTGCGTGAGCCTCATGAGCATTTTATTTTCTTTGCGTTGCAAATATCTATGTTTCAATATTCATAACCCTTGACATTAACGCGAGAATTTTTAACATAACAAACGAGTAAAACAACATTTTTGGCATAAATTAAATCGCTATGGAAATGTTGGCGCAATTTATTAACCAAAAGGTAATCTACAAAGCATTTGTTATTGATTTCAGTTGAAAAGTTACTAAAGTTCCACCACTTGGATGGGTCAGGTCACTTGGCTGAATCAAAACATAATTTACAATAGAAAGCTTTCTTAGTGGTCCTGCATAAATTACGTGGGTGGGGGTGTGAGCCAAGCGTTTGGGTCAAAATGTGTTACAGAGGGTGTCTAAGAAGTCCTAATTTTTGTATTACGTTAGATAGATAGATAAGAACGTCGGGGTATTGGCACCTGAATCGATGATTCTTTGTACCACCCCCTAGTTTCTTCGTTTATTAATTAAACAAAGGGGACACAATTACAAATTACAAATAATTATGACAAGTTCAAAATAAATAAAATAAAATAAATTGAATAGAATTGATTTCCTGTGCGGGAAAACCGGATCCATTTTATATTCAACGTACACAGCCTTATGATTTGATTTTCTTTAACTCATGGGAAACCTTCTGGTTTTCCGAAGAAAAACAGCCAGATTGTTTATAACCATATGGTTGAGAATCAGATCGGAGCTATCTAGTTCTGGTTTACCCATAATTTGCCTCCTAACGAGTCTGTATCTGGGACAGACACTAATGACGTGATATCCGGTTTCGTCACCATGGCCACAAAGGCACGCCGGGCTGTCGACGCAACTGATGTCGTAGAGGTATTTGTTGAGCCCACAGTGGTTGGTAATTTCTTTAATAACCCTTTCAATGTCAGGTCTGCTAAGGCTTAGCAGCGTCTTCCTGACTTCCATCGATGGACTCTTACAAAATAGTTTGGTGTGTTTTGCGCCTTCGAACTGCGACCAACCTCTGAGATGCTCCTTTCGAAGCCATTCTTTGACTATGACCTTTCTTGTCAATATTGGAATACCGAACATTGGTTCTGGGCCAACAAAAGCTTTACTGGCGCCTAGGCGAGCAAGTTCGTCCGCTCTTTCGTTACCTGGGATGCGGCTGTGACTTGGAGCCCACAGAACTGTCACGGAGTCGGTCTTTCCGAGCTCGTTAAGGCTGACCTTGCAGTCAAGTACGGTTCTAGACCTGATACAAGGAGAACTTACCGCTTGAATAGCGGACTGACTGTCGGTGCAAACATAGATATTTTCCCCAGATACTTTGTTGATCAGTTCATCGCACAGTTTCGACACAGCAAAGAGTTCGGTCTGATAGACGGATGCCAAGAAACCGGTTGGGAGGCTGCCTTCTATGTTCAAAAAGTCGCAAGAATAACCGGCTCCTGATGAATCTTCTCCCTTGGAACCATCCGTGAAGCAGACGACGCCCTCAGCCGGAGGAAAGATTTTATTCTCACCAAGCCAGTCATCTGCTTCAGGGATAATCCAATCGAAGCAATCGTCGAGCATATATTCCGCTTTGATTTGATCACTTGGCATAAGCAACCGTTCGTCCTTGACTACCCTAATTATGGCGAAGTGTCCTTCCTCAAAAACGGGAGACCACCAACCGCTGCTCCGGATATTGACAGAGGTGTTGAAAGCAACAGATTTTATAAACAGGTCAAGCGGTAGAACATCGAGAAGCGCTTCCAGGGCCGCAGTAGCGGTTGAACCCTTCACGCCTGTCATGCAGAGACATGCCAGACGCTGTAGCTTCTCTAGTCTTTTCTTGGCAGTTCTTATTTCCACTCTGGGCCACCAGACTACACATCCGTGACAAAGAATAGGTCTGACCACCGCCGTAAATATCCACCAGATAGCCTCGGGAGAAAGACCCCACGTACTACCAAAAGCATTTCTACACAGCCAGAAGATACCAATGCATTTGTCAAGTTTTTCCTCTAGGTGAGGTATCCATGTTAGCCAACGATCAAAGATCACACCGAGGTACTTAACAGCCGCTTTCAGATGAACTTCCGTTCCGAACAACCTAAAGGTACCCAGTTCTGAAGCGGTTTCGGCTTTTCTTCGGCTGAAGAAAATGATTTTAGTTTTGATGGGGTTAACCATCAGCTTATTTTCGAGACACCATCTTTCAACTACCCCAATTGCGGTTCTCATCAAATCGCCTATAGTAGCAACGAAATCCCCACAGATTAGGATAGACACGTCATCGGAATAGCCTTGAGTGAAAATACCCGAGTCGTTAAGCTTAACCAAGAGCGAGTCAATCACCATACACCAGAGTATAGGAGAGAGAATACCACCTTGTGGGCAGCCCCTAGTTACTCCGAGTTTGATGTTAGTCCCGCAAATGGTGGCTTCGACAGTTCTACCGCTCAGCATTCTGACTATCCATCTGATGGCTAAATCGTTCATTTCCCTTTCAGCTGCCGCCCTTGTAATCACCTCAAAATCCGTATTATCAAAAGCCCCCTCTATGTCCATAAAACAACCGAGTGCGACCTTACCATTTTTGAGCATGCGTTCAATCTTTTGAGTCATCTGGTGCAGCGCGGTGTCTGTCGATTTGCCAATCTGATACGCGTGCTGATTGACATGTAACGGGAATTTCTTTAGCACTTCGCCGCGGATATAGAAGTCTAAGAGTCTCTCCAGAGCTTTAAGCAAAAACGACGTAAGGCTAATCGGACGGAAGTCTTTAGCTTTACAGTGGGACGTTTTGCCAGGCTTAGGAATGAAGGCGACTCTAACCTTTTCCCAAAACTTGGGGATATATCCTAAAGCGATCGAACTCTTGAAAACAGACCTTAATCTATCGAGAAGCAAATTAATACCTTCTTTGAGCAAAGCAGGGAAGACTCCGTCAAGTCCGGCAGATTTGAACGAATAAAACCTGAAAATGGCCCATTTAGTTTTTCCTCTTTTGGTAAGTTTTTCTGCAAACAACCAATCCTTACGAGAAGGTAAAAGGTGAGGGTTCAGTGGTTCGAACTGTTCTGCAACTTGGGGTTGGACACTGCCCGGAAAGTGCGTTTGCAGCAAGTGCTCCGCTGTCTCTCTGCTATCAGATGTTAAAGAGCCATCCGGCTTAAGAAGGGACCCCACTTGAGCGGTAGCATCTTTCGCTAATAGCTTGTGTATTCGCGCGTAAGACGGCACGGAATTTGCTTCCTCGTAAAGCTACCTTTTATGTTTTTCTTTGAGGTCTGACTGGGCCTGGTTATACTCTTTGAGAAGAAATCTATATCTATCCCTGTTTGCGTCTTGCTGTACATTAACCTTACCAGCTCTATTCCAAGCTTTCCTTAACTCTTTCCTTTTCCTATCAAGTTCATTACTCCAAATGGTGTTCTTGTATAGGGGCTTAGGATTGAGAAGGGGACAGGCAGCTTTGTAAGATTCAACAATCGCTGATGTAATATCTACATTTGCACGCTCTAACTTCTCTATCGTGTGGTATCTATCTACTCTCTCTATCTGTTCTAGCTTCTCTTGCAGCAATCGTCTGTATTCGTCCCAGTTCGTCTTTTTGGGGTTACGGTAAGGTTTCCTTTGCGGGAAGCTACCTCTAAGGTTGAATTTGATCAGCTTGTGATCCGAAAACATAATTTACAATAGAAAGCTTTCTTAGTGGTCGTGCATAAATTACGTGGGTGGGTGTGTGAGCCAAGCCTTTGGGTCAAAATGTGTTACAGAGGGTGTCTAAGAAGTCCTAATTTTTGTATTACGTTAGTTATGAACTGCCTCATACGTCAACATTCTTTATTGAAACGAGGCGACCGACGCCAATGACTATATGACTAGCACATTCGGATAGGAACACGTTCACTCTACTCTTTTACTAAATTTTCGGAATTTTTCATGACTTTCAAGAACGATGACTACGAATGGAGTGTGACACATCAAAGCGGTATATCGGCTCAATAAATCTAATGGGCGCCAAAAATGAGTTCAAGGAATTAGAAAAGGTCCGTACTAATACAGCCGTCTTATTGATGAAAATATAATTTTTGCGCCTCAAATATCGAATAAGGAAATATTAGGAAAAATGTAAATAGGTCAATATAAGGAAATGTAAAAATGTAAATTCTGTGTAAATACGTAGAAATCAAATGTGAAGGCAGGTAAATGGGTGTAAATGCCGGTAAATCCTTGAAAATCCTTGTGAATATGTGTAAAACTTAATAGTAAGAAACAATTTGACACATTTTTCAAAATAAATCTCTTCAATTTTATCAACACTAGGAACAACACTAGGTTATTAGGAACCTGTTATCGTAAATCACAAAACCGGTTTCGTCAAAATTCTGAAGAAAGTTGCATGAATTTTCATGTAATTTAAAAAAAAAACTTGTATTTTCTCACTCGCTTGCAGTAAAATAACGACAGAGCTAATACACGTACGAAAACCAACGATTTTTCGCTCTCAGATCGGTGAAAAGCATTTTCAGTACCGCTTCTCCGCTTTGTATTAAGGACATCTTTCCAGTTCTGCCG
Organism: Pseudolycoriella hygida; assembly: GCA_029228625.1. Classification (NCBI taxonomy): domain Eukaryota; kingdom Metazoa; phylum Arthropoda; class Insecta; order Diptera; family Sciaridae; genus Pseudolycoriella; species Pseudolycoriella hygida. The sequence continues at coordinate 23,430,483 of CM055405.1, read as the reverse complement.
TCCTATCTCATACGAACGCAACTGACATAATAGTCAATGTTGTATCACAACAAAAACCTTTTAAAAGGTAAAGTGTGACGCAGTCCCTAATGTCTACTTCCAAAATTAATGATATCAGTGGAGGTGACGCTTGCGCTGAAAATACGCATACATTTCCTTGACGACAACGTTATCCTGTGTTCAAAAAATCGCGTCACAAATGCCAGACCCAACCACGTAATAATTTTTCACTTTCAGTTTTCACGCGCAAAAATTTAAAACTCAAAACAAATCTTCGCAAAAAACCAATGATAAATTTTTGCAGCGTAAAACTGAAAGTACAGAAAAAATTATTTCGTCGTTGGGTCTGGCATTTGTGACGCGATTTTTTGAACACAGGGTAACGTTGTCGTCAAGGAAATGTATGCGTATTTTCAGCGCAAGCGTCACCTCCACTGATATCATTAATTTTGGAAGTGGACATTAGGGACTGCGTCGCACTTTACCTTTTAAAAGGTTTTTCTTGTGATTGTAATTATTTGGTTGCAAAAGAGCCCCGGCCTTGAGACTTAGTTGCAAGACTCATTGATTTATAATAATATTTATGTAACAATGGAGATCCAATAAACTTAGCTAAGTATCTCTACAAGATTCGTACAAAAGTATCGCCGAAAGCTCGAAAGGTGATAATTAGTACGGAAGTATTGCCGAAAGGTTATATTATTCTTGGGGGAAAATGGTAAGAACAAAATATTTGTGTAGGGCCTTCTCTTCCCATTCGATTTTAGGTTTGCATTGCCCTTTTTTGGGGTTTAAAAGGCAATGCAAAAAGGCGCTTCACTTTAGTTCCTCGAGGCTCATCAAGCGGATAGGGCGTATGTTGCTCACGCCGATAATTTGCAACCGACAAAGTGACAAACAGACAAACTCTTGATTTTTATTATTAATTGTTTTCAGTTGCAAAGTTAAGTGTGTCAAATGGAATAACTTTTTTCAAAGAACCAGGGGTATCAGAGGTAAATCAGATTGATCAGTTTCTCTGATACGGGAACGCCATAGTTTCATTGTGGAAATTATAGAAAAATATTCCTTGATTACAAACCCACCTGTATTCAAGCGGTTAATTGTTCTGATTTTACCAGTAGCTTAAATTTGGTTTAACAGAACTAACATCGAACATTTGAACCAGTAACGACATCTGTATATGAATAACAAAAGCTTTTGTACGGTGGTAATCTTTACTAAAAATTAATGCACTTTCTTCTTGCTTTATAACATTGAGAAAAGAATTTTTCGAACAGTCGAGGCGAATGTGATTATGTAAACTGAAATTTATCTTTTCGCATATATGAATGTGCTGAAGCAGAGTGTTCGAGTTGGTGCGATTTTTTTGTTTATTAATTAATATTTGTTTTGATAAAGACACTTCGAACATTGACCGGGATATTAATTTACGTTTCAGATGCTTTTTTTATTAATTTTTGTAAAAACAGGTCAATTAATAGTGTTGATGTCTATGACGTGTCCCATGACTGTCGAAATTCTACAAGACTTTTCTTTCACATTCATTAAAATGAAACGTTGAATAGTTAAATGCAAATTTGTAGTTGGTAGATAAAACTGTTACGATGTGATGTAAGTTAGGTAATTCCAAAACAAATTTTTAATAAAGAGAGTGAGTAGTATGTGTCAGACATGTCAGTCGCCGAATAACAGGGTCTTGTTCTGACAATATTCCGTCGCTTTAGATATTTCGATTAATGTTATTATCCACCTCGAGTTCGAGCCACCGCCGCGCCGCCGCATATTTTCTTCATCTTGCCTAAATGTTCCTTCAGTACAAATAATCTTTCCCGATATCATTTTCTAACCAAAAAATATCGGTGAACTTTCATTTACCCTTATACGATATATGAACTCTGAGCCGCACCCCAATAATAACTCCATTGCTTATCCAAAGCCTATTTTCCTATTTTGTGAATTGTGTTAGACATTTCACTTAGGTCACTGACAAAATTTGACGTTGAATCATGTCAAGTAACTGTTTCGCTCCTAATACATCGCATAGATGGCACTAGGTTTGTCGCACAGTTTACCACTGGCGCAGTAAAAATACTTTCCGGTAATGAAAGGATCTCAAAAAAAGGAGAACTACAAGCAGCGAAACTAGCAAATAATGATCTAGCCTCTATCCCTCCATGGGTTGTTAAGGTGGATTATTATTACTATTATTATTTGACCTTCGATAACCGAATATACAAATAAGCGAAAGTAATGCACAAAACACATGATGCGAAAAGTGGACATGCATAATGCGAAATCGTAGTTCTTGTAATGAAAAAGTGTGAGACTAGTGCAATTGCAGCCCTTGCGTTTGATTGAAGTGTTTTTCTTCTGTTACTTGCAGTCCGAATAAGGCCTGTCGCGTAGTCACTCCGTTTATGAATGACCAATGAAAAGTGGTCATTGTTTAATCGTAAACGGAGAGCTAAACGGAGTGACTGTGCAACAGGCATAAATATTTTTCAAATATCAATTTCATGCTTCATAGCAGGGCAGAAAGTAGAAAATTTCAATTACTTTGATTGACATTTTTGACTGCTATTAAGCATCACTCGGCAAAGCACTTTCAGTCTATTCTCCTTGTGACGTAAATAACTATTTCCAATATTTCGGCATTTGATGGCCGATTTCAAAATTGGCATGGGACAACTTTGGTGTGCTCGAAAGTGAGCTTACATCATGAAAACGATGAAAGTCTCAAATTGAGCGACATCACAAAATATTACGTCTGTTTTCGTCAGACACCCCCCCCCCTCCCCTGTCTGTTTTCGTCTGTTTTCAATGACCCCCCTCCCCCCCTCAAACGCAGACGTCATTTATGAACACTCCCTTAAAGCCTGAATCAGACTTTCCACGACTAAACTACCGGTCCTTTTGACGGCTGGCATGTCTACTGTGAATTTTTTAAGTAAAAATCATGATGATTTTCCATTTCAAAATAATTGTTCGTGTCAATCTCGCTGTCTGTTACAGAAAATAAAGTGCAGATGGAGTTGGCATTTGTGTACGTTCTCCCGGTTCATGTGCTCATTTTGCATGTATTTGTACTTGGTGTTTGTTGAGTGCGTAACACATGTTTAGTTCGACTTTACTTTCAGTAGACATCATCGCGTTGAACAGGAAGCATTCCGTTGCTATTAATACGAATCGTAGAGCAGTGTGTATCACAAATAAAAGTTATTTTCGTTGTTACATAGAAATTTTTCGCTTTTTTTATTCGTGTTTTCATTTGCTACATAGCTACATTCAATATGCGACCGGCATAACAATAAGAAATAAGGTCAGAATTCTGTGTTATCAGTGAATTATTGGTGTCATTGTTGACGGTGCTAACTATTATTTTTCTTAAGAATATTATTTTTGTCAGTTTTTCATCTTATTTTTATAGACAATTCGATATTTTCGCATTCGTTACAGTTAGGCTATATGCTATTGTCGCTTGACAGCAGCTTTTTTTTCTGAATTGATGAAAAAAACTCACAAATAAGAATTTCCACCTGTAACGAAGTCGCTATGGCGATTCTATTGTTTCTTGTTCCATCAATGCAGCTCTTCGTTGCGAATGTAGCATGATTTTAACTAACGGTAGATGTTGTTCACAACAATTATGTAAGTTGTAACATATGTACGAGCTGAACACACGCTCCTTCATATACAATCGGATCATTTGAATAGGAATAATAATCTGTAAAATCAGGACAGACACTGCCTGCACTTTGTTGAATTGTAATACATTTCTATTTGATAAATTTCTTGTGCGTATTAAAGTGTAATCAAATTTATCTGAAACTGATTTATGAATAGCAAGAGAAGCCTTTTAATTGCGTTTGATTGTTTTTGTATATGCAACTCAAAATTTCAGTCTTCTCGGGCGATGACATTTGAATAAAATGATTCTGGACGATGTCACTAGGTTTAGATGAAGGCCTAAGGGTGGTTTTATGGGTGGAATCGTATACAAGATTTGGAGACATATTCCGATGTATACGAATTTTCTGTAAGTGGTTTCTCCCTTGGGCGGAACTAATAACGTGCTGTGTCGTCCTAGTTCGTTGGTTTGGTATTCAACACAGTAATGAAGTGATGGGTACGGTCAGAAAGGGCGATGAAAGAGCGCATGTATTACATTTCTAGTTCTACCGTATAACGATTGAATGATAATACTAAAGTGGCCTTCCTTCGAAGATAAATTTAATTTTTCGGCTAAGGATCCCATAAGAAAATTTAATCAAATCTATACTCTAAGACCACTCTTGTCAGTTTCTTCAACTGGCCATCCATGTCACGCGAGCTCGTTAAAATTGAAAATTCATTGAAATCAGCATAAATAATGGCACCAATAAAAAACCATTGTCATGAATATAGGAAAGTAGCGATAGAGAGTCAAAGAAGTTAGTTTTGAGCCTAAATCATCGGTGATTCTTTGGTGAATCACCGTTCATTCACAGGTGAATCATTGATGATTCACAGGTGAATCATTGATGATTCACAGGGGAATCATTGATGATTCACTGAGAAATCACCGATGGTTTACCGTGGAACCACCGATAATTCACCGTGGAATCACCAATGATGATTCACCGGGGAATCACTGATGATTCACCGGAGAATCACCGATAATTCACCGTGGAATCACCAATGATGATTCACCGGGGAATCACTGATGATTTACCGGAGAATCAATGATGATTCACCAATGATCCGCCGGGGAATCACAAATGATTCGCCGGAGAATCACTGATGATTCACTGGGGAATCACTGATGATTCACCGATGATCGCAGTGAATCATCGGGGATTTCACAGTGAATCATCGGTGATTTCACAGTGAATCATCGGTGATTTCACAGTGAATCATCGGTGATTTCACAGTGAATCATCGGTGATTTCACAGTGAATCATCGGTGATTCCCCAATGAATAATCGGTGATTCCCCAATGAATAATCGGTGATTCCACAGTGAATTATCGGTGATTCCCCAGTGAATCATCGATGATTTCCTGGTGAAGCGTGCACAGACGGACAGACGAGCGTATAGACAGGAAGGGTAAAATCATAAAGTAGCTATCGCCAAGCCAACATTGATTAAGCGATGGTGTAACTTTTGTCTCTGACCTAAGAGCTGAGTGAAGCTCCAACAGCTTCAGAGTGTTTGTAAGCTTTTTCAAGTATTTCGCATAACGTAACATGGTTACAGACCGCCTGTCACGCTAGTCACAAACCCATCCCCCAAGAGTGTGTTACCGCTCCCAAATGACTTAATTCGAATGTGAGACGAATACAACGATCAGTTTAGTAAATCTGTGTTCATACCAACTTGATAAATCTAAAATTTACGCCGCGCGTATCTTCAATTAACGAAAGTGAATCAATGCGCGTGTTTGATTTTCAGTATCCAAATAAAAATCACAACTTTGGTATGCCCACAACAAATTCATTATGGATAGTACAAAAAAGCCAGAACATAAAAATCCACGTACCGGTGCCAATCCTTTGTCGCAGTTGATGTTCGGATGGGTGGTACCCACTCTTTACAAAGGTCTGAGAACTGGTCTCAATGTAGAAGATCTAACGCAATGTCTTAAGGAAGATCAATCCGAAATTCTCGGTGATAAGCTAGACGTGTAAGTACGAAATTTGTATTTTTTTATTATTTGTACGTCTACTACTACTACTACTCACCATCGGAAGTGCCAATGGCCAATGTAGAATCTGCCGTTATAATCATAAAAACTTTCAAAATATTAGCTAATAATTTAAACAAGTTTTAACAAGTAAAATTATGTGAGTAAGTCACACAAAAAAATGATTCTTGATGGTTCTTGTGAAATCGAGTTAGTGTTGGTGTAAACTTGGCATTTGCTTTCAAAGTATTTCGAATTTCACTTTACTGGCGTGAAAATTTTAATATCTCATACTTTGACGTAAGCCGATGTCGCACTAAACGCATCAATTATGTATTGTTCATTGCTGGATATGTATACTTACACCACTTACACCACACACACCAACACACTATCGCTCATATAGTAAAAATATGCATTACATTTTGTAAATCGAAACGAAATAAATTAGAAAAGACAAAACTAATTTTTTTCGTGTGCTCTTTCATTAAGAAACATAGCTTTCAACTTAATCAACCTGTAACCCCCTTCACGTGTCACAACAAATGAGATTAATCAATTCAAAGAGCCATTAATGTGATAGCATGGCAAAATACCCCGTCCTGTTTGAGTGACAATACAATTTATGAATCGATGTGGTTCGTGCTCAATTTGTATAACAACATCGTTTGTTGAATATTTATTTCTAATTGTTTATTAAGCGAAAATAAATAACGAATTTCTTTCACTCCAATTGCAGACGACAGAATCGTCTTGTATTGTTTATCTTATCTCGTTATTAGTGTCGTGGATGTGAAGCAAGATGTTTCCTTTATTGAGGTCAATGCCATTTTTATCAGTACCTGGGTCTCGCTAAGTAGGAAAAAATGTGTCAAATTGTACGAAAATCTTTTTTCGGTAGTGGCCCATTTGTTTTGCATGTGCGAAAAACAGTACGCATGTGTGTCTTTCTTTTATCTAATCACAAGCAAAGCATGTGGAATTTCTCTCTTATCACACTCTTAATGATGCAGTTAGTAAACATAATATTATGAGTAATTGCATTGTGACAAATAATTTAACTGGGTGTTTGTGTGTGAAAGCCGGCTGCGACTGAAGGTTGTTATCAGCGTCGCTGAAATAATCCATCTAATAGCGGCGGCACGCTGATTTTCCTTTTGAGAATTTTTTTAAGCTCACTGTAAAGCTTTAGTGGCTGTGGCGTCGTTTAGCTCTACTCTGGCGCATTTTTTGGGGTCCCAACACTAAAACACTGTACCGATCTTCACAAATTTTTTCCTCTGATTCAATGTTAGCCAAAACAATAAATTTTATCTATCTAGAGCAATAATCTCGTACTTAAATCCCTAGGGCAAAACTGTTTAACTCGATATATTGCTCTCGATAGATAAAACTATATATGCACAGCTGTCCAGGATGGTTTATTTTGACGATTTGGATTATTTCCCACGCCTTCGGCTCGGGAAATAACCTCCAAATCGTCAAAATAGAGCATCCTGGACAGCGGTGCATAATCTACTATTACCACTCCAATCTTACTCCTATTGACTTTCCATGGGCAGATCTACTTTTTTTGAGGCTGTTGAAATTTGTGACTAATGACTAATAATGACTAATTTTTTGTTCTTTATTGTCTCCATTTTCTTAACCTATGTAAGGACCCTTCAGAGCGTCAACGATAGCGACTTCTTCTTTGATAAATAGTGATATCGCAGCGACGCACTCTTTTGCTGTCAACGATACAACCTTGCCCTTTCATATGAAAAAAATTTAGCCTTCCGAACTAAGAAACCCGACTAATGTTCTCCATATTTTAAAGGTGAAAAACATTAATGTCAATGTTTCTTTCATGACAAATTATCTTTTGCCTCAACACAGCTGAGTCACACAGAAAAATGTCTAGAAGTTAATACAAATAAACGCCCGCCGTTTACTCTTTATGCATCTGCGTGGAATATACAGATCGTCTGCAGTGTATATAATACATGCACTGCGTCTTTTTGTCTGACGTCACTAATTTGTAATTTTTCTGTATGCCTCCCTTTTGATTCCCGAGAGGATAAAATGTAATAGCATATCTGAACGAAGATTTTCTCGAGAAATTTTCAATAAGTCTTGAGCATTTGAGAAGCCATAGACGATTTAACTGATTTTGATGGTTTTCGAACTTAAACTTGAAGACTAACGAATGACTTTTCGTAGTTCAAAAAATCTCTGAATTAAACTCACTTTGTCACCGAACTTTTAAATCCGATTTCATTCAATCCTTTCTTGTTTGGTGTAACCTCTAAGCCGAACACCCGGATTTCAACCCGAATCCGATCCTGAATTTTGGATTTTACGTTTGACCTGACAGGTTGGTACAGAATGGTATGTGGGCTGCACGTTTCGGGGTTGGACATGGCAAAATCGTTGAGATGATTCCGGACCCAGTCTTCAGCATGCCTAGGGACAAATGACGCAGGTGATTGACTTCACAAGGCGGTTCGAAACGGTATTTCTACGCAGAGAGGAGTGGCTGGACAGATGGCCGGCCTATCTGAGTGGAAGGGCAAAAGTTAGATTTACAGACGGCCGAGTACTGTATCACCAGTGTTCTCCAGGCAGAAGCTTTCGCGCTACTAACGGGAGCTCGAGAAGCACTGCCAACGGGGACGCAGGGAGAGAACGTCCTCATCCTTTCGGACAGTAAGGAAGTGATCAGGGCACTCGCATCGCCCGTGGTGACCTCTAGATTGATCAAAGAGTGCAAGGAGTATCTGAACGATGTGGGATCGAGAAATCGGATCACGCTGGTTTGGGTACTTGGGCACTCTGGTGTAGAGCGGAACGAAAGGGCGGATGAACTTGCAAGAATGGGGTCGACGAATATATCAATGAGAGCCGAGCCCTACCTGCCAATACCCAAGTCGTTGTGTGCGCAAGCGCTAAATAACTGGGTTCGGCTAGGACACGTGGAGCGATGGGAGAAATGGGCTAATGACTTGCTAGCGATGGACCGGTATCACATTAGGAGAGTTGTGGGAGCGATCACTGGACATTGCGGGTTGAATCGGCACATGTACAAGTTGAGGCTCTCGGGAACCACCGAATGCTCTTGTGGATTGGGAGAGGAAACGGGCATACACTTAATTTGTGAGTGCCCCAGGTACCTTCAGCTGAGTCGTAAGATCTTCGGAGAATTTTTCGTGGGACCATCCCAAATCGCTAACCTGGGACCTGCCACACTTGATAGATTTTTGGTAGCGACAGGAAGGCTCGCGTGAAGCTTTAAATGATGACCGGGAAGGAAGCAAAGGTTCCTAGGATCTGTGTTTCAAGATCGCCTAGGCGATCGTCCCAAACTGATAAATCTAAACCTTGACCTGAACGTAAAATTAAATTTTAGGTTTGACATGAACCTGAATTTATGATTTCAGGCTCAACCCGAACTAACCTGAACTGAAGCATACCGCTTTGGTGGCTGTATAGGGGAGTTGCGAAGGCTAAACGCTTCATAAGCTCAGTTATTAAGTAGCGATAGCATTTTTATGTTTTCACCCTCCCTGTCCGTCCTTCTATCCATCTATGCACCGTCACAATTATGACGTCACAAAAATGACTTCAAAAATACAATGTCACAAAAATGACGTCACAAATATAACCAAAAGTTATAGATATTACTTCGCTGATAGAAAATCTATGATTCCATAGAAAGCCATGATTTTGGAGTCATGATGGGAACGCAAATTGTTGTTCCCAGCATCGAGCATCTCTGTTTATTAAGTAGCGGTAGCTACTTTATGGGAATGCTCGGGCTGTCTGTCTGTCTGTGCACACGTTTTTTGACAGCTGTCAAAGTGACACTGACATTTGTCACTCTGACATTTGTTTTTTCAAGAAAATTATTTTCCCGCTACTTTCTTACACCATTATTAACCAATTTGCTTCCTCGTGTGCTGTTCTACACTGACTGATGACGCCAAAATGTTGGTAGCCGTCAAGCTCAGGCTGGAAAATTCAGTCGTCTGTCATTTCTAGTACTCAACCGGATCAATTTTAGAATTGAACAGCGGTAGATTCAACCAACAGCTGTTGAAATACTTCGTTAGCAGATTTTATACTTTCTGCGCGTGACCGCTTAAATGAATGTGAATGAAGTTCATCTGAACATGTTTGACATAACATCAGACAATAAGTGACACCCTAACATTGAAGCCGCCTAATTTATTCTTTTATAAATTATCAACACATAAACAATAAACAAGCCACGTATTCTCATGACATTAAAAATTTCGGGTTAAACGGGTTTATACGGGTCCAACCTGCAGTCTTGCATTCACGTTCAGGTCATATTCAGATTAAGCCCGAAAGTGAAATTTGAGGTTCAGATCACGTTGGGTTTAACCTGAGCCTGAACCGATTAAGATGAGGTTTCTCAGTTCGCACTCCGGTCAGACCGAACCCGACCCGTGTCAATATGGTTATCGCAGTGTTTCCTACGAATCACCTTTGTCACGATCCTCATGTGAACAACCCCTAAGTCCCAGTCTACCCAAGTCTCCCTGCCATATGAGATCGCTGGTTTAAGATTTACTTATATCTACATCCCCTACCACTTACATACGACCTCCCATTTTACGAATTAATGGCGTTATCTACCATTAGAATTCAGGCATCACGTAGGTCCACATTTTCATAAATACTTCTCCCACTTCAACATTACCCTGTCTTTTAAGGAACGACAAACTGACGAAACAGAAGAAATATGCTGATTTCGTCGTATCACGCCCTCACATACGAAAAAAAATTCGGCGAAAAAAATTCTCAGCGAAAAAAATTTTCGGCGAAAAAAAAAATTTCGGCGAAAAAAAAATTTTCAGCGAAAAAAATTTTTCAGCGAAAAAAAATTTCCCTCGAAAAATTTTTTTCAACGAATCAAAGTTGAGGCGAAAACAAATTTTCAGCGAAAAAAATTTCCAGCGAAAAAAAATTTCCGGACACAGTACACACCCATCCCATCAACTTTGACACCAAACATCTATCTCCAGTCTAAAAATTTTGCTCATATTTGACTCATACTTTAAATACACACACACATACAAAACATTCTTTTACATGGGTTTTATATGGCGCCTTCTAAGAGCCCTGGCGCCCAAACGAGGTCGGTACCTCCCCCCTTTTGTTTAAATCTCATATGGCGTAAATGCCCACCCGAAGGTCCCTGCAAAATTTCAAGAAAAGTTATCGAGCCGTTTTCGAGCGGGAGCTAAAAAAGTCGGTTTTCATACAAATGACTCTGGAACTAACTAACCCACTAACGTAGGATGTTTACATTAACTTTGGTTTCTATAAAATAGCACATTTTGTATGGAAAATGATGATTTTCTAAAGGTCGTCATATGTTCGGATCCACTGGACCGATTTTAATGAGTAAAATGTCGATTTCAATCAAAATTTTACGAAAAATCCGTAAAACTAGGTCTCAGGGGGGTACGACGCAAGGGAAAAAGTCAAATCTTAGCTGTATATATGGTTCCGCCATCTACGAAAAAAATGTTTCTGAATTTTTTGTTCGTATGGGGACTTGCGTCACGGGCGCATCGCTACCGCGCGCCCATCATGTAAATCATTTTCCTGAAACTGTGGGATTGCTCGTAAACTACGAAACGCTATAGATGGAAGGGGTATGAGGCTAGCATTACGATTCTCAATTGAACCTTTTTCACGGGCGAATAATTACCTCGTTTGACTATAAAACTCTATTGTGATCTGTTACCATTGGAATTTATAAAAAGTCTATCAGCTTTTTCAATCTCTTCACTCTATGAGTATTACCCAGTCAATTCGCCTGTTTAGTCTAATGATTTTGTCTGGCATTGTTTAAAATTCTTTATTTTCTCTTGCAGAAATTGGAAAAAAGAGCTCGAAGAAGCAAGTGAAAAAGACCGTCCGCCAAAGCTGCGAAATGCCTTATTTAAAACATTTGCCTCATCCGTAATTTTGGATGGGGTTTCTGTTTTTATGTTCGTACTGCTGAGGTAATTGAATTTATCAGTTTTTAACAGACATTCACCTCATATCTAAGTTCATAAAATCACTTAAGAAGATGATTTAACTAAAGAATCAATTAACTTGCCTTGTCTGTTTATCCAGTGAGGAACATATCTTTTTTTAATTTATTTATAGAGACTATGTTTTTGTAGAACATTACTGCCAGTTGTGTTAGCTCAATTACTCAACCAATTCCATGATCGGCCAATTTCACATGAGTTCTTCAACGATACAAATCAATTACAATTAAATCGAAGTGCACGCTATTTGGAACGAGATATCAACCAATTCAGTTCAATTAAAAATGTTGATTTATCGCCGCAAAACGATCTTCTACAATTTGATGAATTAATTTATGGCAATTCAGGTAATAAAGCGACGACTTTCAATACACAAGTGGTTCAATGAACTATATTTTTTAGCGCCACCAAAAATCAAACGTGAATTGAAATCAGACCCTCAAAATGTTATCGTCAATGATGAAGTGAACAAAACGTTCATATTTCATCCACCCAAAGCGCTTAGTGAAAAAGACGAAGAATTTAACTCCGACTCTGTAGCTGAAGAAATAAGAAAATTTTGCCTGTACGCCTGGACAGACATGTACTGGTTAGCTACAATGGTCGTAATGATGACTCTTTTCGGATGTTTTTTCGCTCATCATGCAGATCTCAGGATGCGAATGGTTGGAGCACGAATGAGGATTGCTTGCTGTTCACTAATTTATAGAAAGGTAATTTTTGACTCGTTGATTTAAGAGATTTGAGAACAGCACTTGTGACTTTGTGCCTGCTGATCTTTTCATACCCGATGCTCTTTTTGTGTTTGCGGCTCTGTCTCTGCATGCGGCTCTGTTTGCGTATGCTTCTATCTTTGTGCCTGTAATTCTAATCCTAATAACAGCTGTAATTCTAATGCCTGATAGGTATTTCTTTTCTCAAACGCTTCGAGTGAAGCCTACTGTACTTCTGAGTGTCTATGGCGCTACTTAGCGCCTTTAGCGCTTCTTAGTGCCTACAGCGCTTCTTAGTGCCTACAGCGCTTCTTAGTGCCTACAGCGCTTCTTAGTGCCTACAGCGCTTCTTAGTGCCTACAGCGCTTCTTATTGCCAACATCACTTCTTAGTGCATAGAGCGGTTCGTAGTGCCTGCAGCGCTTCTTAGTGCCTACAGCGCTTCTTATTGCCAACATCACTTCTTAGTGCATAGAGCGGTTCGTAGTGACTGCAGCGCTTCTTTCTCAGTGCCTATAGCGCTTCTTAGTGCCTATAGCGCTCTCTCAGTGCCTTTAGCGCTTCTTAGTGCCTATAGCGCTTCTCAGTGCCTATAGCGCTTCTTAGTGCCAACTGCGTTACTTAGTGCTTCCAGCGCTACTTAGTGCATCCAGCGCTTCTTAAAGCCAACAGCGGTACTTAGTGCCAACAGCGGTACTTAGTGCCTCCAGCGCTTCTTAGTGCGAACAGCGCTTCTTAGTGCCAACAGCGCTACTTAGTGCCAACACCGCTACTAAGTGCCAACAGCGCTACTTAGTGCCAACAGCGCTACTAAGTGCCAACAGCGCTACTTAGTGCCAACAGCGCTACTTAGTGCATATAGCGCTACTTAGTGCACCCAGCGCTCCTTAGTGTACAGTGCTGCTTAGTTCCTACGGCGCCCTTAGTGCCTACAGGTCTTCGCTAGCGCTTCTTAGTGCATACTGTGCTTTTTAGTGCCTACATCACTTCTTAATGTCTACAGCGGTTCTTAGTGCTTACAGCGCTTCTTAGTGTACCTAGAGTGCTACTTAGTGTGCCTAGAGCGCTACTTAGTGTACCTAGAGCGCTACTTAGTGTGCCTAGAGCGCTACTTAGTGTGCCTAGAGCGCTCCTTAGTGCCTTCAACACTTGTGTATACAGCGGTTCTTTGTGCTTACAGCGCTTCTTAGTGCCTACAGCGCTTCTTAGTGCCTACAGCGCTTCTTAGTGCCTACAGTGCTTCTTAGTGCCTACAGCGCTTCTTAGTGCCTACAGCGCTTCTTAGTGCCTACAGCGCTTCTTAGTGCCTGTAGCGCTTCTTAGGCTGCTGCTCTATTTATGCATGCGGCTATATTTTAATGCTTGCGACGTTTTTTCTTTCCTCAAACGCTTCAGTGCATACAGCGCTTCTTAGTCTGCGGCTGTATTGGTGCGTGACGCTTTCTTTGTGCTTGTTACTCTATTTGTGCCTACGGCTCTCCTTGAACTTGCGGCTCTCTTTAACTTAATTTTTCTTGTCATTTTCCAGACGCTTCGTTTATCAAAAAAATCATCCAGTCACACTAGTGCCGGATATATTGTGAATCTTCTGTCAAACGATGTGAGTCGCCTCGATTACGGTTTTATTTACGCGCATTATGTGTGGATCCTGCCTCTTCAATCGGCCCTAATCGCATATTTAATCTGGAATCATATTGGCTGGGCCTCTCTAGTTGGTGTCATTGGTTTACTGATCAAAACCATTCCCGTTCAGACGGGTCTCAGCCGTCTATCATCCATTGTCCGCATGAAAGTAGCTCGACGAACTGATCAACGTGTTGGCATCATGCACGAGATTATTCAAGGGATTCAAGTAAATGGCAGTTGTCTATCCTTCAATACAATCAATTGATTGTCAGTCATTCGTTTAGGTGATCAAAATGTACGCCTGGGAAAAATCATTTCGCCAGGTAGTCGCCAAGTCCAGAGAAAGGGAAGTGAGACAAATTCGTTGGGCATCGTATATTCGTGGAGTCAACCAGAGTACGATGGTATTCACTGAACGATCCACGCTTTTCATTACAAATTTGGCTTGTGTACTGGCTGGTCACACCATCAGCGCCAGTGTCGTTTTTGCTATGGCACAGTTTTTCAATGTTCTGCAAGTAAACCATTTGACGTTGTTGATTAATTCTCATTCCTTAGACATTGATTTTTCTTGTAGCTTACCGCAGCTATTTTTTATCCATTAGCTTTGTCTCTGGGAGCTGAAGCGTTAGTTTCAATCACTCGTGTGGAAGAGTACTTACTGATGGAAGAAAAAGATGAGTCGAATGTTGGATTGATTAGGCAACCGAAACCTACCGACTCAAGAAGTCCTTCTTTGCACATTGATCACATTTCAGCGTGTTGGAGCGATTGCGAACAAAACACATTGGATGACATAACAGTGAGCGTCCGACCAGGACAATTATGTGCTATTATCGGACCTGTTGGTTCAGGAAAGGTCTCAATGACTCATGGTCTTGTTGGCAATTTTTCTTTAAACTAAACGTCATTTGCAGAGCTCATTACTTCAGTTGATATTAGGAGAACTCCCTCTGAAACAAGGCACCGCTACAATAAAAGGAACCGTTTCATATGCGTCTCAAGAACCATGGCTGTTTACCGGAACCGTTAAAAATAACATTTTGTTTGGACAAACTTTCGATAAAAAAAAATACAATGAGGTAAAGCAAAACTACACTTCAGAGGTGTGCAGTGGTGCAAGTTGTGTGTGGGGGAGGCCACTGGTAAAAATGTGTACAAACAATTCCAATTACAAAATTAAATTCAAAAAAAAATTCCATTAAATTCCCAAAATTCCATTTTAAATTCTAAAAATTCCATCTACCTGCACCAACCATTTTCGAAGTGTTTTCCCTCTCATGTGCAACACTATTTCAGTGGTGATTTCTTTGCGCACCTGCGCAAATTTCATTATAGGCCGGCAGGTTTGTTACTCCATTACAAGTTTTCTTAATACAAAAGCTGCGTTCTTTAGGATACTCGCTAGCAGCATTCTCTGGCTCGATAGGAGCTCAGTTGCGCACTCTATCGGAATTTTCTCGATTGGGGATGACGTGACATTTCTTCATGACGATTATCCCCCAGAGCGTTCTTTTCCCCCGGCCGGGGTATATTTTCCACTGGACAAAAGGATTATTCATTGGCAGGAGATATTACACTCTATTGGGGGAATATATCCCTCACCGGGCAATTTTTTCCGGCCGCGCGGTAATCTTTTTTGCATAAATGAGAGTGGAAGGTTGCCCATCTGGAAATAATCCGGAAGAAAATATCACCCGCCGGAGGGTAATAACGTCCAGAGTGATATTTGTCCCGAGTATTATTTTTCACCAATCGGAAAATTGCCCCCCACCGGGAGAAACTATCACCCGCAAGGCGTTATTTTCTTCAGACGGACAATAATGTCCTCATTCGTTGACGAATGACGTTCGCCGGGGGAAAGTATCCACTGCCGGATGTCATTATCTCCCTGCGGTTGAAAATATTCTTCGCTGGGGACCGCCAGGGAACAATAACGCGCGGCAGGTAATAATTTCCCCCTGCGGAGGTTTTTTTAGATTTATCAGCTTGGGACGATCGTTTTACTACTTACTTACTTACTTACTTAACCGGCCCTACAATCCATTAAGGGTCTTGGCCTCCTCCAACATGCTTTTCCAACCGGACCTATCCTCAGCTAACGTCTTCCAGCTGGTTACTCCGCAGTTCTCAGGTTGGCAAAAGCTGCATCGCACCATCTGGATTTTGGTCTGCCTGCACTTCTTTTGCCTTCCGGTTTGGTGATAAAAAGTTTCTTCGGGATACGATTGTCGTCCATACGCTGTACATGACCAAGCGGGACGATCGTTTTACCAATCTTGAAATACAGATCTGACGATCCTTTGTTTCTTTCCCGTTCATCATTTAAATCGGCGTCCCCACTCAAGTTAGTTAAGTCTTCCTGTCGCCTCCAAGAACTTGCTCAAAGTAGCTGGTTCTAGGTTAGCAACTTCGGACGGGCTCACAACATACCCTGGCCTGCGCCTCAGTTGGAAGAAACTGGCCCATTCACATAATACATGAAATCCCGTTTCTTCCTCTAAGCCGCACGCACACATAGAGGTCGCCGAGAGCCTAAATTTTTCATGTGCCCATTCAGCCCGCAATGTCCAGTGATCGCACCTACCACTCTCCTGATACGATTTCTGTCCATCCCTAGCAGAGATTTGGCCGATTCCACATTAGGTCTCGGGAAAAAGCGCTTGGTGTGGATACCACCATAGTATCCTTCCCAGCGCTCCACATGCCTCCTCATCACCCAGCTCCCCAGCGCTTCTACACGCGCAGGTCGAGTAATCCGCAAAAACGGCTAAGGGCCGTGACCGAGAGCTTCGGCACCCGCCTTGGCTAGCTCATCAGCTTTTTCATTCCCCTCCACGTCAGAGTGCCCAGGTACCCAAACTAAAGTGATCTGATTCCTCAGACCCATTTCGTCCAGGTAATCTCTGCACTCTTTCACTGGCTTGGAGGTCACTCCAGGCGACATCAGCGCCTTGATCATTTCCTTACTGTCTGAACAGATAAGCACCCTCTTGCCGTGAGTTCCAACAGGCAGAGTCTCAGGAGCTGCTGACAGCACCACGAAGATCTCCGCTTGGAGCACACTGGAAAGAGCCCCCATATAGAAGCAATTTCCCTCTCCAGAGCCCATGCCGTACACACCAGCACCTACTCCTTCACGAGATTTCGATCCATCTGTAAATCTAACCACGAAGTTCCCGGGAAGGCTCGCTGGCCATCCACTAAGCCATTCTTGCCTACTGGGAACTTTCGCTTCAAAATTCCTGTCGAAACAGGTTACCGCAGCCATAACGTCTCTCGGCATTTCAAACACCGGGATCGATATTATCGTTGCAATGTTACCTAGCCCAATGTGAAAATTCGGAGTCCACATGTCATTCTGCATCAGCCTATCAGCCGTGGCAAGAGCTTTTGCTTTAACCACATAATCGATAGGAGGCAGAGCCATCAGCGTCTCCATCGCTAGGGTTGAAGTGGTTTTCATAGCGCCCGTGGTGCAAATACACACTAGCCTTTGAATCTCACTTGACAATTTCCTATCGCATTCCACATCTAGCCTTGGCCACCCCACCACGCAACCGTGGCTAATCATCGACCTTATCACTGCCTCATAAATCTCCAGAATTGCCTTTGACGGTAGGCCCCAGTTTCTCCCGAAGAAGTTCTTGAAAAGCCAAAAAGCCGCTACCGCCTTCTGCGCCTTATCCTTGACATGAGCAATCCAATTCAGCTTGCTATCAAGCTCCTAAGTATTTCACCTGCGGAGCTAATTCCAGCACCTTATCGAAGAACCATCTCTCGACCACTCTCAAAGCTGTTCTAACTCTGTCACCCAGCGTGCTCTCGAATTTTCCCCTAACTAAAATCGTCAGGTCATCCGAATAGCCCTACACATAGATTCCTTCGTCGTTCAGCTTTCTGATGAGAGAGTCTATCACTATACACCACAACAAAGGCGATAGAATCCCGCCTGCGGAGGTAGCTTTACACCGGATAATTTCCGATCGGTGGAAATACCACAGTTTCACCCGGCTAGAGTGTAAAATCATACCCGTGGAATAATCGTTTTGTCCGGTGGAAAATATCCTCTGCCGGGGGGAAAATATCCTCTGCCGGGGGGAAAATATCCTCCGCCGGGGGAAAATATCTCCCACCGGGGGATACCAACGTACAGTAGGATGGTGCAGCTAAAAAATCCAGAGGCAGAAAATCCAAAGGCGCGGGGGTGAGTGGGCAGACCCCCACAATACTAAATATAATTAGGACAGTCGCCAAAGAATTGCAATCATTCATTCGCTATGCTATAGTTTCTGATTTTGTAGCCTCGCCACGCCTGCGGATTTTGACGGATTCTTAGAATCATTTTAGTCGAGTAAGTGTAAGGGCGTCTCTATTTTTATTTCAATTTTTCTGTTAGGCCAATGTTCTGACGTGTCTTTCGTCGTCGTTGTCGTCAGTAATTCAGTGACTTCTAACTCTTTTAAAAAAGCAACGAACCATTGAGTAGTAGTCGGCGATTGTTTGACTTGAAAAAAAAAATGTCGGCGCACATCTCTGCTGAAATTTTATATAAAAATCAATTTTGTGAAAATTCCCACCCACAGGTTGTAGGTTGCTGTTCTCTGAAAACTGATTTCGAGCAGCTGTCAAACGGTGATAAGACGGTTGTGGGTGAACGCGGTGCGTCCTTATCAGGTGGTCAAAAGGCTCGAATTTCTTTGGCTCGTGCTGTGTATCAGTCAGCTACGATATATCTTTTAGACGATCCGTTGAGTGCTGTTGACTCCCACGTCGGTAAGCATCTATTTGATGAAGTGATCGGTCCGAAAGGGTGTCTGGCAATGAGAAATGCGACTCGACTGCTCGTTACGCATCAGGTACATTTTCTCAAGGAAGCGGATTTAATTGTGATCATGGAACACGGGAAAATCGTACGCCAAGGAACTTATGCTGAACTGGCTAACAGTAACTTGGATTTCGCCAAATTGTTGGAAAAACCGATCGAAAAAGATACACAAAGTGTGAAAAATGAGGAAGGTGTTACCGGTGTTACCTACGAAGAGGATGACATTCCGTATATTGATGGAGTGTCTGGCTATCAGCCATTACGTGTACGAACAATCAGTTCACTTAGTGACAGGGATTTATCGAAACGCTCGTTGAGCAAGTCGGTAAGAGGGACCATAACTTTAATGAACCTCATCCTGTGAGCTGTTCCGTTTCAGACAAATTCGGAAAAAGAAGAGATAAACGATGAAGATGCAGAAGAGCAGGCTGATGGGGGTGTGTCTCTCAGAGTATGGCGAAAATATTTCGGCGCTGGTGGAAGTTATTTCACACTAACGTTGACCACATTCGTCATGATCTTCTCACAAGTTGTAGTCAGTTGCAATGACTACTTTGTCAACTACTGGACACAACAAGAAGAAATTCGATCGAACGGCGCAGAAGCAACGCTAACGACGACTCAGTGCTTATACGTTTACGGTGCATTAATAATTGGAGTCGTTTTGGTATGGCGTTGTCATATCCATGCAAGTTGATCGTTTCTATGAATTTAAATTTTTTTGATTTTGCATGAACAAAGGTGTGCCTTTGGCGAGGATATTTATTCTTCAACATTTGTATGCGATCTTCAAACACATTGCACGATAAAATGTTCGCAAGAATTTTGGGTACGACGATGAGATTTTTTGACACCAATTCGTCCGGAAGGATTTTAAATCGCTTCTCACGTGATATGGGCGTCATCGATGAAATGTTGCCCAAAGCTTTAATGGAAGCTCTGCAAATATTGTTGGTGATGTTCGGCATTTTGATAATGGTCAGCATTGTCAATCCAGTGATGATTGGTGCTATATGTGGTGCTATGTTGTTATTCGGCTGTATATTAAAGTTGTACTTAAGACCCTCACAAGACTTGAAACGACTGGAAGGAATCGGTGAGTCTAATTTAGTGTAGAACGCATTAGCGAATCATAAAAAAAATGAATTTTTCCTGATTTGCTTTCTTCTATTTAAACTACTAAGTAAAACATATGCAAGTAAAACGTACGAATCAGAATAGATGTGGCAAACAGAATTGATGTTGCGAAAAGACTCGAACGTATCTTAATAAATATCACAACAAAAACATCTTAAAAGGTAGAGTGTGATGCAATCGGTAAGTCTGCTTTCAAAATTAATGATATCGCTTGAGGTGACGCTATCGCTGATAATACGCAGAAGTTTGTTCGAATGGAATCTTGTGTTCAAAGTTTTAATTTTCTAAAATTACAACACTTTTTATAAAACAAAATAACGTTGTGTTGAAAAAATTGCGTCACAAAGGCCGGACCAAACGACGAAATAATTTTTCTGTACTTTCAGTTTTTTGCGCTGTAAAAATTTGACCTTCAATTCTGAATGCGTAGATTGTTTGAAGCGGACTAACGAACTGCGTCACACTCTACCTTTTAAGAGGTTTTTGTTGTGATATCAGTCGTTTTGAAAGTTTTCAGTTGTTGTAACTAAAATTCATGTGAAAAATTGTCTATTTTTTAAAAAAACTTTCTCAGAAAAGAAAATTTTCTAAGAAAAAAAAATTTCTCCGAAAATAAATTGTCTTCGAAAAAAATTTTCTCCGAAAAAATTTCTCAAAAAAATTTTTCTCCAAAAAAGTTTTTGTCCAAAAAATTTGTCTCCAAAAAAAATTTCTATAAAAAATTTTTTCCGAAAACGTTTTTCTCTCGAAAAAATTTTTTTTCGAAAAAATTTCTCAGAAAAAATTTTTATTTAAAAAATTTTGTCTGAAAAAGAAATTTCCTCCAAAAAATTTCTCCAAAAAAAATTTTCTCCGAAAAAATTTTCTCTCAAAAACATTTTTTTAACAAAAATTTTTACTTTGAAAAAAAAAAAAAAAAAAAAATTATTTTTCAAAAAAAATTTTTTCCCAAAAACATTTTTCTCCAAAAAATATTTTCTCAGAAAAAAGTCAAATATATGGCATTCTTTGAATCAAATAATGTTCTCTTCCGTCTAAAAATCAACAAGAAAAAAAAAATATTTTGTGCATTGAAAAGGACATCATAAAAAGGAAGAAAATCACAATTTTCGTTATACAAATCACAGCAAAAAAAAGAATGTTTTGAAAACAAAATATCACAGAGTTCATAGTTTTAAGTGTGTTAGCCATCGTATCGCACTAGGTGTCAGATCAATTATTTCCTGCAAGTGTCCATCGTATGATAGATCCGGACAATCTCGAAGTATGTGCTCAATCGTTTGTCTAGAAGATGCACATTGACATGTCGGATCATTAGTATAGTTCCACCGGAATATTAGATCGTTGCATCTTCCCAGTTGAAAGTCGGTTCAAATTTTCAGGCTTGTCTTGGCAGCTCAAATTCTGGTGAATGCGAAGTATAACTTTCAAATGTGTGCAAGGGGCTACCTCGGCTACCTAACCGGAACTGATCCAACTGTCACGCCAAGCAACTTTCGCTTCAAAATTGGATTCGATAAGACGTTTCGCATAGACTACGGGTGGTTTTCTCGATACTAGTCTGGGTATAGGTGGGTCGAGAATATCGTCGTACAGTGGGATACTTGAGTTGCCGATCACTTTTTGGTACTCCCGAACTAATGCGGTCTTTCTCCTTATCACTGGTGGAGCGATGTTGCTTAATGCAGGGAGCCATTCTGCTGGAGTTGATGCAACCGTACCATCGTTTTGTTCAACAAGACATCTACTTTCTTAACATGAACGTTGCTTAACCAGCTCGAACAACAATATTCCGCTGTCGAGTAGACCAGTGCTAGATCAGACGTTCGTAAACATGAGCCAGTGGCGCCCCAGGTGGTGCCGGCTAGCTTTCTCAGTAGGTTGATTCTGGCACACAGTTTATGCTCGAGCTTTTCGACGTGCTGTCTGTATGTGAGCGATCGATCAAGTTTTACGCCAAGGTACGTCCGTCGGTTCGAAATTGTGCTCTAGAAGTTTTCCGTCAAACTTGATATGCAGTTTCTTTTTCGCGCACTTCAAGTGAAAACATGAGGCCACAGTTTTCTTCAACTTCGGCACTAGGCGCCAGTTTTACAGTATGTAATGTACTGGGCCATATCTTTTTTGAGCACTTTGTTGATAAGTCAAAAAGTTTCACCAACCTTCAAAAAATCACGTTTTTGACCTCTTTTTCGACCGTCCCTTCGAAAGCTCTTAACCGATTTTGCCCGAGTTCAACCGTTTCTCAATTATCTCTAAGAAAAAAAGTTTTTGCATTGTAGATCACAACAAAAACCCTTTTAAAAAGGGAAACGTGACGCAAGTCCTCGTCTCTTCTTCCAAAACAACTGATATTCTTTTGAAATGTTTTCATTTTTGATTAAAAAAATGCGTCACAAATGCCGGACCCTCCCAACGTAATAATTTTTCTGCGCTTTTTATTGTTTCGCACGCCAGAAATTTGGCTACCCGTACTCCACACATCACAGAACAGAAAAGCTATAACATTGGGGGGTCCGGCATTTGTGACTCATTTTCAAAAGAATTTTTTGCGTCACCCAAATCGATATCAGTTGTTTTGGAAGAAGGGACGAGGACTTGCGTCACGTTTTGCTTTTAGAAAGGCTTTCTATTGCAATATTAGTAGTTTTGGAAGAAAAGAGGAAAAAAATTTTCCGGCGAAAAAAAAATTCCGGCGGAAAAAAATTCCGGCGAAAACAATTCCGACGAAAAAAAATTTCAGCGAAAAAATTTTCGGCGAAATATTTTCGGCGAAAAAAAATTTTCGGCGAAAACAGTTTTCGGCGAAAAAAGTTTTCGGCCGAAAAAAAGTTTTCGGCGAAAAAAAATTTCAGACGAAAAAAATTCCGGCAAAAAAAAGCTGCAAAAAAAATTTCCTGTGACACGAAACATCTATTTCCAACAAAAAGAAATTAATTTTTCCCCCAACTCCGTCCCATACCACCGTCGGCCATTTTGTTGGTCATTCTGACACACTACCCACCCAACCCATCAACTTTTCCTTTGACAACAACTTTTCCTTTGACTCACGTAGAATCCAGGAAAAATATTTTCCGGGAGGTAGTCAAAACTCCCTCTGCAATCCCGAAAGCGCTACGGATACTACCTTTCAGTGGAATACAAATTGAAAATCGGTTGAGTTTTACTCGAGTTATTGTGTTTACAGACGGACGGAGGGACGGACAAATTTTTTTGCAGATTCGGCATCTCGAGTCCATGATCGATGCTGCTCTTCTCAAATCATCTGATTTAAAACTTAGTGGAAAACCCATAGGCCCTCGTACTTGGTACGGGTCTAAGAGAGGCTCCACTAGGTGCAGTGAGGCGCAGCTAGGTGAAGTGAGGTGTAGTGCACGGACGGATTGACAGGAAGAGTGAAAGCATAGCTATCGCGAAATAAGGCTGCGAAGATCCGAATATTTTACGAATTACGTTACAGATGGCGCGGACAATTTCACTGGTGGTTTGACAGACACAAAAAGCACTTATTTTTGAGAAAGATAGTGTCGATATAGTTCACTGCATAGGCTGTGATAAACTCTACTACAGCGCCGCGCCATCTTGTAACGTAATTGACGCAACAAAGTCATCTAGTAATATAATTGATGATTTTCATCTATGAATTTCCTTCTCATGCACTTTTGCAACCTGAAAATCTTTAAAATGGGTGCGAGGGCGTTGTTACTTCTATATTCCAAAGCGCGTCAAGTCAAAGAAGGGAAGTTTTCGGGTAAATTTTCATAAAGTTTTCAATGGGAAATTTTCCAGATTTGACATAGGCCATGTTCAATGGTGTGAATGTAACGGAAGTGGTGCGCTGAGAAAGTTTTTGGCCTTCTTTAGCAGATTTCCTAATTTTCTCGAGTATAAGAAGCCTTAAATACAGGCTTTCAGAGCGAAACTTCAGCTTAGGTAGGATAAAATGTTCGTTACCTAAGTTGGCAATGAAATATTATCCCAAATTTTGCATATCCATCTTTACCAGAAGTTATTCAACGAATTCGCCATCAAACCACAAATTCTGCTATAACGTTAAATTCTGAACGCTAAGTTGCTGTAAATATTGTCGCTAATTTGAAAATGTAATTTTTGGCCGAATACTTCGAATGCGTGCACATTTTCCCCAGAATAAAATACTTTTTCTAACAGTTGGCTTTGAAACTCAATTTGTTCAAAACGGTCTAGTACACTGGCCCTGCTATGAAGCATGAAAAACATAATCAGGGAAGCTGATCAAACGACATCCAAATCTTCTTTGTTGAGACAATCTATGATAATGAGACACGAAACGTGACCATTGGCTCCGTGTACCTAAGAAAGAGCTTTTTTTACATGTTTTCCGTGTCTTTGTCCCAAATTTATAGATAAAATGAGCGACAATATTCCAGATAAATCAGCATTGCTGCCTGCGCACATATTTTTAAGCCAAACAGGAGAAATGAAGACTAAAACAAAATACCTTCACTCAAAATCCTTTACTTCAATAAAAAATTTACCGGTTTTTACCGGTTGTTTTTTCAAAAAAAAATCGGTATTATCGAAAACCGGTTTTCGAAAAAAGGCCGGTAAATGAAGTCCCTAAGTCAGTCATTTTTTCCCAAAACTTTCTTCCATTTTAGCAAAAAGTCCAGTCTTCTCCCATTTGACGGCCACGCTTCTTGGCATTTCAACAATACGTTCGAGAGGATTACAGCCTCATTTGTCAAAAGAATTCGATACCCTGCAAGACAGCCACAGTGGCACTTGGCAATTGGCTGTTTCAGCAAACACTGCCCTTGGTTTATGGTTGGACTGTGTCAGTACAGCGTTTGTAGCTTGCGTTACTTACAGTTTTATCGTCCTTTACGATGGTAATTTCCTTTATATATTTCACGTGGATCGTTGACTGAAGCGAATTGAATATTTTAGCGACATTTAGTGGAAACGTCGGTTTAGCCATCTCTCAAGCTCTAATCCTGACTGGAATGGTACAATACGGCGTTCGGCAATCAGCAGAATCAGCTCAATTGATGACAAGCGTTGAACGTATTCTTCAATACACTGATCTGGAGCAAGAACGGTCTCCATCAGTGGAACCTCCACTATCGTGGCCTCAAAATGGGCATGTGCAATTTGTAAATATGTCGTTGAAATATGACCCATCGCTTCCAGCTGTACTAAAAAATCTTGACGTTGACATTCAACCGGGTTGGAAGGTGGGAATTGTGGGACGAACAGGTGGCTTTGTTTTTTGTATGTTGAATCTTCCATTGTCAATGCAATTCGTAAATTCACAGGCGCTGGAAAGTCATCCCTCATTGGAGCTTTATTCCGCTTATCAACGATAGAAGGGCAAGTGCTAATCGATGAGATCGATACGGGGGCAATTTCATTGGAGAGCTTAAGATCTCACGTTTCTATCATACCACAGGATCCAGTTTTGTTTAGCTCATCGGTGCGCAGCAATTTGGATCCTTTCCACTTGTTTCCCGATGACGCTCTGTGGAAATCTCTAGAAGACGTACGCCTAAACTAATTTGTCATTTTCATGGATTTTAATGTAGGATTTTCGCCTTAGGTGGAACTGAAATCTTCCATTGGATCACTCGATTTTATGGTTACAGAATCTGGTAGTAATTTTAGTGTTGGCCAGCGTCAATTGATTTGTCTCGCTCGAGCCATTTTACGTAACAATAAAGTTCTCGTACTCGATGAAGCAACAGCTAACGTTGATCCGCAAACTGACGCTTTGATTCAGAGAACAATTCGGGAGAAATTTAAGGAATGTACGGTCCTAACAGTGGCACATCGTTTGCACACGGTGATGGACTCAGATCGAATACTCGTAAGAACATTTTTTCAGTACATTTTTTAGTAGAATTTTTTAATTTTCCTTTTTGCAGGTAATGGACGCTGGTTGCGCCCGAGAATTTGATTTTCCGCATATTCTGCTTCAACGACCGGATAGCGTGCTCAGTGGTATGGTACAAGCGGTTGGTGAACACGAAGCTGAACAACTGAGGAAAATAGCACGAGATACCTTCATGAAACATCACATCGAATCGGAAGATCTGTGAGACAATAATTTTTTATGGCAAACAGGTGGTCTTCATAGGAACTTACTATAAGTACAACAGTACCTTGCGTTTTTTAAACAAAATTTTTGCGTATCGTTACTTAAGTCTTTTGTGTAAAATAATAATTTATAGCAAATTTTCACCAAAGAAATTCATTGCGTTTTCTTTAGATTGAAAGTTTTATAGCGACTTGGGGAAAAATTACGGAATTCTGACACCACCAATCGCCGGCTCCGTTAATGCCAAAGCTCCACCGTGGGGTTTCTTTCTTATTCTTCTATCATACCAAATTTGTTAGCAACATTTTGATACCCCCTTATTCACTCTCTATTGCAATATTCCGAAGCTGAGCGCCTGAGGGTAGCAATTACACTAAAAAACGGAGAGATTTACTTTCTCCGGTATCTGGAGCTTCCGATAGCTTCCTCGAAGGTCGTGGAGCCTGTGTCATCTTACTTTCGATCTTTCATAGCTGCTAGTTCTGATTCTCTACATTCGATAATCATGAGAACACGTGACGGACAAGTTGAGCTTCGGTACTGAAAAAGTTACATCTCACCACCAAATGTAGTGCTGCGATTGAAAACTTCGAGTTAGAGTCGTGCGCCGATTGAATTTTTCGAATTTCTTCAACACATTCCTAAAACGCCGAAAGAAATTTGAATGAAAACCATTCTCGCGAAAATTGCAAAAGTTTAAATCAACTGGATGGCGCCATCTTTGATATTTCCGCTAGTGCATGTCACTTACTAGATCTTGAATCATTTACAAAGTATAGATAAGCTGCTAATGTGAAAAATATATCACTTTACATAAAACAACGGTAATGGTAACGCAGGGTAGAATGTATTGTTAAAAGGGAACGCTGTGTTTTATTATGGATAGTATACGAAGAGTGAATGATATGAAAATGATGTTCACTCTTAACATACCGAAGAAATTGGCCTGTAATGTAAGGAACGATACATACATAGCATACCGTTGGAATGAGCCCTATGCTAGTGGAAATGAACGTGGCAGCAGCAGCCTGGTGTCAAGTTGAAAACTAGTCGATGCAGTGATATACACACCAATTTTGACACCAGGCTGTCTTTTTTGTCATGGTTCAACGGCACAAAGTACGCAGCCTGATGTTAAGTTAAGAAGAATTGCGCCTAAAGGAACTCGCCACCGGCCCCTTAATTTTTCATTACATTATTTTTGCAGCTGTACGAAGTACGAGTCCTATGCGTTTACCACGACGTTTGTAGCCAGGCGACTTCAGGGGGAGAGTAGGGGGAGCATCGATCATGTATACCCTAGATGCCGAACCTGCAGAAATTTTCTTTCCGTCCACCTGTAAACACGATAATCCGAGTAAAGGATGACCGATTTTCAAAAGTTTTTCCCCTTACCTTGGAACCAAAAGTAGGTTTGAGATTGCAGATGAGCGTTTTTTGGACGAAGGGCCACTGAGCTAGGGCCGCCTGTCTAAGTGGTTCTGGGCTTTTTGTACATAACATAAGAAGGGAATCACTTCCGATTTTCAAAAAAATTTTTGTTTGAAAGGCCTGGGAATGCTCGACAATTTATGGAAGAAAAATTTTTATTTTGACCCGTTGGACTCAGCCAGACTAATCCACATCTTCCCGCAAACCGACAATTTTCTCAATTATTTCCAGCCATACTGACACCGATTTTACGCCATGTCAACATCGATCTCTCGAGAATTTCCCGCTATATTTTCTATCGTAAAACAGCGTTTCGTGTATTTGGTTAAGGAAAGATGTATTAAAATAATAGAAAAGAAAAGAAAAATCGCGAGCGGAGCGAGCTAAAAAATTTTTGTGGGTATGATTTCACCTGAGTGAATTTATTTAAGAAAGAAAGCAAAAATCACTAGCGGAACGAGCGAAATAGTACATTACATCACAAGGAGCTAAAACGGTGCATTTAGACCCAGGGTTGTCCCACCGAAAACTTGTCATTACATGTATGTGTGCACCCCACGAAAATTATTCATTACATGTCATTCATTACATGCTATTCATTACATGTAGCCCCCACCGGAAACTTCTCATTACATGTATATCTGCATGTAATGACGCGTTTTCGGTTGGGACACCGAGTAAAACAGCATACAGTGGGGGATGCTTCATAAGTCGTCCATTCTGGATAATTTTGAGACATTCGCAAACTCATTCGTGTATTTTTAAGCAACTCGCTTTAAAAATTGTTCTTTGACTCTTGTATTAAGCTCGGGATACAAACTCTACACTCGTCAAAAAACAGTTTTCAAAGCTTTTTGCTTAAAAACACCCTCTTGAGTTTGGCTCATTTCACAAAATTAATCCCTCATAGAAAGACTTATTTCCGCATCCCCAGGCCCGTATCTAGGGGGGGGGGGGCAAGGGGGTCTTCAGAGCCCCCCCTGGCGAAACTGAAATATTGCAAATTTTGCGAAAAAATATAAATCTTGACGTTATGATCGTTTTCAATACTTGAAATTTTCGCCTGCGGCGCAATCATTCTTTTCCAATCTCATTTCAATGTTTCCATTTCGTGATTGAA
Source organism: Pseudolycoriella hygida (assembly GCA_029228625.1). Taxonomy (NCBI): domain Eukaryota; kingdom Metazoa; phylum Arthropoda; class Insecta; order Diptera; family Sciaridae; genus Pseudolycoriella; species Pseudolycoriella hygida. The sequence continues at coordinate 23,401,834 of CM055405.1, read as the reverse complement.
ATAGATTTTCGGTTCTACATTGCAAGAAAAAACTTTTGACACTCTAAACGACAGTGGCGTGTTATCGGTCACATATACTGAGCTGTTAGAATTTTTACTATAAAATGGTAATCAGAACTGTATGCTTTCATAGAAAACCAAAATGTGCAATTCAATTTTGAAAAATTTTCGCCTGCGGCGCAACTTTTAAATATAACATTCACCACCCACTCAAACTAAACTTCTTATTTTTCTCACATAAGAATAGTACACAAAAATTTTTTTCCCTGCAGCGTTATAACAGAAGCTGTATGCTAGCTGCTAACAAAACTTGCGGTACAAATTTAGGAAATTTTCTTATAAATATTGTGAACGATTTCAGGAAAATATGGGAAGTGAAGGACAAATTGTCAAAACTTAGAGTAGCTTGTTTTTAAAAATCCGTTGCTGTATATATTTTAGGCGGAGGGGAACTTCGCACAGAAGATAATTTCATGTGAAAATAAGTAATGACATTATTTTGGTCAAGTCAAGATGGCGGTGAGTGCGCACGTGGTTTGTTTTGCTCTGAGTAAGTTTTATTTATTTTTTGCCAGTTTCGCGTTTCGATTCATAATTTCTAAGATGCAATATGAATTAAGGTATGTTGTTGCCATAATCTTTCGAGCTACACAGATTTGCTCAAGGAATATCTCAATTTTTCAATTCCACAAAATTCTCAGTTCCGATTGTTTTTGTTTCGTTTCTTTTAAACCTCTATTGGATATCATCGCTTATATTATGTTTACCATAGGGCTTTCCCACTGCCCCAACAATATTTTATTAGGTTTGCATCTCAATTAAAGTTTTCATTCTCATTTTCAAACATCGTAATGGTGACATAACCTCAATGCTGCCGCGTTTTTCGGATGTTATGTTGTTCTAATGTGAAGCAATCGGTGTTTTGTTGTTTCGTTGTTTGTTATTTTGAAATGCAATTTCAAGTCAATGTGATTTATAATTACGGATACGGGCTTCGCTATTCGCATAGCTATCGCTTTAGCAAAATATGGATGAGCTTGCGCATAGCACTTTAGGCACGTGCGTTAAGTCCCCATTGAGGCTTGTACTTCCGGTGCGGTTCGGCTTACCAGGCCGTCCCACTGTATTCACAAGCGGTAAAAATAATTTGGCTCAGCCTCGGACGAGTGTTGGTCACGGGGTACGACCAGCACAGGACATAACAGGTACCCCATCGTTGACGATCAGGCAATGTAAAAAGGTTGGTGGTTTGTTTATTGGAAGTCTAAACGTGAACGGGGGTTTTCGGTGTCGCAAGAATGAAATGGTAGAATTGGCTGAGGATTACGGTGTAGATATCTTAGCATTGAGCGACATTAGAACTAAGGGACAGCGAGAAGAGCAGGTGGGCGGCTATAAAGTGTTTTTGTCGGGCGTTCAGTCTGGTAGGGCAAACTGGGGAGTTGGATTGGCTATCAAGCAGGAATTAGAAAAATTTGTCTTGAATGTTCGCTGCGTAAATGAAAGGATTATGTGGATATCTATTAAGTTAGCTGGGGGTATTTATCGGCTTGTTAGTGTTTATAGCCCATGCGAGGGTAGCAATGCTGGCGACCTCGACGCCTTTTACGAGCAGTTAGGAGATGTTGTGGCAAAAAGGCGAAGTGAGTGTGTGGTTTTGTTGGGCGATTTTAATGCGAGGATAGGAAACAGTAGAACCAATGCAGGTTATGAAAGGGTGGTAGGCAAATTCGGGGAAGATACTTTGAACTCAAATGGAAAGCGGTTGTTAGATTTCTGTGATTTCAATGGGTTAGCAGTAACCAGCTCCTTCTTTAAGCACAAATGGATCCACCGGTACACTTACGTCAATGAAAGTTGGGATCATAAGTCAATAATTGATTACGTAATTATAGAACAGGACAAGAGGCAGGAAATATGTGACACGCGTGTTTTCAGGGGTTTCACCTTCGGCTCGGACCACTATCTTTTGGGTGCACATCTGTCGGTTGGTAAACTCTGTCAGGCTAAAAGGAAGGAAAAGGTAGTTCGCAGATTTCGCGTAGGAAAGTTCAAGGAGGAGGAAGTTAGGGCTCGTTTCATGGCAAAGTTCACAGAAGGTTTTGAGGGGCTTCCTTCGGACTGCGGGGACATCGAGGATGAGTGGGCAAATTTTAAGGAATTTGTTTTGAGTGCAGCTGAGGAATGTCTGGGTAGTGTCTCTAGCGGAGGTAGGAACAAAAGGACGGGTTGGTGGAACGCCGATATCAAAAAGGCTGTGTTGGAGAAAAGAAAGCTTTATTTGGTTTGGTTACAGGGTAAAACGGATGAGAAGAAAGGAGCTTACAGGGCTTGTAGTCAGGCGGTTAAGGCTCTAGTTAAAGAAGCAAAGGACCTCGCGTGGAAGAGGTTCGGGGAAGAATTGGAAGGAGCAGGTCAAGGAAAGGGTAAAAAATTCTGGTCGACGATTAAGGATATTAGGCGTGGTGGTGAAAAGGAGGGCTGCGGTAGCATTTTGGGTAAAGATGGCCAGTTAATTACGGATAAGGGAGAAGTACTGGAAACCTGGCGTGATTACTTTCAGGATCTATTTGCATCTGCCAATCCGGTAGTGGCACCTGACAGAAATCAGTTTGCTAACTCGGAGGGTGAGGAAGAAATTACATTAGAGGAGGTGACACGAAAGGTCAGCAGGCTGAAGGCAGGAAAATCCGCAGGTGTAGACGAAATTAGGACAGAATTTATTAAGAATAGCGGGTCTGGTGGGATCCAATGGCTTGTAGGATTTTTAATTTAGCCATGAAGTCCTCAGTAGTACCCGCTGACTGGAGCTTCGGTGTTATTGCTCCGATCTTTAAGAAGGGCAACCGTAAAGTTTGTAGCAACTACAGAGGGATTTCACTTTTGAGCGTGGTCGGAAAGGTTTATGCTAGTGTGCTAGTAGATCGGGTTAGGGTTATAGTGGAAGAGGTTCTGGACGAGGCTCGGAGTGGTTTCAGACCTCTGAGAGGGTGTCAGGATCAGATCTTTTGTCTTAGGCAGGCTATAGAAAAGCTCTTTGAGAGGAATATTGATCTGTACTTATGCATCATCGACTTGGAAAAGGCATTTGATCGGGTACCGAGGTAAAAGCTGTTCGAGGTGCTTAGCGAATACGGGATTAATGGAGGTTTATTGGGCGCCATTAAAAGCATCTACTCAGGGAGCAAGGCTGCGGTAAGGATAGATGGTGAAATTAGTGAAGCTTTCGAGGTTAATGAGGGCGTTCGTCAGGGTTGTTGTCTCTCTCCTCTTCTGTTCATAATTTTCATGGACAAAATCATCAAGCAGGCCAATTTGCAGGGGAATGTGGAAATTGCGGATGTAATTATGAAAATCCTGGCCTATGCGGATGATTTAACCCTATTAGCAGATAATGCCGATGATTTGCAGAGGGGGATTGACTGCCTGAATGTAGCATGTGAGGAGTACGGGATGAAGATAAGCGTCGGCAAAACAAAGGTTATGCATGTTGGCAAATTAAGGAAAGACGTAGTGTGCAGTTTAAATGGGGAGCAGTTGGAACAGGTTTCTGAGTTTAAATATTTAGGAGCCATGTTTTCAGAGGATGGCAAGTTAGTTAGGGAATTTGAGGAAAGGAGGAGAATGGGAAATGCGGTGGCCAGTCAGTTGAGGTCTCATGTGTTTAACAGGACGGAATTAAGTAGTGGCACAAAGTTAGCTATTCACAGATCAATCTTCAGGCCAACAATTTTATATGGTAGTGAAAGTTGGGTGGACTGCGGATACCTTGTGCATGACTTGGAGGTTTCAGATATGAGGGTTCTTATGGGCATAGCAAAAGTGAATCGGAGGGAACAGTGGGACAATCATATCAGGAACGACGACATCAGAGAAAATTTAGG
>CM055405.1:23341478-23387110 GCA_029228625.1 Pseudolycoriella hygida | reverse complement strand
AAATTTTTTTCGAAAACAATTTTTTTTCTAAGAAAATTTTTTTTCGGAGAAAAATTTTTTCAAAAAAAGAAATTTTTTCAACAACTGAAAACTTCCAAAACGGCTGATATCACTACAAAAATCTCTTAAAAGGTAGAGTGTGACGCAGTCCGTGAGTATGCTTCCAAAATTAATGATATCGCTTGAGGTGACACTATCGCTGATAATACGCAGAAGTTTGTTTGAATGAAATCTTGTGTTCAAAATTTTAATTTCCTGAAAAAATTATAGCCCTTTTTTTAAACTAAATTACTTGCGTTTAAAAAAATGCGTTACAAATTCCGGACCCAACGACGAAATAATTCTTCTGTACTTTCAGTTTTTGCATCGCAAAAATTTGACTTCTATTTGTTATTGCGTAGATTGTTTAGAGAAATTTAAATTTTTGCGTGTAAAAACTGAAAGTATTGAAAAATTATTCCGCTGGTGGATCCGGCATTTGTGACGCAATTTTTTTAAGACAAAATAATTTTGTTTTAAAGAAAGCGCTGTAATTTTTTCAGGAAATCAAAGTCCGTCTGTCCGTTTCCACTTTTTTTTTCCAAACGGTCCAACCGATCACCCTAAACTTTTTTCCCTGAAAGGTACATGCCTCCCATGATTCAAGTTCGAAGATGAGCAAAATCGATCAAGTAGTTCCGGATATATGGTCGAGGAAGTGACAAAAAACATGGTTTTTCGAGGGTCGGTGAAGGTTTTTCGCAAATATCTCAGCAAGTATAGCACGGAAATTCCTCATTTTGTTGTCAAATGAAAGCAGTTGATGTAACAAAACTGGGAATCGGTACAGGGGTCTGGGCATTGGGACCAATGGAATGGGCGAAATTGAGATTCTTGGCCATATACGAAAACAGTTTTTCGTCTATATTTCCTTAACTATGCAATATGGAGATTTACTGTCAAAGGCAAAGTTTTAGAGAATTAAATTTAAGGAACATGTGTTTCTGGGTTTTGAAGAAATATGTTACAATCCTGGTATATGGCCACTTCCATAATTGGGCAGGATGACCCAGATCTCCAGAACTATAAGAGTTAGAAAGTTGGTTCCAAAGGCAAAGTTGTAGATAATGAAACACGTGTTCCAGGGTTTTGGGGAAATATGGCCCACCTTGTATATGGCCACTTCCATAATTGGGCAGAATGACCCGAATCTCAAGAACTATGAGAGGTAGAAAGCTGGTTCCAAAGGCAAAGTTGTAGACAAAGTTTTAACGTTCGTAGGTAGAGAGAGGTAGAAACGAAAAACGATTTAGTCCTTGGATATAAGCTTTTCTAGATTTGAATGGTCTGAGACGTACTTCGGTAGGGCCTTTGACATTACCTTGGGTAATTTCTGTGGATCTTTGAAATTCTTACCGTTATAAAAGAACAGAAAACGTTGGTTTGTTTGCTTATTTGTATATTTAGGTACGTTCGAGTCACTTTGCCACATCTATTCCGTTTGTCACATCTATTTTGATACGTACGGGTCTTTGGTTTTGTTTCAATACATAAAATTAGAATAATATCATCTACGTAGCTCTAGTATGCCATAGGACAATTCAAAAGAGCTACGTCGTACTACGAGATTTCAAATCTTTACAAAAGTAAGACCATTACCTTGTATACGGGTAAATGTGTGCACAATTAAAATACGGCAAAAATACACTTAGTATAAAAGAAATCTGAAATTTCTCTCGAAACAACGCAAAACGATAAAATAATTGAAAAGTGTTGCTTTGAAACATTTATAGCACCCATGTTTTGAATCGTGAGGCTATATTATGAAGTGTATACGTACAAAGAGCTTCAAACGCGTGTTAAGAACAATTCACTCTTTACAAATATATTTAAACAAGCGACACGTTTCATACGGTTTTAAAACAATTTTTAGATTCCTCCTACAATGTCTCGAAGATCTGGACCAAAGTTTACGAAAACTGAATTCACGTTTATTTGTTATACGCGGTCAACCAGCCGATGCATTGCCCAAACTATTTAAACAATGGGGCACAACTTGTCTAACATTTGAACAAGATCCAGAACCATTCGGCAAGGTTCGAGATGACAACATTGCGGAATTATGTAAAGAATCTAAAATTACCGTTATCAAAGCTGTATCACACACACTGTATGACTTGGAAACGTGAGTTCATGCGTTTAACGGAGATTGTTTTAGCAAACAAATAAATAAATTTATTTTACATACGAAAATAGAATAATTGAAATGAACGGAGGAGAGGCTCCATTGACTTATAACCAATTTCAAGCAATTATTGCGTCAATGGATTCACCTGCCGCTGCTGTGCCGACTGTAACGTTGGATCATTTACGAAATGTGTATACACCGATAAGTGAGGACCATGACGAAAAATACGGTGTTCCCACGTTGTTTGAATTAGGTAAGCTGGGTACAAAATTGTTTATTATCATTTTTGGGGATTTTCTTGACATTTTAGCAAATTAGGCTAATAACTCCAAAGATTTTCTTCGAAAAATTTTCGAAATTAGGGATTTTTGAAAGATTTTTAGAAGATTTTGAATAACGGTATGTGATTTTTTTCTTCAAAATATTGAAATAGTGAGTAGTTTTCCCTAAAAAATTTCGCTTTTAAAATTGACTCACTATCGCTCTTTGTAAAAAAGTGGGTAAATCGGAGTAACAAAAAACAAAAATTGAATTTTTACTTAACGTAACTAGAGCCGTGCGCCGGCGTTTGGTTGGCTGGGTCTTCACGACAGTCTCTACCTTTTGGACTACATCCTACGTCCAATGTTCAGCAAAAATGTATAGGAGAGTTGTATCTAATCGGCTCTCAATCGATTTAAGTCGGCGCAACTCAATTAATTTGTTCCAGTGACATCTACGAGCAAAATTTATTGTCTTTGAGAGCCGATTGGATACAACTCTCCTCTACATTTTTGCTGAACATTGGACAAGTGTAAGATGTAGTCCTAAGGCTGCAGAATGTCTTGAAGACTCAGTCGACGAAACGCCGGCGCACGGCTCTAAACGTAACAACATCATTGAAGCCTGCAATATTTTTTTCCTTTTTAAATTACCTTAGCAATGAATTTTCTTTGCCGTTAGTAAGTACCCGCTCGAAAAAAATGTTGGCAGCACGTCTCAAAACGTTTTATCGATTTTATATCATTGTTTGAAATTCGCATTTTCTTCTGCATCCATGCCTTGAGTGCGTCAACGTCTTACGTCAAGGCATACTGTTTTTCATGACACGATGCATCAGCCATAAAAATATTCCATTGAAATGGGTGTAGGAAAGTAGCGACAGAGTGAAATCAAAGGAGTTGATTCCCTTGGTGGAGCTGGTTGCAGCTAAGTGCAGTGAGATTTAGTGCATGGACGGACGGACAGGAAACGTTAAAACAAAAAGTAGCTATCGCTACTTAATGATAGCATTACCTGCTCAACAGTTTAAGAGCACGGGGCAAAAATTTGAACTGACAAATTTTCGGTGTTTTCAGAATCCTGCGTAAATCATGGGCGCGCGGTAGCGATGCGCCTGTAACGCAAGTCGTCATACGAACAAAAAATTCAGAAAATTTTTTTCGTAGACTTCGGAACCATATATGCAGCTAAGTTTTAACTTTTTCCCTTGCGTCGTACCCCATGAGACCTATTTTGTCGGATTCTACGTAAAATTGTTATTGAAATCGACATTTTACTCATTTAAATCGGTCCAGTGGATCCGAAGATATTACCTTTAGAAAATCGTGTGCTATTTCATAGAAGCCAAAGTTAATGGAAACATTATGTTATTTAGTTAGTTAGTGGGTTAGTTAGTGGGTTAGTTAGTTAGTTCCAGATGATTTTAATAGGCACTTATGTGATAAAGCAGTCAGAGTTTCGACATATAGTTATGATGGGCTGTCGTCTGGTAGTAGTTCCGTTGATTTAATTCCGGATTGTACTTCTTCTGTTCCATTTTCGTTTCGAAGGGTTGGCTATGAAGAAACTTCAAAGGCCATTGTCCAGGTGACCTCCAAGGCCACTGGTTTCGATGACTCGCCCATTGCTTTTATTAAAAAGACGTTACCTGTGACTCTTCCCTATGTATGTCATTTCTTTAATTATGTTTTAATGTCGTCAAATTATCCTGAGATATATAAAAATTCAAAGGTATTTCCTGTTCATAAAAAGTCTGTTAAGTATGAAATGAAGGATTTTAGGGGAGTGCATGTATTGCCGGCATTGTCGAAGGCTCTGGAGAAAATCATTAAGTGGCAAATTATGGATTTAATCACGAGCACAAACTCCTGTACGAATTTCAGTCAGGATATAGGCCAGGGCATAGTGCTGCTACGGCACTTCTGAAGGTCACTCAAGATATACGGGAAAATTTACATTCGCGAATCGTGGGGAAGAGAATGATTTCCTTCTTACTTCTTTTAGATTTCTCTAGCGCATTTGATCTCGTTGACCATGGGTTCCTTCTGTCGAAGTTGAGGCTTCGTTATAACTTTAGTGAATGTGCCATCAAGTTGATCTCATCGTATTTGTCCGGTAGAAGTCAAGCAGTAGTTGTTGGAGACTATCTGTCTGCATTTCAGCCAGTAGTGTTGGGAGTTCCGCAGGGCTCCGTGCTGGGCCCGCTTTTATTTTCATTGTTTATAAACGATCTTCCCTTTGTCTTGCATTATTGTAAGTATCATCTTTTTGCTGACGATGTCCAAATGTATTTGTATCATGACTTTTTTAGTTTTGGGGATGGTGTTGCTCTTGTCAACGAGGACTTGGAGCGGGTCAAACGTTGGAGAGTGATAATAAATTATTAATAAATGCGGATAAGTTTAAGGTTATTGTCATTTCCAACTCTGGAATTAGTGTTGCTAATCCGCTTTTGTTGGAAAATCCGGTTCGTTTCGATGGTGAGGTTGTAAGGTATGTGGATAAGGCTAAAATTCTTGGGTTGTGGCTTAACAATTTGCTCATGTGGAATGATTAGGTCAATCAAATTAAAAGGGTTGTTTATGGGGGACTTAGGAGTCTTTGGAACTGTGGGAATTATTTGCCGGTATCAAGGAGAAAGATGCTAGTGAAAACGTTATTGTTGCCGCATTTTGCTTACTGCGACGTAGTGATGACGGACATTGATGCAGTCTCTCTGAATAAATTGCAAGTAGCGATTAATGCGTGTGTTCGTTATGCTTTTAAGTTGAAGAGGAGGGATAATGTTGAGACCCAGGAAAAATTACTTCTGGGGTGTACGTATCGGAATTTTAGAAAATTCAGGCTGTGTGTTTTTATGAAAAACATTATGGTCAAAAAGGAACCTGAGTATCTGTTAAAGTTGCTAAGATTTGCACGATCTAGTAGGAATCCGTCTCTGAATGCTCCCCGCGCAGTGAGAACTACAAGAAGAGAATCATAAGATTGTGCAACGCTTCATTTTAACTCTTTCAACCGAAAAACCGGTTTTACTTGAGAAAAATACAGGCAAATACGTGAAAAGAGCGATGAAAGAGAATTTAAAAAGGTGCACAATCTTATGATTCCCTTCATGTATTTTAGCCGACTCATTCTTTGTTCGTGCCACCACGGTTTGGAATTCGCTCCCATTATCAGTTAAAAGGAATGTGTCATCCCCTTCTTTCACACAGAATTGTCTAGTTCATTTTCTGGATTGTGATTTTGTTGTTTTAAATTTTTGTTTTGTTTTTACTCGTTTGAGTCTTTTTCTCTCTCTCTCTCTCTCTCTCTCTCTCTCGATAACTTTTCTTGAAATTTGGGCATTCTACGCCATATGAGATTTTAAAAAAAGGGGGGGTACCGGCCTCGTTTGGTCGCCAGGGCTCTTAGATGGCGCCATATAAAGCCCATATAAAAGAATGTTTTGTATGTGTGTGTGGATGTATTCAGATTATGTATCAAATATGAGCAAATTTTTTGGACTGTGTTAGGATGGAGGTAGATGTTTGGTGTCAAGGGAAAAGTTGATGAGTTGAGTGTGTAGAGTGTGTAGAGTGTCAGGGTGACCAACAAAATGGCCGACCGTGGTATGAGACGGACTTAGGTTAGGTTAGATTGAAGTGGGTAGGGCTCGCCCCTTGCACCTAAGCCTCTATTGGGCCTGTTGTCCATGCCCACAGTTGATTGATTACTCACAGCCTTTTGGTGCTGTTGAGGTAATCAAGGATTTTATTGAGCGGTAATGAGACGGACTTAGGGGGAAATTGATTTTTTTTAATTTTTTTTTTGTTGAAGTTAGATGTTTCGTGTCAAAGGAAATTTTTTTCGCTGATATTTTTTCTCGCTGAAAATTTTTTTCGCTGAAAATTTTTTTCGCCGAAATTTTTTTTCACTGAAATTTTTCTTCGCTGAAAATTTTTTTTCACCGGAAATTTTTTTTCGCTTGAAAATTTTTTTTGCCGGAAATTGTTTATCACAACAAAACCCCTTTTTAAAAGGAAAACGTGACGCAAGTCCTCGTTTCTTCTTCCCAAAACAACTGATATCAATTTGGGTGACGCTTACAGCTTCGGAACGCAAAAAATTCTTTTGAAATATTTTTATTTTTGATAAAAGAAATGCGTCACAAATGTCGGACCCTACCAACGTAATAATTTTTCTGCGCTATCAGATTTCACACGCCCAAAATTTGTCTACCCGTACTCCACACATCACGCAAATCTTAATTTTTTTGTGTCAAATCTGAAAGAACAGAAAAACTATAACATTGGGCGGTCCCCAATGCATAATTTTGCATAATATTGCATAATTTGTATTTTCTCCGCGAAATAGACACATCTTGTAATAGTTAAATACCTCTCTACGATTGAATTATTTGTATATTTATATATTCTAATGAGTTAGCAAAATACAAAAAACAGAAAAACACTTAAAGCTTGTTTCGCAATGTAAATATTATCACACTCAAATTTCAACTTTTAAATTGATGTAATCGTATCGAAGATTTGGCTACGGCATCTCTTTGCGCTTGAATTTAGGTTGATATCGGTTTTTGTTTTTTTTTTTTTTTTTTGATCATAAAAGGCATGTGGAATGACAGTTTAGTTAGAAGTCTATTGGGTTTACCACTGCGTTCGTGATCAGTCGAATATCGACCCGGGAGTTGGTTAGTTTTTCGTACATTACGTAGTTGCCTACAAATTGGTTGTCTTGACTCGTAGGAAAAGTTGCTGCATGAGTCGCTTCGCATGCGAGTACGTGCACATCTTGTGTGCATTGGGGAACATTGAAATATATTGCAGGAGACAAATCTGCAAGAAACTTAAATTACATTTCGTCGTTTCCATTCGTAAAGGATATAAGTACAACTGTCAACTTTTGACAGCTGTCAGATTTGAATTTTGGCACCAAGTTTTATAATAATGATTTCTAAATCTAAAGATCCTTAACATTCTTTATATTTATGTCAGTGTCTGGAATCACTTTTAAACTTTCGAGCCAAAATTAGAATTTGACAGCTGTCAAAAGTTGACGACGATTTTTGTCCATGGAAGTATGCGCCGAGGCCTCACCCTATTAGGACCCTAAGTCTTGGTCCTAAAGTCGGCTCTAGCTAAAAATACTTTTTTGCTATGTTGTAGAGAAAATTGAGTGTAGCGATTTTGCTCATCGAAGTATAGGTTCGAAATCTATCCTTACGTATGCGTTACTCACGCCAGTAATTTGTGACCGACAAACAGAAAAAGTGACAAATAGATTAACAGACAAAGTCACAAACAGACAAATTTTACACACAGATGGACGAAACAAGACTAACATTTTTCATGACGAACTAAGGCTAACATTTTTCATTAATTCATCTATATTTTACGCCCATCGAAAATAATTGGAAATAGTGAGAAAAGTGAGTAAGTCATGAAAAATTTGAAAATATTGGGTCACATGTCGTCCTGTTTTTGTTAGCTTGTAACAGGATTTTTAAAGGTCGTTTACTCTCCGGGCAATATGATTTATCGTCCGGTGAATTATCACCCGAGCAAATGGGAGTTATCATCCGGGTAATTATCGCTCGGGAAATTATCGCCCGAGAATATTACCCAGCAACTTAACACGATCAATTTGTACAAGGAAAATACCCTCCCGGGTGATAATTCCTGGGCACTATAATTCCCCGGGTGATAATACCTCTTTGTCCGAGTGATAATTCCCGTCAAAGATTTTCTCTGAAAAATTGGCGAAATTAGGAACTTTGTAAAGACTCGCAGGAGAATTTTTTAGTTCGTACCAGGATTTTTATGTATACATGAGAGTGTATTGGTTGTGACGAAAAACATTTTCCCATCACTTGGAACGAAAAGTTGTTTTCCGCGGTATGTGCACCAACACACTCTCACTATTACAGAAAAATATCTTTCAAAATACCCCAATACACACTCGATGTGTACTTTTCGCTTGGGCTTCACCCGCGCGTACGTGCACATCTCGCGTGTATTGGAGTATGTTGAAATATACTATTTAAGAGTTGACCACTCTACGAACTTATTTTCGTAGTGTTTGTATTGCCCTTTATTCGTCGTGAATTTCTTTCGCCCTGCACTCGTTTTGTTTTTAGATTTTTATTTATTTTCGTTCGTCCCTTTTATTACGTCGCGTTCATTTTCGCCTCTCTGATTTTCATTGCGTTCTTATCTCTGATTTATCGTGATGAAACCCTTCGCAAGATCTGAAGTTAAATTGCATTTTGTTGTTCAACGAAAGGTTTTGAGACTGACAACTTACAAGCGCCAGTGTGGATTGGTGGCGAAACAGAAGCACTTATAAGACTAGAAAGGCATTTAGAACGAAAGGCATGGGTTGCATCATTTGGCAGGCCAAAAATGACTCCGCAGAGTTTATTAGCAAGCCAAGCTGGTCTGTCGCCATACCTTCGATTTGGTTGTTTAAGTACTCGACTATTTTACCACCAACTATCCGGTACTTTATATTGGAAAATAAAATTTATTCGTTTCGCTCTTACGTTTGAAAAACTTTAGATCTTTACAAAAAAATTAAAAAAGCTTGTCCGCCACTTTCGCTGCATGGTCAACTACTCTGGAGGGAATTTTTCTACTGCGTTGCAACAAGAAATTCAAATTTCGATCGAATGGAAAATAATCCCATTTGTGTACAGATTCCGTGGCAAAAAAATCCAGATGCACTTGTCAAGTGGGCGATGGTAATAATCCTTTCAATTCTGTGATAGCTTTTCCATTTGTGATGAAAATTGATCGTTAGGGATTCACCGGTTTTCCATGGATAGATGCAATTATGACGCAATTACGAATTGAGGGCTGGATTCATCATCTTGCGCGGCATGCGGTTGCATGTTTTTTAACGAGAGGTGAGTGTATTCATTGCTTTTCACATTGAAATAACTGAAAAGGAATGTGGCTTCACAGGTGATTTGTGGATTTCTTGGGAGGAAGGTATGAAAGTTTTCGACGAGTTACTGTTGGACGCTGACTGGTCGATAAATGCAGGCACGTGGATGTGGTTATCAGGTAAACAAATACTCGTATAAGGAATCATAGCCGTGTAATGTCCCCAAATCGTGAAATATCGCCAATGAATTTTGTTCTTTTTAGACCCGTACGAAGAACGTATTGCGTTTACCACGACGTTTATAACTCGAGTAAAACTAAAAAGTTTTTTTAAAAAACTTTTTTCCCTGGGAGGTAATTGAAATAATCTATTATGAGATTAAATCTGGGCACTGTCCGCCCAAGACCGCCGAGCTAGGGCCATTTTAATGGTTTTTGCTCTTTTGTACAGAACTCAAGTAAATCTTTTCCGATTTTCAAAGGTTTTTTTTTTGTTTGAAAGATCTGGGCATGGCCGGCAATTTATGGAAGAAAAGTTTTTGGATTTGAGTCCAGTGACCTAGCTAGGACAACAAAAACGAGCCTCTGCTAGGGCCCTTCGTGTTTTTTGAACATAACTCAAGTAAATCGCTTCCGATTTTAAATAAAAAATTTTAATCGAAAGGTCTAGGAATGTCTCACATTTTATGGAAGAAATTTTTTTGATTAGAAACCCTTGGACTCAGCCAGGTCCCCAAAACTGATTTTCTACTAGAGCCCAACGTGTTTGTTTACACAAAGCGGGTAAATCCTTACCGATTTTGTTGATTCTTCTTCTATTTGAAAGGTAACCGAGTACCGAATTATATTCAAACACAAATTTGGACCCGGTGCCTGAGCTTAGGGCTTAAGTGGGCCTCATGTCGGTCCTGGGGTCGGTTGGTCGGCCCTAACTATTTGTATTTACAAATTTTATCGATGTTGCAGAGCAAATTGAGGGAAATATTTTTGTCTATGGAACTATGTGTCCAAGGCCTCTACTTATTTATTTATTTATTTATTTATTTCTGGCCAACAACTCTAAAAGCTTACTGGCCTTTATCAATGTGAATAACTACAACTTAAAATATTCGGCAGCCCGGAAATATGTTTTCCGCCCAGTCGACCCGTCGGAGCGTCAAACAACTTTGCCTCGTCATCACTGAATCATTTTCGCAGACCAGCAGCGTTCGGTAAAAGTAACGTTGTCATGATCACAGTGTCATTAGTCGTGATAGATGATAATATGAAAAGGAAACAGAAGAAAATATTTGATTAGCAGTTAGCATTATTTGGACACAAGATAATAAACAGATAGTCAAATGACAGATAGGAGAAATCCGTTCCTTCTCAGAGTAGTTCTATTCAATTCCATCGATTTGACAGCCGATCGAAAAGCGCTCCGTGTAATTGACTCACTAAAAAAATGGGCAAACATGTTGAACACCGTGGAGATGTGGTTAACCGGTTCGAACATACCGTAGTTCACTTGATGGCTTTCAAGTATCAGATAATTAACGTTGCGCAAAACCCTAATTGGACGATTTATCGTTAATTTCGAACGTAAATTTGGTGAATCCACGCGACCCCTGAGAACATCAAAAACGAACATCGCAGCCAAATTGATTCGTCTACGTGATAATGACTCAATTTGTATATCGTTGCATCTACTGAAGTACGATGGTAGGCGAAAATTCTCGTCCCGGCGAATAGTTCTTCTCAACGCATACGACAAATTTTTTTTTTTTTTGAATTGACTCTATCTTATCACTTTGGTCTTGGTAGTAAGGTGACCATACAACCGAAGCGTACTCGAGGTGTGACCTAATAAGTGCAAAATAGATGCTCTTAAGCGCGGCCACATTGCGAAAGTCCTTACAAATACGTTTCATGAAGCCGAGCATCGAATATGCTTTAGCCACAATATTATCAATGTGTTTGTTGAATGATAGACCCTCCGTTAGAGTTACTCCCAGGTCGCGTATTTCAGTAGCTCTTTTGAGTATTGTTCCAGCCACGCCGTATGCGAAACGTGTCGGATTCCGTTTTCTGTAAAACGACATTGCGACACACTTGTCAACATTGAGTTCTAGCGCATTCAATTTAAACCACCGATTCAAAGAGAGCAAGTCCTTCTGCAAAGCAATGCAGTCGCGCCATGTCCTAACTTCACGATAGATCTTAAGGTCGTCCGCGAATAGTGAGCATTTCGAAAATTTTAATACTCTCATGGCGTCATTTATGAAAATAAGGAACAATAACGGGCCTAGGTGGCTCCCTTGTGGAACACCGGAAGTTACTGGAAACGGACTGGATTTCCATCCCATTATTTTAACATATCGTGTGCGTCCGTGCAGATATGATCGCGAAGAGAGGTATGTTGTACTCTATCAAATGCCTTGCATACGTCGGTATAAATAACGTCTAATTGATTACCCCTTTCGACTATTCGGATAGCGTCGTTCACAAAGTCGACTAGATTCGTAGATGTTGATCGACCTTTCATAAAGCCATGTTGTGTTACTGAAATCACTTTTTTGAATTTTTCCGTAAGCAGCCCACAGACTATGGATTCAAATAGTTTGCCGAATGTGGGCAAAATTGCAACACCCCTATAGCATTCTACATTTGAACGAGCGCCTTTCTTAAAAATTGGAACCACGTAAGATTCTTTCCACCGACTGGGAAAAGTGGTGGACAAAGACAAGTTGTAAATGTGACACAGTGGTGTAACTAGTGATTGAGAACAATTTTTCAGCAAGAGTGGTGAAATGTTATCTGGCCCGTCACCTTTCGACGTGTCGATATGGTCCAGAGCATTGAAAATCTGCTCTTCGCTCAGAGATATCGACCCAATATCCACGCATTTAGCTAACCCATATTTTTTGTTTTCCGTACAGCAGTTGTTGACAAACACGTCTTTAAAAAATCCTGCAAACAGGTCGCACTTACCCTGCATCGTCGTGGTACGATTCTCACCTCGGTACATCATATTTGGATGACCAACCGATTTTTTCATATCATTCACATATGACCAGAATTTTGATGGGTGTGATGTTAAGTTCTCCTCCGTTTTCTTTGCGTACGAGTCGTATGCGCGTGACTGAGC
Source organism: Pseudolycoriella hygida (assembly GCA_029228625.1). Lineage (NCBI taxonomy): Eukaryota > Metazoa > Arthropoda > Insecta > Diptera > Sciaridae > Pseudolycoriella > Pseudolycoriella hygida. Next base: position 23,374,674 of record CM055405.1, on the reverse strand, counting down.
GGCACTGAACTGATTTCTCAATGCGCAGTAGTTCATGTAACATTTATTACATCCAGGATGTCTACCCGAGTTTAAGCAGTTCCTATATTTTTTATGAGCCTTTGATTTCCTATTCTTGAGCCTCGTCAGAGCTTTACTATACCACGGTGGGTGACCGCTGTAAAATTTTTTCTTGAGGGGAATGAATCGCTCGAAACCTATTCTCAAAATTTTATAAAAACGGTCGACGCATGTGTCTACATGGGGACTTCCTGCTAGCTCACATTCCCATTTCACCGACTTTAAATAGTCATTGATTCCGTCATAATCCGCCCTCTTGAAATTAAATTCGTGTTCATCGCTGTTGAACTCAACAACGTCGTCGGTATCTAGTGTGAATTCAATTTCTAAAGGTTCATGGTAGTCATCAATTTTAGACATGGGTGAACATGATTTTGTCACGAAGATATCGTTAGGGTGGCTACTAAAGACTAGGTCCAATATATTCCCCTGATAGTTGGGGTGGCTGTTCGTTTGACTTAGTCCAGAGCCGAGCAGACTATACAGGAGGTCGGCATTTGCGCTCGTGTCGATATCATGTGGGAGCAGGGTATTAGTGATATGCTGCTCATACAGGTAGTCATTCGAACCACTAAAACCTATTTCATCGCACGGTGGCAGCCAACGAATATTAGGCATGTTAAAGTCGCCCACAACATACATTATTTCATGTGAGGGACAATTATTTTCTCGCTAGTAATGGAAATTGTGACGGCTGTTAATACACCACCGAATCTCTCATGAATACTATTATCGCCTGATCTGTCGCATCTGTAAACGCTAAATTTATTACTGTGAAATAACTCACCATCGCAAATCGACGAATTTAGGCCGGTTTCTGTTAGCGTTATAATGACAAAATCACATGCATGCGATGACAATTTGAAATCGACTGTTTTTGTGCGTAGGCCCCGAACGTTCTGATAGTGCATGATGACCCGGTCCGATGAGCGATTTCTCGGCGACTGAAGTGGTAACGGCGAGAATAATTTTGGTGATGTTGATGATAACTGTGGTTGTGGTAATGTCGATGTTGTCAATAAAGGTAATTGTAATTGTTTCGTCAGATGTGATTGTGATAGTAGTGGGTCCACGATGTTCCCCTCTTGGTTGTCAATTGAAAACGATGGAGTACAATGTCCGCCAATTATAGCATCGTCCGTAACTGAAATTGTCGATTCACAAGGTCCTAGGTCGGCCCTAGCCCAAAAAATGGTTTTTTGCTATGTTGTAGAGAAAATTGAGGAGAACATTTTCTCCATTTGGGGGTCAATTTTGTGCTTTCGGAAAGGTTTTTCTACATCGTTTCTTCGGACGGGTGTTTCAATATTGCCCTATCGGCAATTTCCCATACAATTTAATCACAACAAAAACCCTTTTTAAAAGAAAAACGTGACGCAAGTCCTCGTCCCTTCTTCCAAAACAACTGATACCAATTGCTTTGAAACGCAAAAATTTTTTTTTGGAATGTTTTCATTTTTGATTAAAGAAATGCGCCACAAATGCCGGACCCACCAATGTAATAATTTTTCTACGCTTTCAGCTTTCATACGCAAAAATTTGATTTACTGTACAAAAATACGCCATACATCAAATTTTTGCGTTGTGAAAGCTGAAAGAACAGAAAAACTATTACTATAACGGCATTTGTGACGCATTTTTTTAATCAAAAATGAAAACATTCCAAAAAATTTTTTTGCGTTTCAAAGCTGTAAGCGTCACCTAAATTGATATCAGTCGTTTTGGAAGAAGGGACAAGGACTTACGTCACGTTTCCCTTTTTAAAATGGGTTTTTGTTGTGATATCTGTAGTTTTGGAAGAAAAGAGGAAACAAATTTTGGAGAAAAAGTTTCCGGCGAAAAAAGTTTCCAAAAAATTTTCGGCGAAAAAAATTTCAGGCAAAAAAAAGTTTCCAGAAAATTTACGGAAAAAAATTTTCGGCGAAAAAAATTTCCGGCGAAAGTACATTTCCAGCGAAAAAAAAATTCCGGCGAAAAAAATTCCGGCGAAAAAAAACTTCCTCTACAACATATCAAAAGTTTTTTTGAGTCGCCGTCGCCAAATCGAAGCCTGGCGGCTACTACTTCCATACGCAAAAATGGTTCCCTCAACTTCCTCTACAACACATCAAAAGTTTTTTTTGAGCCGCCGCCGCTTCGGTTCGGCGGCGGCAACTACTTTCATGGGCGAAAATGATCCTCTCATCTTCCTCTACAACATATCAAAAGATTTTTTTCGAGCCGCCGCACAGTAGATTTTTTGTAAGGTTTTACGGCGCAAGGCCTCATGACTGTAAAAAATTTTTTATTTTAAAAACATTTTCGATTCTATGCTCACAATTAAATCCCGAACAATAATTATTCCTGTTTTTCTTTATTTATTTTTTAACTTAAACTTGAAAAATCGCTAAAGTTAAAAAAAAAATAAGTTAAAGTTAAAAAATAAAAAATGTCTTTAAAATTCTTTAAGTTTTGTGATCATGGAAATATATTTATAAAAAATTGTGAGGTAGCGGTTCCAAAACTAAAAGTATTTGTTTGAAGCAAGACATGGTAAATTTTAACCAGTTTTCTAAAAAAAAATATTTTATACGTGAAAAATACCCATGTCTTGCTTCAAACAAATATTTTTGATTTTGGAACCGCTATCTCACAATTTTTTATAAATATATTTCCATGATCACAAAACTTCAAGGATTTTTTAAGACATTTTTTATTTTTTTAACTTTAACTTAAATTTTATTTTTATTTTTATTTTTAAAGCGATTTTTCAAGTTTAAGTTAAAAAATAAATAAAGAAAAAAAGGAATTATTATTGTTGGGGATTTAATTGTGAGCACAGAATCGAATCGAAAATGTTTTTAAAATAAAAATTTTTTTACAGTCATGAGGCCTTGCGCCGTAAAACCTTACAAAAAATCCACTGTGCGCCGCCGCCGCGAAACGGAAGCGTCGCGGCTACTACTTCCATAAGCGAGAATGATTCCCTCAACTTCCTCTGCAACATATAAAAAGTTTTTTTTGAGCCGCCGCCGCCACCGAACCGAAGCACGGCGGCTACTACTTCAACGGGCGAAATTGATCCCCTCATTCCTCTACAACATATTAAAAGTTTTTTATTTGAGTCCTCGCCTATTTTCCGCCATTTTGTCAGTCACCCTGATACACCACACACCCAAACCAACAATTTTCCCTTTGACACGAAACCTCTATCTCTAACAGCCCACCTTGTCTCATACAAAATGTGCTGCCGTAATATACACAAACACATTCATTTGGGCTATATATGGCGCCTTCTAAGAGCCCTGGCACCCATACAAGGCCGGTACCCTCCCCCCTTTTTTTTTTAAATCTCATATGGCGTAGAATGCCCACCGGAAGGTCACAACAAAATTTCAAGAAACGTTATCAAGCCGTTCTCGAGAAAATTCCAAAAAAGTCGATTTTCATACAAGTGTCAATGGAAATCACTAACTTACTATCCTACGTTAGTTTGCATTAACTTTCGCTTCTATGAAATAGCACATTTTGTATGGAAAATGGCGATTTTCTGAAGGTCACATCCCGACCTCGCTCTTCAAGGTTTTGAATGAAAGATATGGACTTACAAAAATCACGAAAAAAGTTTGTGAAAATTGGTTGAATGATCCGGCTTGTAGGGTCCTTCGTGTAGGCCCAGCTCGTGTTGTAGCGTGACGAAGTTTTCTGTGCAACGAAAAAAAGCCAAACCTTTTTGTTCATGAAAGTATGGGTCCGAGGCGAAGTCCCAGGCCTCTCCTTAGGGCTGACCCCAGCCCAAAAAATTCCTTTGCTATGTTGTGGAGTAAATGGAACTTTTTTGTAGAAATATCCGAAATCTGTTTATTTTTCCTCAATTCTATAACCAACCCTAACAGAATTCAGGAAAAATGTTTTTGTTTGACGTTTGATTCGGTTTTGCTCCCAACAGACTCAGAAGTATGATTCTTAGAGGCTTTGTCTAACATCTGCTCTCTTCACCACATCTATTCTGATGCGAACGGGTCCCTTGCATATGTTTCCTTGTTTCTTAGCGACACTTCACAGTTTGGTGATTTTTTTTTGCGTTTCGTCATTTTTCGCTGGTATTTTACGGCTATCAGGGAATGTCGCACATTCCTTTTGTAAAACTGTCTTATTGGCAATATCTACCGGATCCTTACGTCGCACAGTGGATTTTTTGTAAGGGTTTTCTGCTTGGGATTGAACTCGTACAGATTTCAAAATTTTGATGATATTCTATTTTATTTGAATCAAGAAAAGAATATAGGACAGCTGTAATTCCTTTCGATCAATAAATTTTCAGGACTCCCACGTCCAGAGACGAAAACGTTTGTATGGTCAAAAACCAATTTTTTTTTTGAGAGTATTGCCAATTTGGCTATATATTGCAGGGAATTTGCTTGAAATGGATCAAAAAAAAATTTTTTTTTTTAGACCAAGGAAAACGTTCTTCTTCTGACCATTTATAGTAAGGCAGCCTGGTGCATAAAATTCTGTTTACGCCCGCATCTCGGCTTTACCGAGAAATATTGATTACAAAAAGTTTCAACTTGGCACCAGCGTGCTTCCCTGAGTTCTAGAACAAAGAATACCGAATCCGTATGACAGCTATAGGAAGGCAGTCTGGTGCCAAAATTCTTTTTACGCCAGACTCTCGACACCAACAAGGATATTGTTCCCAAAAAGTTTCAACTTGGCACCAGCCTGCTTCCTTCAGTTCTTGACCAAAGAGTGAAATCTTGAAAATATTTTTGATTTTTTTGAAATTTTGTTTCTAAACACTCAACTAGTCTCCAGTCGCACTGATATATTGTTTTTAATTTTCAGAAGTTTGGTTCTCCTCAACTCATTTGTTCCCACGGGAGTCAGAAGATTTTTCAAACCGAAAAGTAAAACAGCTTGTCTTTCCGATTAAAAACGAAAAAAAAGAAACGTCAAAATATTGAAAATTGTACAATTTCAAGCCCAAGCCGCAAACGCTTTCAAAAAATCCACTGTGCGTCGGCCGGCTCACACCGAAGCCAAAATATTCGCGAAAGGAGGCATCGTTGGCGAAGAAAAAAAGTTCCTTTCCCATCGTTCGCTTTCCTAGTAATTTTCTAGCGCACACCCGCTGTCGAAAAATATTATGACTTTAGCCACCTCCTCCGAGATTTTTTGATCGACGTACGGATTCACCCATAGTCGCACTAGTTGTTGTTGAAGTGGCGAAGACGCTAATTTATTGTTAGCGACGTTCATTCTACGTTCGTTTATGCCATTACCTTCTTCGTAGGTTCATCGTTTTTTCAACAAATCTTCCATTGTTATTGTCCTGTAAGATTTGGGAGGAAAGCCGATCCCAATGGTGACTACATTCGCAAGTATCTACCTTGTTTAAAGGTAAAATTGAAAACATTGAGGAAGTTGTTGACACTAAACAAAATTTCATTTGATGGAAATTCTCAGGCATTTCCTTTGCGATATATTCACGAGCCATGGAATGCACCGGTAGAAGTTCAACGTGCTGCAAAGTGTATAATTGGACAGGACTATCCATTGCCAATAGTAAATCACGCTCGGGCTAGTCGCATCAATATGGACCGCATGAAGCAAGCGTATCAACATTTGTCCAAATATCGAAATCCCAGCCTTAAAGGTGGTGAAAAGTGGTGTTTTTCAGTCGATTTATTGTAAACATTTCCATTATGCAGGGAAATTATTGCCAACAGCTACAAACATTCTGGATGAAAATGTTCCAGTGGAGAGACCAATTAAAAAAGGTTTCCAACACGTCACTCAAGTAATCAACTCAATTGCACCGACAACATTTTCAGTAAAAGAAGCACAACGCATCACTTTCCCAACTCATTCGACGTATAACCACCAATGCGGATATCTTCACCAAAATCAGCCATACGGTCGAATAGAACAATCGCATTTGTTTGCTAAAAATGACAACTACAGTAACAGTGAAAATTTGCGTCCCACTGGTTCCGTTTATCTACACAATAGCCACAGTCAATACGGCAACAGAATCGAAAATTTCGATTATTCCGCCAACAGAATGAACGTCGACTCATCGAATTTTATTAATGCTGAACAAAAACAGTTTGGAGTTGACCATCGGAAGCATGAGGGCGACGAAAATTTCAATAGCTTCATGGAAACGGACAACGGAGGAAATTCGATGACGAAATAACGGGATGATCTTCATTGGAATCCAGTTTTTTCATTGAAATTCGAAAAGCTTACAATTGTGGAAAGTTCAATTCAACTCTTCGAATTCTAATTTATTCAGTACATCAAATCGTTATCTTTTGACATAAACGTAAGCCAAACTGACATAATAGTTTCAGGAACGATAAGGAGAATTTTAACGTTTTTTTTTAACTATTTTTATATGAAGTATTTGAATACACGTTGAATTTAAGTGTTTAGTGAGATTTTTGAAATTCTCCTGTCGGTGTCGCCATCTGCTGTCGTTTTCACTTAGAATCTTTGAAACGCCTGGGTAGCGGATGAAGCAGGAAATAAGCTCCGTAACTTGATTTGAGGTTGTAATACTTAGTGGATCAAAATGGCTAGATGGATTGTCGGGGGATGGGTTCGTCGGATTAGTCGACGACCTCAGAGGTAGCACGAGCTGAAGCATTCTGTCTAAATCCGGAGGTAGGATGATGGTAACATCTAGAGAATTCCTTCAGTGTGTGTCAGGCTGAACCGCTTGCAGCGCTGATGGGGTTACTGAACCTGCTCCTGGCGCGGCAAGGGTGTTTCGAAAGAGCGTCTCTATCTGCACAGATAGTGTGGCTGTGATGAGGGCACTAATGTCGCATGTCACTAAACTTAGGGTAGTTAAGAAAGAGCCTTCAACGGGGTGGTTGTGTGAGGAGTCTTGATACGCTGATTTGAGTCCCTGACTCTCCCACAAAATCTGGAATTACAAAATACGGAAAAAGAAATCCGGAAGCCTCAAAATCCGGTGGCCTCAAAATCCAGAGGCCTCAAAATCCGGAGGCCTCAAAATCCGGAGGCCTCAAAATCCGGAAGCGTAAAAATACGGAAGTCTCATAATGAGAATAAAATTTTGATAATAAATACCAGGGCTCTGCCCTTTAGACCCAGCAAAGGGGAATATTTCCCCTTGCTCATTTGATGCAGGGGTTGCCGCCCCTCGGCCCCACTTTTTTTGTTGCGCTTTTAGGGTCATAGTCTGAGGCGCAATCAGGATGTTGAGGCTTCCTGATTTTGTATATCTGGATTTTGTACGATCACCTGTGTCCCTGGGCACTACGGCAGAGATGGCAACGAGAGGATTGATGAATTGGCTTTGAAAGGCTTCTTGTCATTCGACCTGCGGGCTAGAGCCTCTGATACACATCCTACACTCAGTATTCAAGAAAGCACTGAGTAAGTTAGTAGGGTCGGAGTTCGCCGGCTATTGGAGCGCATAGGGAGGAGTGGTGCGAACAAAGAACTTTTTAAATGGGCCAGAGAGTTGCATAGCATGGACCGGAATCGCATAAGGAGGATAGTGGTAGCAATTAACGGACGATGTGGAATGAGCAAGCGCCGGGTGAAGATTGAACTTCCTAATGATACCATCTGTACCTGAGCCTCGGAGTAGAGAGCGGCCTTCACGTTACATGTCAATACCCTAAGTTCTCCTCCGTAAGGCTTAGGACTCTTTAGACTCTCGCGGCTCAACACTCAGCAGTGGCAGGGACTAGAGATGAGCGGACATTACTTTTCTGATGCCCAAACACGGCCGCCCACTCCCTGCCTGAATTCGGAGAGAATACCAGCCATTTGAATTTATGCCCAAGCCGGTTCGGTCACTACTCGTTAAATCCGTCCACTCCCTTAAAGAAATTTTGGGAAACTCAAGAAAAGTTTGAGAAATTGGAGCAGTTTTTTGAGAAATTTCCAAAAAATCTTGAAATTCAGATGTCCAAGAATAGTCCCATGCTGTGAACTGTAATCTCGAGGAAAATCAACAACAGATTCCCAACTAGTGAAATAAATATAACGCTAAAATATTGTCATGAAAAATTGTTTACTGCAATAAATAATTTTGGTGAAAATCTACATAAAATCACATAAGTGCTGAGAAACATTGAAACCGACCGACTTTCCTATTTTTATAATGAGATCCAGACCGGCGTTGCATTGAAGGCGAGCATTGCCATCCATGACATTGTTTTCACCCGCCACATACGTGAGAAGCTTCAGTCTGACCAAACTGGGAATCTGCGACATCAAATTGCAGTTCATGTTGATCTTTTCATCGATAATTGCGTAAAAAATGGCAAACAGTCGGTCGAGGTTAAATGATTTGGGACCCAGTTGTGTTGATAGCTTCTCGTTGACCTGATAAATAGAATAGCAAACTTAGCGGGGACTTTCCTCTATTTGTAGTTCAATCAAGTCATACCACTGCCTTCGCTTTGATGTCTTGAACACGCTTTCTCTGCTTTCCGTGGTTTTTCATGTACAAACGTTTGTCTAATTTCGCATCGTTATGGCTGGCTAGAAATGCAGCAATGAGAAGATATTTTGCGTAAAACGGCAACTCCAATTGTTGCATTCTTGAGGTATCCAATTCAGATGTTGTCTAGAGAAATGAAGGATTCATTTAGAATTTTTTTTTTTAAAGTGCGACGGAGGCGCGTGGTTGGAACGTGGCTCCAGCTGAAGACTTCTTCACATCCATAGTCTATACCCGACGCAATGAGTAGGGGGCACGACTCACCCTGAATAAACCTGACTATTAACGTGGGGATCGCAACAGAGCGAAATCCACCACCTATGACATCCGTTAATTTAAACGAAAACAAAATCCTTACCTCAATTTAACACACTTTGTATGTAACGCCAGCGTGTCGTATTTTTTGTCAAATTCTACGAATTTACATGAATTGGATATCTTGCTTGTTCCTCGCCTTAGCTTATGCGGGAGCAGCGCCATCTGTTATCACCCTTCTGTGAGGGTCACACATAGTTCTATTGCTCTTCAAGCGTATGTTGGCGAGAGATGACAACCTGCAGATTAACGTGCGCACCTGACATAGTCTCAACCGCACGGCCCCCCTGGGCGAGAAATTGGGATACGCTCAATTAGCGCAAGTCACCGAGGTGGCTCTACCTATAAACGGCAAGTGCAACCTCCGTGGCCTATGTCGTGCCCGAAATACTATCATCTTTCTACTGTATTTTCGCCAACCTGATTGCCCAGGAAGGACTAGGGGTGCAGTCACCCAAATTCAACACGTGAACTGATGTGACACAGTCCACTATCTACCACAGCCCACACGTTGCAGCGTTACTAGGCACCTCAACCAAGCGCTGGGGCCAGATGCGGCCATATCGCATGGTACACTACACCCGGGGGCTCACCAGCCCCGCGGTACCGAATTTACCCCCGGGGAGGGCTTTCGCGGTAAGGCTCTTAACCAGACCTCTTCGGTGGGAATGTGCACCCATTCCAGGCACCGCTGAGCCAACTCCGGAAACCTCACTCACCAGTGGACCAACGGGAGTCTGCAAGCAAAGTCCGTTGGCGACCACCCCTGTGGTTGGCGAGAGATGACACGAAGTGATTGCATATTAAAGTGCGTACCTGACATAGTCTTAACCGCACGGCTCCCATGAGCGCGGAATTGAGGTACGCCCAATTAACGCGAGTCCCCGAAGTGACTCTCCCCATAACGGCAGGCCCGTGCAACCTCCGCGACCTAGGTAAGGCCCGAGATACTATCATCTCTCTACTATATTCTCGCCAACCTGGTTGCCTAGGAAGGACTAGGGGTTCAGTCGCCCATATCAGAGCGCAAGCTGTTCTGACGCAGCTCACTATGTTCACAGCCCCCACGTTGCAGCGCCACTAGGCACCTCAACCAAGCGCTGGGGCCGGGTGCGGCCATCTCGTATGGCACACTACACCCGGGGGCCCCCAGCCCCCCGGTACCGAATTTACGCTCGGTGAGGGTTTTCGCGGTAAGGCTCTTAACCAGACCACTTCGGTAGGGATGTGCACGCATCCCAGGCACCGCTGAGCCAGCGAGAGATGACAGTCAGACGTCTTTAAACATTCTATTGAAGGAAACAATATAATTTGGTAGCGCTGGGGGCGACAAACGCAAAACTCTATGCAATCGCCACCTTCTGATAAAACCAAAAGTTGACAGTTTTACCCAGTAAGTTTGAATTATGAGTACGAAATAATGATTTAGTACGCAAGAGTCGCACCTGCTGGGTAAAAATATTGCCTTTCAAAGGCTTTTGGTTTTATTCGTAAGATGGCGATTGCAATGAGTTTTGCGTTGCCGTCGCAGCGACATGTCGAGGATCTTCGCAATCTCATTATATATAGCCTTGGATTAAACTCACAAGCGCAAAAAAGTACAATTACCTCGTTGGAATCCTCAATTGACTGGTACGTTTTCTTCATGGCACTTTTCAGAACTTCCGCTATGTTTCGGTATAATTTTTGTACATCGTTAATGTCCACACTGCCATTTAAAACCGGTTCACAGTATTTTTGAAAGCAGTCTCGACTAGTCAACAGTAATTCTCGAACGTTACGGCACGATTGGAGTGTGACATTTAAGAATAAATGCAAATAATTTTCGAAGAAAGTGATATGCATCGAATCAACAATGGCTTCGAGATCAGAAACATTTGACGGATTCGTTGAGACCAATTTCTTCTTTACAAACGCTTGATGATCTTCGAATTTGTCCATCATTATGGTGAGAATCTCCTTCTTACTGTACTGTGGCCAATATATCGAAATGGTACCTTCGAGACCGTCTGTTGGAGTCATCATTTGAATGTGCAATGTCGAAACGAGAACGCAGCATATATTCAAGTCACTTAACTCCTGCAACCGTAAGAATATCGGCAAGATATTTTTGTCCATGTCGCCCAATTTCTCTGCTGCGTCGATCATGATAACATACGATTGGGATGTATCACAATGTTGCAGCGCATCGAAAAAGTCTCGTGCATTGGTGCACCTAACGTACGGGGAGTACTGATTCGCCGCTGACAGTTTATGGTTGAAGATACCATTGAGAATAGTTTCAAATAAAACTTTGGATGAACAACACTCGATGCAGTTGACAATAATTGCATTCGGAATGGTTTGTCGAAGCAACGATGCTATGATTTTAGTTTTACCGGTTCCACTCGATCCGTATATAAATAATGACTGCGGGAGCGCAGTGTCTTCTCTCAAGTAACCAAGTAATCGATCAATTATTTCATGTCGACTTGTTTCGAATGTGTGTGATATGACCTGCATTGTGTTTCTAATTTTTCACTTGTTTACGGTGTCATAATAAACTTTTTTAAGAAAACAAACTGAATGTCAGTGGTAACATTTTGGCGCGCCAAAACTGACACTTTCAAAGAGTTACAGGTGTTGGTAATGTAGAGTGTGGAAAGTGCAAAATGAAAACGGCGGTAAATGCAGTTGATTTCCATCAGAGGGAGTCCGTTTGAAAGTTTTTCAAAGTCCTATTCTAGCCGGAAGAGACTTTATAACTTTTTCTACAGGCGGTTTCGGCTTTATATGGAAGCTTTTTATACTCGTTGATATTTTCGAACCGCCCATTCAGAAAGTTAAAAAACCGCGACCGGCTGGAGCGTTTTTCTCGAAAAATAAAGCGTTTCGTAAAATGCTCTAGCCGGTAGTGAGCTTAAAACTTTTTCAATGAGCGGTCTCGACTTTGTATTGAAACTTTTCATCCTCGTTGATATTCTGGAACCGCCATTTAAAAAAAAAAAAATTAAAAATAACGACCGGCTAGAGCAATTTTTTTTTTGTAATTTTGACTTTTATGGAAAAAATGCACAAACCGGTAAAGACATTAAAACTTTTTTAACGGGCGCTTCCTGAATATCTAAGAGGGCAAAAAGCTTCCATACTAAGCCGAAACCGCCTATTGAAGAAGTTAAAAGCTTTCTACCGGCTAGAGCATTTGTCAAAATTTACAAACCATTTTGATAGACAAAGATTTGTTAAAAAAGGCTTTAAAAAAAGTAGCTCATGTACTAAGATCTACCAAAGACCAATGAATCAACCAATGAATCAACCAATGAATGCTTTTTCAATTTTTCACATTTGCATCAACAAATCTTTCTTTGTAAATGATGAGAAATTTATCTGACTCGGTCAAGGGATCATTATATTGGACGCGATGCGATAATCGCATTGCGTTAGTTTGTATGAAAGCTCAACTTGTCAAAAAAAATTATTTTTATTAAGTTGAGCTTTCACACAAACCTTACACATCGCGTCAATATAATGAGCCCTTTTATAATGCGAGAACTACTGGCTCGATTTCTTCTCTCACGGGGGACAATGTGGCACAAAGCAGTGGACGACGCTGTCTGACTAGATGCAGAGAGAGCCATCCGTAGAAAAAACTGTAACATTAAAAATTGTTGTGGAAAAAGCTCCTACTGACTTTTTCTCTGAGTAAGAACCTGTTGTAACTTATTTTACCTTCGACTGGTACCACCGCCCTTTTGAGTGTCCGCTCCTTTTACGAGCTATGTTATGTGCTATTGAATGCCGCTAATCGTAAGAGTGATTTCGCGAAAACTTCGAACGATTTTGAGACAACATGTCTTTTTTCCGATGAATGTGTCATTCGATTCATTGTTCTATTGTAAGAAAAGTAATTTCTGATTTTTAACCCCCCCCCCCCCTTCTGTAGAGTACACCGTCACTTGTGAACAGCTTCTTTTCGCATATCCACCTGCAGATCATGTTTCAGGGCAGTTATACAGCTGAAAATAATCAAGAAAAAGTGTCAAAAGTTGACCTTTCTTACAAAAGTTGTTCTAGACCGGTGCAACAGCCTTAAACCGGGGAAGTCTTTGCATGGTCTTATAGTAGGGGTAGTATACTAGAACACCCCATACCCAATTTTTCGGTTCATCGCTGCTTCAAGCAGTAAAGCGTTCACGAAGTTTTCACCTAAAATGACTAATAGGAGTGGGGGAAGGCTGCAAGGAATCCAATGATGAAAAACCTTTGTATCATTGGGGCTTACCATCCCATAAAAGTTCATTTGATTTCATTTCGTTTTACACCAGTTAAAGCCAGAAAACCATTTTTACTACCCCCTGACATGCACTTACTTAGAGCACCATAACTCCCCCGAGATATCAAATTTTCCAAAAATGAGAAATTACTTTTCTTACCATAGAACAAGGAATCGAATGACACATTCATCGGGAAAAAGTAGGACATGTTGTCATTGTAGCCAATCAACAAGGAGACACAATATGCATTAGAGAGTTCAACCTCGAAGTAGTGGATGAGTTCATCTATCTTGGAGCGCTGATACGGTCAGATGGTGACAGCACACCTGAAATTCACAGACGTATCATGGCGGCAAGCAGATGCTATTGTGCTCTAATCAAACATTTACGCTCAAAGTTAATATCAATGAAAACGAAGTGTCATATTTACAAAACACTTATCCGTCCAGTATTGATCTGCTGATGCGAATCTTGGGCGATGAAGAAAAGTGATGAACAGTAGAGAGAGCTTAATATGTTGGGGACTGTAACAAGTACGCTACCCTTAAGACCTCTACTCACAGTATGTTTTTACGACCGACGTGTGATCCTGACGTAATTGACTTGATAGTCTCAATGGACTCCAAAAAAAGTGCAGGAGTTGACGGGTTTACTGCTGCCTCTCTGAAGGTGTGTAGTGATATAGTGGCGCCATCGCCATATCTATCGCATATGATAAACCTTACCATGCAGAGAGGTATCTACCCTGACGGTCTGAAAATAGCATTGGTCACCCCGATTTACAAATCTGGTAATAAATCCGACCCAAACAACTACCGACCCATATCCATCCTCTCCGCAGTTAACAAGTTGTATGAAAAAATTATTTACGAGAGACTGTTTGCTTTCTTAAAGAAAACCAAATTCCTATATATGCACACGGCTACCTACAAACTCATCGATAAACTGCTTAGAGATAAGGATGGAGGGAAAGTAGTCAGTGCCCTTTTCCTGGATATTAGGAAGGCGTTCGATTGTGTGGATCACTTGATCCTGCACGGTAAGCTAGAAGCAGCAGGTGTTCGAGGAGTCGCCCTAGAGTTATATGTATAATGATTACCTAAGGGGTAGAAAACAGTGTGTAAGAATCCAAGAAGACAGCAGTCAGATGCTTTCAGTCGAGTACGGAGTCCTACAGGGTAGCGTCCTTGGACCTTTGCTATTTCTAGTTTTCATAAACGACATTCACTGCCTACCGCTTAAAGTCACAGTTAGCCTATTCGCGGATGGCTCAGGTGTGTTTTGTTCAAACATGTCATTTAAAGAAAACGGGGAAGACATACACCACGATCTAAATCTCATCAGCGACTTCCTTAGCCTAAACAAACTTGCCCTCAACCTAGACAAAACGAAAATTATGCATTTCAGGAAGGGCAATTCCTCGATAGGGGCAGGTGATTTGACCTTTGGGGGTCGACGATAAAATCCGTAGAAACGTTCAAATATCTGGGACTATTCATAGACTCTAGGATCAACTGGGCCCCTCATGTGGCACACGTGTGCAAAAAGCTAGCTTCGTTAAGTGGTGTTCTATGCAAGCTGAAAAAATTCGTCCCTAAGTCAGTAACTTTGCTCATTTAATTCGCACTAGGGCACTCCCACCTGACCTACCTTACAGGAGCATGGGGAGCCGCAAGCAAGAAGAACTTGAAACAGCTTCAAGTATTGCAGAACAGATGCCCTAAGCACGTGTGCAAGCTAACTTCGAAGACTCCAACGTCCGACCTCTTCAATAAGCACTGCGAAGGAGACCTGAACATTTCGAGCTTGTACAAAGCAAGTCTCTGCAAATTTGTGCATGAGTCATTGCAGCGGAGTTCGCATAGTACCATCCCTATCGAAGTGCCGAGGCACCGCTATGAAACGAGGCGAAAGCGAAGAGTCATTCCAACTAGGGCACGGACCGTACAAGGAGCGAAAGCGATCTCATCGACAGGTTGTGCTCTTTATAATTCGTTGCCAGGATATATAGTTTCCAAGCTAGGCCTGTAGGTCTAATTCGCTTATTGGCTCAAGACTTCCTGTTTACAGCTGTTTTAAGAAAGAAACATGAAATATAAAGTATCGAGCTAGAAGTGGGGGCATAGTGCTCACTCGGAGAGCACCGTCTCATCGCTACTGTCCCCCGTTCCCACGGTTACCAACGCTAATCTCAATACGCTACTCGAATTTGAATGAATTACATTTTTTTCCCTTATCCTGAAATGTCGCCAAATGACAATAATAAGATGTGATATTTTGCCCAACTCTTGATCTAGTCATCGTATAGCTTTACAATATATAATTTCTGTCGGATTTCCCGTTTATTTATCAATGATTTTGGTCGCCCGAAAATTAGATGTTCCGATGTTGTCGAACAAGATCTTCGGACGCTCGGAGGGCTCGGAGTAAGGAATTGGCAAAACACGGTAAGGAACAGACGGAATTGGATCAGAATCCTCGAGCAGGCCAAGGCTCACAAGTGGCTTTAGCGTCGAAAAGTAAAGTAAGGCCACATCTATCCTTGGAAGTGGAACCAAGAGGACGGGAAAAAATATTTGAAGGCACAGACTGAACGGACGATATAATTTTCTTATTTGAAAAATGTTGCTCCGTTTAATGACTCTAGAAAGATCATAGGTGTCTCTGTCATTCGAAACTATTTCTTTTCACTTTTTTTCTCAAAAAAAGACGATGGATTTTTAACATTGAAAGTGTCACTTTCATGATAAGAGGAAAAGTTTAGTCTTTAAGAGAACATTGATAACTTGACAACAAACCAATCGGTGAGTATTTTCATTCTGTATTTTTGTTGATAACACAATAATTTAAGTTCTACGTTACGTTCTCATCGATGCCTTAGGTACGCATGACTTTCCATAAAAGTTTACTTACGTTGTCTGCGAATCGTCGGTTCTCCAGTCTACGAGTACTTTTCGTTCCAGTCGGTTGTTTATTGTTTGCTGCTAGTAGCGTGAATTTACAAAGTTGCCCAGCATCATCCGTAAGTACAAAAACGCTATCAATGCATTTGTTGCTTGTATGGAAATTTTTCTTTTATCGTGTTATGTGTTTCTTCGACTTTGTAATTTGTTGATAAGTCACCGTGAATAGTTGTTCAACTTATTATTATAGAAATATTAGTTGCGTTGGATTAAGTGAATTGTTACATTTGCGTGGTTTCGATGTTTACGGTCTTATGTGGGACTCCAAAGTCTACCGGTAATATTTATTACATCTACACATTAGATACTACAGACATATAGAGACAAGTGTAGGTATAGAAGTTAAGCATTAGCGGTGGATTTCAGAGAGGATTGTCCGAGTGTCTTTTAATAACTTTACTGTCACTTTGACCTTTCATACCATGGATTTAGGTTGTCATGGTCATATTTAAAGTAGAAGAAAATCGTAAACAAACATTATGCATCGAAATAATATATTTACTTTGTTAACCAGCTGTTTTACACTTTAGACAAAACAGATGAAAAGAGAGGTGCTAAAGGAGTCATTACAATTCCAATTCAAAACTGTTCTAAGAAGTTGTGAACATTTCTTTCGAAAATTGAAATTGGTTCGGAAAATGAACATTTTACCGAAAAATCCAAGTTTTTTTTCGAAATTTGAAGAAAAAAGCTCAAAAATTTTGTTAAAAATGATGTTTTTCTGAAAACAAGAAATTTAGAATTTTGCTCATCTTTTGTAGATTGAATAGTTTGGGAGATCGAAAATTTGAACATTGAAAACAGATCCCCTGTTCATCATACGCAATCCCACTGTCTCCGCCTGCAACCTTTCTAAAACAGCAGATCTCAGCTGGGCTACATAACAGGGGCCGGAAAACAGTTCCCCTGCTTCCTATGCCTTAATTTAGAGAAGATATGGCCTTCACCGATTCTGTGAGATGATTTTTCGTCTATATTTACTCAACTATGCAATATGGAGATTTACTGTCGAGGACAAAGTTGTAGAGAATAAAATTTAAGGGAAGACGTGTTTCAGGGTTTTGGATAAAAATGTCCTAATCCTGGGATTGGGTGAGATGACTCATATCTCTAGAACTATGGCAGTTAGAAAGTTCCAAAGTTAGAAAAGGCAAAGTTGTAGAAAATAACATTGTAGAGAACACGTGTTTCAGGGCTTTACGGAAAAATGGCTCAATCTTGGGATATGATAACTTCTAAAATCATGCCCGCAGCGGTAGCGGAGGGCGTGACGCAGTCCCCACACCCCCAAAAAAAAACGTCCACAAACCCAAAAAACTCCATACAAAAACTTTTGGGACAAGGAGCCATATATAGGCGAACTTTTGAATTTTTCCCCCCGCCCCCCTCCCCTTGCAAATTATTTTTAAAAACATAGAAGGGACCCGTACGTATCAGAATAGATGCGGCAAACAGAGTTGATGTAACGAAAAGACTGGAACGTATTTAAGTAAATATTGCGTTCACATTAGGCTGTATTGGAAATTGCCCATAGGGCAATTTTGAAAAACCCGTCCGAAGTAACGGTGTAAAAAAATTCTTCGAACGCACAAAATTGACCTCCAAATAGAGAAAAATGTTCTCCTCATTTTTGTCTACAACATAGTTAAAAACTATTTTTTGGGCTAGGGCCGACCTTAGTACTGACTGTACTGGCCTTAAGTAGAGGGCTGGGATACATACTTTCATAGGCAAAAATGTTTCATTCAATTTGCTCTGCAACATAGCAAAAAACATCTTTTTTTGTTAGGGCCGACCTTACGACCGACATGAGGCCCACTTCTTCTTCTATAAATTGTCGGCCGTGCCGAGATCTTTCAAACAAAAAAAAGTTTTTGAAAATCGGAAGAGATTTACTAGAGTTATGTACAAAAAACACGTAGGGACCTAACAAAGACTCTTTTTTAGTGCCCTAGCTAAGTCCAAAGACTCAAATCGAAAAATGTTTCTTCGACAAATTGTCGGTCATGCCCAGATCTTTCAAACAAAAAAAAAATTTGAAAATCGGTAAAGATTTACTCGAGTTATGTGCAAAAGACCAAAAACTACTTAAACGGCCCTAGCTCGGCGGCCCTTCGGCCGACAGTGCCCAGATTCAATCCCATAAAATATTTTTCGACTACCTTTCAGGAAAAAAAAAGTTTTTGAAAATCGGTCAAGATTTACTCAAGTTTCGTGTTGACGGACAGACAGACAGACAGACCGACAGACAGACAGACAGACAGACAGACAGACAGACAGACCGACAGACAGACAGACAGACCGACAGACAGACCGACAGATGGACATTTTTTTTCGCTGATTTGTCATCTGGAGGCAACAAAAAAAGTTTCCCCCTTACTCCCGGGTTCGAATTCGCAATGTAACAAACGTGGTAAACGCATCAGACCTACGTACTTCGTACGGGTCTAAAAAACTACGTCGCAGCAGCTTTCAAACTAGCCTTCACTCATCAAAATCGGTTGAAAATTGGCTGAGATATCGCCAATCAAAGATGACCAATTTCCATACATTGGTGGTCAAATCTGCTTTGCAAGTAATAAAAATTTTATTCCTGTGTGGTGTGTCAACGATCTATCTATCTATGTATCTATCTATCTACTTTTTTTTTCTCGAGAACCGCTCGAGCGATTTCCTTAAAATTTTCAGGGAACGTCAGTCTCGGCCCCAAATGAAAAATTTCATATGCCGCTTTTCCGGGAAAATTCTGGAAAAGCCGTGGCATGTGGAAAAGTGGTCAATTTAGGTAATGCTCGGAGTTTTCGAATTTTATCTCCGAAGTGACGATAGCTAGAGAGTTGGTTTCTTCGGTAAAGTTATAGAGTTTGATCAGGAGATTTTTTTGGGATTTTCAGAAATCTGCCAAAGTGACGCCATCATGGATTTTTGTTAGGTATAAATTATGTTTCTTTGGGTTTTTGATTTTTAGCTCCGGAATGATAACACTTAGAGAGTTGGTTTCTTCTAGAAAGTTATAGAGTTTCATCAGGAGAATTTTTGGTATCATTAGAAAATGGCTGCCAGCTGTCATAGCGGCGCCATCTTGGATTTTCGTTTATGCTTCTACGGTTTTCGAAGGACGCTACTTAGAGAGACGCTTTCTTCTAGAAAGTTATAGAGTTTCACCAGGAGAATTTTTTAGTATCATAAGAAAATGGCTGCCATCTGTTATAGCGGTGCAATCTTTGATTTTTTGCTAAATTCTGTATAATAATACATAGACAGTTGGTTTCTTCAGGAAAGTTATATGAATCAGTGGGAAGAATTCGTGACACGAAGTGTTCCGAAGGTAGCCGAAGGTGACATGAAGTGTTCCGAAGGTAGCCGAAGGTGACACGGAGTATTCCGAAGGAAGACGAAGGTGACACAAAGTATTCCGAAGGTTCATACGGAGTGTTCCGATGGTAGGCGAAGGTGTTGGAGAACAAATATTTTCGGAGAAAAATTTTTTTGGAGAAAATTTTTTTTTTTTTGAGAAATTTTTTTTTCGGAGAATATTTTTTTGAAGACAATTTTTTTCCGAAGAAATTTTTTTCTAAGAAAATTTTCTTTTCTGAGAAAATTTTTTTAAAAAAATAGAAATTTTTTCAACAACTGAAAACTTCCAAAACGACTGATATCACAACAAAAACCTCTTTAGAGGTAGAGTGTGACGCAGTCCGTAAGTCTGCTTCCAAAATTAATGATATCGCTTGAGGTGACGCTATCGCAGATAATACGCAGAAGTTCGTTTGAATGGAACCTTGTGTTAAAAGTTTTGATTTCCTGAAAAAATTAGAGCGCTTTCTTTGAAACAAAATTACGTTTTGTTAAAAAAAATTGCGTCACAAATGCCGGATCCACCAGCGGAATAATTTTTCAATACTTTCAGTTTTTACACGCAAAAATTTAAATTTACTCTAAGAAACAAAAGTCAAATTTTTGCAGCGCAAAAACTGAAAGTACAGAAAAATTATTTCGTCGTTGGGTCCGGCATTTGTGACGCAATTTTTTTTTACACAACGTAATTTTGTTTCAAAGAAAGCGCTGTAATTTTTTCAGGAAATCAAAACTTTTAACACAAGGTTCCATTCAAACTTCTGCGTTTTATCTGCGATAGCGTCACCTCAAACGATATCATTAATTTTGGAAGCGGACTTACGGACTGCGTCACACTCTACCTTTAAAGAGGTTTTTGTTGTGATTGGGAGATAGGACCCGTATCTCTAGAGCCATGAGAGTTAGAAAGTTGCTTCCAAAGGCAAAGTTGTAGAAAATCAAATTTTAGAGAACCCGTGTTTCAGGGTTTTAGGGGAAAATTACCAAATACATGTATAAAGCAACTTCTAGAATTGTAAGGGATGAAGCATATCTCTAGAACAATGGCGGTTAGGAATTTGCTTCAAGAGACAAAGTTGGTGAGAATTACATTTTAGAGAAAATAGTTTCAGGATTTCTTGGAGAAACTACGTTGGTCCTCTTTGTGATATGGTGTAGTGAAAAACATTTCGGTCATCAATGGCCTCAAACATAATTCGGTAGGGCCTTTGACATTACCTTGGGCAATTTTTTTGAGTACTTTTGTCACCTTCCCCCAGCTCTGAAACCAAAACGGGCGTAGAATGATATGGGGTTGTCCATGACACTAATTTCTTTATTAGGAAAGCTCGTTTCGTATGCAACAAATAAGGTTGCAAACTGAATAATATTCCGTATATCGATTGAACTGTTAACTGTTTACCGCAAAGGAAATTAGCATCGACGTTATAGAGTGCAGTGCATTATTTATGAAGTAGAAATCGCTTCGAATTGAATTTAAAAATGTAACAAATTTTACTGTTGAACATGTGTGCCGTGTATGCATTTGGTGTGTTTTTTTATCATTTATTTTTAATTCGTCCGACACGTTTATAACACGCCTATGTGAGATAACAAGCTCGGCTCTCGTTAAATATTACATGGTACGTGAAACTGAAGGTAATTTTTGTTTTATTTTTTATTTTATTGTTTGCATTCGCACTGGAGTCGCTTTGAGTTGAATTTTATCTTCTCCTTATTGATCACAGGCAAAAATGGAAAATCCAACGGATTATAAGGCTGCAAAGTCAATTTATGATTTTACGGTGCAAGATACGCATGGCAACGATGTAAAACTTGATAAATACAAGGGACATGTCGTTCTCATCGTTAATATTGCATCCCAATGCGGCTTGACGAAGAACAATTACGCAAAGCTCTCAGAGTTGAAGAGCAAATATTACGAAGCAGGTGAGTGTGACTCCAAATAATTCTTCCAGAAACATAAAACAATACAAATATTGTTCGTTAAGGACTGCGGATTCTATCGTTTCCCTGCAATCAGTTCGGATCACAAATGCCCGAGGAAGATGGTGAGGCAATGGAATGCCATTTGAAATCAGCAAATGCCGAGTTTGGTGATTTGTTTAAAAAGATCGATGTTAATGGTGACAATGCGTCACCTTTGTTCAAGTATTTGAAATACAAACAAGCTGGCACTCTGACCAATAGTTTGAAATGGAATTTTACCAAATTTTTGGTTGACAAGGATGGCCAACCAGTTGATAGATTTGCACCAACCACTGATCCAATGGACATTGCATCATCAATCGAAAAACTTTTATAAATATTTTGCGTTTTATTCACTCAATAATATTTTCTTTTTCAATCAACGAAATCCAATCGTTTAGTGCGACATCGGATTTGAAATATAAATTCTCTAATACTGTACACATTTCATAATTTAAATTACCATACTTTGACAGAAGCCGATGTCGCACTGTCCGCGTGGATGGAAGAGTTAGAGCTGCCGCATCAGCAAGTTATTAGAAAAATAAAAATTCCCTCTGTTCGCAATTAGATATTTCTTTTTTATTTTGAAATCGCTAAAAGGAATTTTCACTTTCCACAACTAACGTATTGAATGGAATAGTTAATTTTGCATTAAGTAACGAAATCAAGCAGTTTCCTTATACGTGTGTATTTGAATAATATCACAAAAGTGTGAGCGACCGCACGCTCAAGACGCACACGCCTAAGAGAGCTCTAAGGTTTCAGTTTAGTAGAATTAAATTTTTATTCGTTATTCAAATTCACCATATGGTATCGCAAATGTTCTGTTGTTTTTCCTTGAAACTGATGCATAAAAGTTTAAGTGCGAACTATCGCTGTTCAAAAGTCAATATTTAATTTTCGAATCGATGTCAACATCCTGATAAACGAATGTAATTCTGCCGTAACTGTACATCGATGCGAAAGTTACAGATGCGAACTAAGCACCCCCAAATTCACTCATAAATCGAAAGTTATGAATGAAATTTGGTGAGGCACAGTTAGGTAAATTGTCCTAACACGACAGTTGAACTTTACACGAAACTTTGTCCATTATTTCTTAATGTGAAGCAACAAAATTTACTCTTATTATAAAGATTTGTGCTTTCTTTAGCTAATTAACACCATTTGACTGAAATTTAAATTTATTTTTGTATGCAAGTAAATTAATGATTTAAAGAAATGTCAGAGTTGTTTTACTTCACGTATAATAAGTGAATAGTGAGTTGTCTCATATACTAAGAGCGCGTACAGCTTTAGTTCGATAAGATTCACTGGGTACGATTCTGACAAATTTTATTTGAACGAAGTGTCAAAATTTTCACCAGTGAAACTTATCGAACCAAAGCTGTACGGGCTCTAAAAGCCATCGGACAACTAATGATTCTGTGGGTATCAAAATTCTTGACAGTTTAAACGTCAAATATTTGCTTGTTGTTTGTTTGCTTTTTATGCGAATTACGGCCGAATTGTTATCCGGTTTAAAAACAGAAATAGAATGGCCACATTGAATCAGAGACTATTTTTGAGAAAAAATTTTTTTTCAAATTTTTCCAAATTTTTTTGGATCGTATTAAACCTTCCAATAAAAAAATAATTTTTGTCCAATAAAAATAATAAATGTCCAATAAAAAATCACTTTTATCTAATAAAAAATTTGTATAAGTAAAATATCATTGTTTATTTTACGTTATTATTTTGTAAAAGGAAAATGTATTTTACTATTGGACATTTATTATTTTTATTGAGCAAAAATAATTTTTTATTGGACAGAAATCATTTTTTTATTGGAAGAAAAATAATAATACAATTTTTTTCAATTTTTTTAAAAATTTTTTCCAAAAAATATTTAAGAAAAAACTGTAAAAAATTATAAAAAACATTGACAAAAGTTTGAGAAAATTTGAATTTGAATGTTATTCAAATTGAAGTTAGTTTCAATTTTGACATTTGTGTTCATTGTCCATATTCTTTTGTTTTGAAAATTGAAAACAAGGACATTTAATTAGTTTGAAGTTGGCGTCGATTCGAAAAATGTATTTTTGACAATGAACGAAATAAAATTTTCAAAGCATAAAGTGTGATTTGGTTCGTGAATAGTAAAAATAGAATGTATAAGAGAAAGTTGGGAATAGCACTGAGGCTACCTATCCGGACATTACCCACAATCAATGAAGCACTAAGAATATTTTAAAGCATATTTTCTAAGCATAACCACCAAAGATATTTTGAATAAATATTGTGTAACCGTTGAAAATCATAACATTTTTTGAGAGGACTCTTCTAATGGTAGACCGTGTCTTGTCACCGCTGTCGTACAAAGCGTAAAAACATTGGTGACGTCATCAGAATTTCATATATTTTCTCTCTCAAAATTTACTTTCTGAGGTTGAGCGTTGTATTACAAACACAGCAGACTGAACATCAAGTTGTGACACTTATGTTATTTTCATAGCTGAATTAACGCCTCAACATAGAACTAGTCCCTTTTCTCTAGTGGTGTAATTCATAGCATAATGCGGAGTAACATTAGGGACCGTTCATAAAGGATGTCACGCAAAGGGACCATCCATAAATTACGTACGCTTTTTTCAGTGCTGTCATCAGATTTAAATCAACAATAACTTGATAATATTCACTTTTGAGACGTCAAATGTATGACCGACCCCCCCATACTACCCCCCTAAATGGGGGGGTCGGCCATACATTTGATGTCTCAAAAGTAAATATTTTTCACGTTATTGTTGATTTAAATCTGATGACAGCACTGAAAAAAGCGTACGTAATTTATGGATGGTCCCAAAAACGATGATTGGTCTTTCTAGACCAGCGTGACAGTCTGTGACAGGAATGATCGATCTTCAAAGCGTCGCGTGAGTTCAAATTGAGTTAAAATTGAATCGAAAATTCCGCCAAAACGGAATAAAAAGTTAGCTCACTGCCCGTGAGTCGAGGGTGGATCTGAAGTATTATGACAGGTGACGACAGGTTTCGTACGTCGCGGTGTTCAACAGCGGCTATGCAACCTTCGGAAGAAAAATGCACCCGAAGCCAAAACCAATCCACGACCAATTATGAGAAATGTACCTAAACCCACAACAATACTACAACCACGAATTCGACTAATAAGATTGGAGGCAATAAGGCAGGGCCAAAAGATGGTAACTTGGAAGTCGCGGCTTAATGCTGAACACGTCGATTAGTTTGACGAAAATGACAATGAAATTGACGTAAGCTCATTAGATTTACCGTCATTTAAACAGCGTTCAAGACGTGACGCCAACATACGATTTAAACACAACAATAAAGAATTCATGGGATCGAGAATAATCATTTGTTATACATGCATGGCAAAATAAATGTAAGTTTTGTACTTCTGCGCAGGCCTTTAACACCGCAAAAACCTTCACAGAAGTAAAAAGTTCATATTTTTTTTGGCATGCCCTTACTTATGCTACTATATTTTGTAACTTTTTTTAATACAAACATTTTTTGGTAAAAATTTTTAATTTTTTCTTTTGCGTGACGTGACGAGGTCAAAGGGTCTTTGGAACACGCGTGACAGGGAATGATCTATCATCAGAAAAGTGGTCATTTTTGCCTGACATCCATTATGAACCGTCCCTTAAACTAATTCTTTAGTTAATTACAGGAACGGAAAAGTGAAAACCGACAATTTCTGATTTATCACACGAATTTACCATACAAATCAGAAACTCATCGTTTTTCACTTTTCCGTTCCTGTATGTACCGAGAAACTTCTATTTAATGAAGTGATGTAAGACACAGAATTGAAAAAGCTTCTAAAAGAACAATGTGGGTTTGAATAGTCCTTAGATGTTAATCATAAAGTGTACACGCTCAAAATGTCGATTCTAGACCCTCCTCCCACGTCTGCCGTACAACGCAAAAAAAAAACTTAGCGACGAGAATTTGTGAGAAACGAAAATAGTCGGCAGCACATTCTATACACTTGACATTTGAAGCAAACTAACTTATTTGAGAATTTTGACATTTCTGCCATCATAAGGAAAAAAAAATTAAAGAAATTCAGCGAAGATTTTCATCGAAATTTGTCGAAAAAAATTCAAATTAGCGGCAAAATTGAAAGATTCTTGGCGATTGTTTTGTTTAATTCTGTCGCTAATTTTTTTTTTTTGCGAGATTCGTCGAAAATCTTCGCTGATTTTTTGAAGTTTTTTTCCTTATGATGACAGATTTGGAGCAGACTATCTTGGGTTCATCATATTGATGTAATGAGGATAATAGATGTCGCACTTTTCGTTGAGAATGACTTCATCGAACGCACGCTTCTGTCAGGCCCGTAGCTATGAGGGGCGGAGCCCCCCCCCCCAGGATTTCCAGCGCCCCCTGAGCATTTCGGCGAACCTCATCTTTTCAGCGTTTCTTGTATACTAGTTAAACAAAACTACGCAATTTTTTTCGCTGCGCGGTTTTTAATTATTGCTTTTAAAATGAAAGTCTAATAGTCGTTAAGAATTGTACACTTATCTAAACTTCTGCTCGTTTTATTGAACTAGTTTCGATGATCAAATGAGATAAAATTAAGGTGCATAGAACCTCTTTAAGCGAATTGAGCAAACATGACCAAATTTGTTGGATCTGCTAGCTATTCCAATAGCAGATTTTATTTAATCTCCACAGGCAAGCTCATTATTTTAATTATATTCATTTAAAAAAATTTCGCCCACTGGGAGCTGCGGGAAATGATTAAAATTAAAGGAATTTTTGATTTTTTAGTTTAAGTGACTGAGAAACGCAGAAATCCTCCGGGAATATGCTTTTTTAGAGGCTTTTCGTGACGCCGATTTCAATCGACAGGTCCTAGAAAGCATCCTATAATCTTGACAAAGTTAATATCTTTCAAACGCGACCTTACTTGCTACATTTGGAGTGGTGCATCGGAATAGGTGATGATGTGAAGTCGGCTGTAGGATGTTAGGTAGACTTTTAAAGCATGATTTAAAAGCACTTTTAAAGTATCCGAAAAGTATCGAAATTGCAACAAATTTTGTCAAGTGGGAAAGGTAGAGACTAGCTGTAGGATGTGGAATGCTTTGCGAGGATTTTTGATAAAAAAAAACGAAAAATTGAAAAATATTACGAAAATATCATCAAAAAGTATCTGCAAACCATCAGATTTTGGAAAGGTTTAGTCGAGACCTACCTAGCTTGACAAAATTTGAGAAAAGTGGAGATCACTACGAGAAAATATTCCCGAAACCCTCAAAATTTGCTAAATGGCAGAAAATTTCCTCAAATTTAATCGGAAAATTGTCCGTATAGTACAAGTACGGTGTCATTAGAATGGTCTAAAGTACACGGACTATACCTGTATAACTTGACTAAGAATCGGTTGAGTCGTTGCGGAGAACGAGCTGAAAATGTGGCTAAAAATGTGATTTTTCGAGGGTCGGTGAAACGTTTTCGCCCATAGATCCGAAAGTATAGCAATGAAAGTACCAAGTAAGATGTCAAATGAAAGATATGGATCTCTCAAAGCGAGCGGTAAACATTTTCGGAAATCGTTTGAGTCTTTCGGGATGTACAGTTCTTGGAGTGATGGTAAGTCGTGCTACGCGCAAATAAACGATAGGGAGTGATTTTTCATCAATATTTTCTTACAGACAAGGTACACAGAAACGGTTCCAAAGGCAAAGTTGTGGAAAATTACAAGGGGAACATTTTTGCCCGTGGAACTAGAGGTTTCGGTGTTTACCTAAGGGTCCCAAAGTAGGGTTAAGGGCAAAAAATATAAATTTTTGTTATGTTGTAGTGAATTTTAAGGAGAACATTTTTGTCGAATATAGGACTTTAAAAAGGATGTATACAATAAACCTTTTTGTTTATAGTCCTACAGCGACCTACAGCCTGGTCCTAGTACTTCGGAAGGGCTTTCGTAATAAGCAATTTCTAGAAACTTGCGAAAAGTCCATACATTTTAAGAGTTTTCGAATTTATGATGGTTTAATCTACATTTCGATAAATTGTTTGACGGTGGTAGAATTCAGTACGATAAAGGATTTGCTTGATTTGTAGCCATTAAATTTTCAATTATAAAATATTCAAAGGAAAATATTTTTAGAGTCTACAATTTTGTTCATTCTTAGGACATACTAAATTGTATGCAGCAATGAATTAGCATAAAAACAATAACTCGTACATTCAAATGATAAGAACCAAAATTAATTTTAATTGAATTTCAGTTTGTCTGCAATGAGAAAAGACATTACATTATTTCTCAGTCACTTAAACTAAAAAATCAAAAATTCGTTTAATTTTAATCATTTCCCGCAGCTCCCAGTGCAAGTTATTCACTCGCTCAAGAAAAAATGTCGCTCACGTTGCAGAATTGCTCATCATATTCCCTTTCTTTAAAGACGGCAACCCCCTCCCCCCGCTTGCAGACTTTATCTTTTCTGCCCTGAATTCATACGAGTTTCGTTATTTAGGCTGGGGGGCGCCGTTAGGCTAATCCGTTATATTCATGTTCAAAAATCTATATCTCGTGAAATATTCACAATTTAAATGTAAGAATTCTTAAAACGTGATTTAAGAATGTTCAAAAATGTCGGGAAAAATATTTGTGCATGTAGGCCGCAGATTAACAGTCGTAAAGTTGTTAGACAAAGTGACAGGTTTAATTTCTCCCCATACATAACCTCAAGAAAATATATAAATATCGTCAGAAACTTGTCGAAATCAGTTGTAAACGTTAAAGTAATTCATAATAAGTCGAAACGAGCCTAGTCCGACGGAAAAAAGATGAATTTCCTAGTGGTTTTGAAAGGAATTGTTGTTCAGCGCTCTGAGCCTCAAAGACAGTCAGTATCAAAATCAAAGAATCAACTAAGAAATTCACCTTTTTTTCTTTGACTAGGCTCGTTTCGACTTATTATGAATTACTTTAACGTTTACAACTGATTTCGACAAGTTTCTGACGAAAATATGGAAAATATATTTTTTTGAGGTTATGTATGGGAAGAAATCAAACCTGTCACTTTGTCTAACAACCATACGACTATTAATCTGCGGCCTACATGCACAAATACTTTTCCCGACATTTTTGAACATTCTTAAATCACGTTTTAAGAATTCTTACATTTAAATTGTGAATATTTCACGAGATATAGATTTTTGAACATGAATATAACGGATTAGCCTCGTCGCCCCCCTAACAATTCGTCCTGGCTACAGGCCTACCTTCTGTGTAACCACCTTCCCCGATTAGAAACGAGCGTATTTTGTGAATCTCCCGTCATGAGATATTCTTTCAAACACCCTTTGGACTCCACTTTAGATATTATTTTAGAAGATGTTTCAATTCTTTTGCACATATTCCTTTGATATTTTCCTTCGGCAGTAACTGAGCCAAAATTTTGAAAAAAAAAAAAAAATACAATCGCGGTCAAGCAACGTATCACTCTTCTTACCATTTCCTTTTCTGATTCTTCAAATCAAGCTTTAGAAGCTTTTGGTTCTCTTCATCGTGTAGAGCGTCTGGTATATTTTTAAGGTCCTTGCAGGCTTATGACCTGACACTCTTGCCATTTCATAAACACTTTACTCTGTACGTAATTTCCACCAGCGTTAATTTGTGTCTAAAGAATGCATTCAAAATCGGCCTCATTTCAGATCAAAATGGCGTCACCAGATTTTTACAAAGAGGCAAAGTCAATCCATGAGTTCACCGTTGTAGATAGCTACGGAAACGATGTATCTCTCGATAAATACAAAGGAAACGTTGTCCTAATAGTTAACATTGCATCAAATTGTGGCCTAACTAAAAACAATTACGCCAAGTTGATGGCACTTAGGAATAAATACTACGATTCAGGTAAATGATTGTTAAAGCCAAAACGAATTGTCTGAGTAAATAATGTCCGCAGGCTTACGCATTTTGTCGTTCCCGTGCAATCAATTTGCGTATCAGATGCCAGAAGAGGACGGTGAAGCTATGGTGTGCCACTTGAAAGCAGCTAACGCCGAATTCGGAGACGTTTTCAAAAAAATCAACGTTAACGGAGACGACGCCATTCCATTGTATAAATTTTTGAAACACAAGTTGACTGGAACTCTTGGCATGAGTTTCATAAAATGGAATTTCACTAAGTTTCTAGTCGATAAGAATGGGGTGCCGGTTGAACGATTTTCTCCTACAACTGATCCCATGGATATTGCAACGAAAATTGAAGAATTGTTGAAAGCTTGAAATGTTTATGGTTTAAATCAATAAAAATCTTATTTTCCGATTATCTTTTCGTTGTTTCCAGTCGTGTTTCTTAGGATATCTGATTCAGTAGGGCTATGGATTTGAAACTTCAGTTGATTGAAAATACGTTCTACCAAGCCTACAGCACACTCAATCTATTTTATCAGGAAATTTCATGAAATTTAGTCTGGAACATTAGTGAATATCACAATGTGTAATGAAACTCTAACCTTCTGATTGTTGCAATAGAATAACAGTAGAATGGGAGACGCGAGACCAGGTTTTTTGACCTTATAAAACTTTCATGGTTCCACGGTGAGAGTCATGATTCCCTGGGAAAATGTTCCCATCAATAACCTCTGGCGTCACCAACAATGTCAGACACTTGGAAAATTCAAAGGCCTCGCCTTTGCACATTATGAATCGCTTGGCAGCCCAACGCACTACAAGATCAGATCTTCTGCTGCTTCAAGTTCTTCTTTGCTTGCGGCTTCCCAAGCTCTTGTGATGAAAATAAAAATATAATAAATCGAGGAATCACAGTCTCTTCCGTTTTCATCGAAACTTCTAACTTGCCCTAAAATTTTGATGTTCAAAACGTTCATTTATCCACGCGTTTTACATTTATCAAAAGTCGACACGATCACATAAGTGATCCGGAAAAAAGATCTTGTGACCCTTTGTTACTTTTCCCATTTCATCAATCATTTAAATAATGAGAACCTTCGCGTTTCCATCAGGAACTTGTCTAATACGCCAGGTCCTAACTGGACTACCTCCGAAGGTTCCAAAACATACCTACCAAGTATCCTGCGTCCCTGATAATGAAACTTTGGGCAATAGCATATTACATGCAACCCTTATTCCTCATGCAGTCCACAGGAACACTCGGCGTCACCTGAGATTTTTAGTGTTTATCCAGCCCGCAGGGCCCTATCATTCGTCTCATACGATCCCGGCCCATACTGAGCAATTCCTTGGTCCACTTCCGAGCTGGCCTAGGGATGAATTCCTTCGTGTGAGCTCCTCCTCCAAACGCCATACAGCGCTTCGATTGATTGATTGTTTATTATGTCAAATATATGATTAAGGCCATAGAGCCTTTTTAGATTACATATACATTCTGCGTTCATGAAGAAGAAATTGTTTAAAAAAAAAAAGAACATAAAAAAGAGAAAGAGAAAAAAAAAAATACTACAATTCATTGATCAAAAGATCATTCACAAGAAGCTAAAAAAAAAGACAAAAAATATTATAAAGAAAGTAGGAGCCAAGCGTACCAAATAATTCCAATGAACGGATCGCATTCCAAAGGAGCTGTCCCTCGTTGTCTGTAATATGATTAATGTGTACATGATTGGTAGGATGCCAGTAGAAATTTATGTGTATGTCAAGTGGAAAACAAAAAGAAAGGAGAAAAATAATCACAAAAAGAGATAGAAAGGTAAAGTCGTAATGACAGAGACATGTAGTGATATAGAGGTGTGCAGGTTAATTGCGGCTTCCCAAGCCAAACAATTCCCTGCACGCACGCTTAAAGCCAGTTAACGAGAGCCTGCATTTTATTGCACCAGGCAGTGCGTTATATTTCGCCACTCCACGAACAAACATAGAATTATTAACTACGTCCCTGTCATTACGTGGCAATAATAGGTTAAACGTACGTAAAGATGAACCAAAGATGAGCCTATCATAGACATATCGCGGCTCTTTCGTCAAAATAATTTTATGCAGGAATTCTGCCAGGCATATCTGCCAATACCGTATACAAACCGAACACATGCATTGAAGGGTTTCTGGAGAATTTTCTTGGTTGCAGCACTCAACTCCCCAATAACAGGGCAACAGTATGTAAGATGAGGCATTAAGAGAGACTTTAAAAGGAGCTTCTTCATCTCTTGTGGAATAAAGCGAGCATTCGGCCACATATTTCGAAGGCCGGCGAAAATTTTAGAAGAGACAGCTTGTGCATGCTGAACCCACCCCATCTTGTTATCTATTATCAGACCCAAGTCCAAAACACTATCCTCGTACACAATTGTTACTCCATCGAATTCTAACTCTGGGATATCTTTCACCCAGTTGCTGGTTAAGGCAATCACCGCCTTTGTCTTACCCGCATTTAATTTCAGTCTATTATCTTTCGCCCAATTGATCACTTCCATTAGGTCAGAATTCAACAGACGCATATCAGCGGAAATGCTGTTCTCATGAATCGCTTTATACAGTGTCCTAACCGCTGAGGTAGATCATTGATAAATAGAGAAAATAGCAGTGGACCCAGTACCGATCCTTGAGGCAGACCACACCAAAGTTCAAGAAATTGGGACTGAAAACCATTGATATTGACACATTGCGAGCGATCCGATAGGTAGCTTCCCATCATACTAATTGCATTGGTCGAAAAGCCAAACTTTTTATGATAATTTAGTAAGAAGCAAGTCATGTGACACTGAGTCAAACGCTTTAGAAAAGTCTAGTAAAAGGAGGATAGTCGCTATACCCTTACTCATATTAAATCTAATGTCACTAGTAACTTCCAGCAGAGCAGACGCAGTACTGTACCCAGGGCGAAACCCGGATTGGAATTCATAAAAAAGGCCAGTTTCATTCAGGTGGTCAGTTACCTGCCTCTTCAGCAATTTCTCCAAAACTTTAGATGGCGATGGCAGTATACTGATGGGCCGATAGTCATCAAGAGAGGGTTGACGAGAATTCTCACGCCTTGGTAACACTTTCGCTGCTTTCCAGTATTTAGGGAAAAGGGACTTGGTCACGATTGAATTAAGTATGTGCCTCACAACTGGCAGAATGACGGGCAGTAGGATCCTGACAAACTGAATCGGAATCTGGTCGAAGCCAACAGAGTTAGACTTGATACTGTTCATCGACATTATAATTTCCGAGTCAGAGAAGCATCGGAAGGAAAAAGAGCAGTCTGGCCTTCGTGTCGCTGTCAAAATTGGGCTATCGTTTACATTAATCGAACGAGGAAATTCTGAATAGTCCGCTTTCTTCACAAAATGGGAATTGAGTTCATCAGCCGTAAACGGTGGAACGTCTTCATCAGAACTCGACACAAATCCCAACTTGCGAAGACTACCCCACAACTGTCTTGACGGAGTAACACCTCGTATGTTCAGTCCTTACCCAGTCCTTCGCGCTCAGCGATTTCGGTATCGGGATAAATGATTCGGCTGGCGACTGAGCCCAGTCTGGCCTGCTTATCAGCCTCTTCATTATACTCTAATCCCCAGTGCCCGAGCACCCATACCAGAGTGCTCCTGATAACCACCTCACTATCCAGACAGATGAATACATCTTCTCCTAAAACTGAGTCTCTACTAGGACCAGACGTGTTTTTTGTACATAAATCGGGTAAATCTTATCTGATTTTCAAAATCTGTTTTTTTTCCTGAAAAAAAAAAATCAAAACAAAAACCATCTTTAAAAGGGAAACGTGACGCAAGTCCTCGTCCCTTCTTCCAAAACAACTGATATCAATTGGGCTGACGCTTACAGCTTTGAAACGCAA
>CM055405.1:23327393-23341170 GCA_029228625.1 Pseudolycoriella hygida | reverse complement strand
AAAAAAATTTCAGCGAAAAAAATTTCGGCGAAAAAAAATTTCTTTTAACACGAAACATCTATCTTCATTCAACAAAAAAAAAAAATTTGAAAAAAAAACAATTTTCACCCTAAATCCTTCCCATACCACCGTCGCGTCGGCCATGATCAGAAAATTTATTACGAGATTGAAATTGGGCAAAATCGGTTGAAAACTTTCGAAGTTACGGACGAAAAATTGGTAAAAAACGTGGTTTTTTAAAGGTTGGTGGAACTTTTTCACTTATATCTCTGCGAAATTAGAACGGAAATCGCTCTTCAAGGTTTTGAGATATGGACATCAGAAAATCACGAAAATTATTATTTCGAGTGCTTCGGGCTATAGACTCCTTAATGTGGGCCCAACTCAGGAAACAGGAAATTAATGCAAAAAATATCTTCGATCTCTTAGAATTTATTTATTTTATAATTTAAATAATCTTTCCTTTTATTTTTATCTTCTTAACGAATTAAATAGTTGAACTTGTCCGACAAATTCATCGTGAAGTTCGACCATTTTGTGCGTTTAGTCATCCGTTTTTTTTTCAATTTCTGAAGCAATCAAAATATTATTCTTTCCTTTAGTTATTTATTTAAGTTAGTGTAACGTGCAAAGAACTACATTTTCTTAATTTAAAAATTTTTTTTAAAAAAATTTGTTTAATAAAAGTATAAAAAAGGCTTTGGCGTACATTTTTGATCATATTTCCATATTCTACGCATTATTTTTTGCTATTTGGTTGTCGATATATTTGTGGGTAGTTTTCTTTTTAGGAAAATGGAAACTATAAAACATTTACGTCTTCGATAGCAGCCTCATTTATCTCTTATTTATTTATGTCACAAGGTCGTCAAAAATTTCACAGTTCTTGAATCCATGCGATAGAAAAATCGCAATTCGAATGATTCAGAACATCCCTCGAGCTCGTCCTCCGCTCGTTTCGATCTTTATAGTTGAGCCAAAAACAAATAGAGCAGTTAGAAGAGTAACTTCCTTCCCTAGGATTGTAAAAAACATTTACATTAATTAGCTGGATTCTCATTAATTGAACAGACCATCGGCGACCATAGAAACGATAAATGAGACTGGAACGAGCGAAGCAACTAATTATAAAATATTATTTTTCGGAGAATATTCTGTTGATTATTGCACATCAATTTCATTTTCTTTACGTTCGATTACCAGAATCCACTTGACTTTCCTCCCGGTGGATTTCTTACACGAATAGATGAACGCTGCTCTGAAGTATCAATTTCCTCTGTAATTCATTTTGTTAGTAAAATTCAAGCGATCGTCACTCAGATTTACGTACCGCTGATTGAGAAAGTCGAATCTTGAAGATTTCGTTGACCGTCTTGACGCATAGCTCTACCTGTTGGTGTGCTAGCTCTTGTTGTATCTGACGAAACACTCAACGCTAGACCAGACAAAAAGTTCGATAATGGTTCTGGTGCGGGTATTTCGATAGCTAACTCTTCTTCAATATTTAAATTTCTCCCATTTTCATTGGTGGATTCGTCGTCACCATTTTTGATTCCATTGATACCTGCATTCAGAGTTGTCTCATTTTTTTACATTAAAAATTTGGAATCAAGTTCAACAAACCGTTATAAACGTATGGTGGTGAGAGAGGAGTCTCTAAGAAAGTGCCATACCCTTCAGCGACACGAAGCACTCCGTCTTCAACGCACACCCGACCTTTAACGATAACAAACTCCGGTACACCGTGACATGTCATCCCTTCGAAAATATTAAAATCACACGCCTGACGATGAGTGCTGGCTGATATAACTCTCGTTGCGGTTGGATTCCAAACAACAATATCAGCGTCGGAGCCAGCTTCGATTCTTCCTTTTTGAGGATATAAGTTGAAAATTTTCGCAGCATTTGTGCTAGTGATTGCAACAAATCTGCATGGATCGATGAGTCCTCCATGTACTCCTTTCTCCCATACGACAGACATACGATCTTCCACACCATTCACTCCATTCGGAATTTTTGTAAAATCTCCTTTGCCCAATTCTTTTTGCTCCTTGTTAAAGGTACAGTTATCACTACCAGTTGTTTGAAGGTGATTTCTGATATTTGAGAATACTTTGGTTAGAGAGATAGTTTGGAGTATGTTCACTTGTAGGTTTTTGAAATTTCGGAAATTTTTGGAAACTGTAGAATTTGGGGTTTTGGAACTATGGAACTTGTAAAGAGATTTGTGGAATCTATTGGATTGTAATTAGAGAATTTGAATTTTTGAACTGTAGCGGGAAATTTGGAACTAGGATTTTTTGGACAATGTTGGCAGCACTAGAGGTTGTTAGTCCTTCGAATCTCCAATTAGAGAGAAGGAGAAGCAATAAGTGACATACAAAAAACATGATAAATTAGACCTTTATGAAGTTAGCTCATTAGAGAACCAGCCCATGAAAAGTGAACGGACTCTAAAAGAATAATCTTAGAGTATAAGAGGATCAATTGCACAGTGGTAATGTGATGAAATGGGGAGTGGTGTGTACCGGGTCGAATTCCCAAACCATTACATCAACACTGAGCAATTAATTCCCGAATTGCGAGAGAATAATTTATCCTCTTTTTCGTCTCTTGTGTATTTGGTGTCCATTCTGGCTCACTCATGGGCTAACTCATGACAGTTAAATTAGTTGGTGTTAATAAAACAAATGTTAGTGTAAAATAGACGTTATCCAATCGGGTGGGAATCGTTCACATAATTGGGATGCCGGTCGAATTGCGATAGTCGAAAGTAAAAACTTACAACGCCAATGCCTTCAACAACTTTTTTGGCGTTTCTGGATCACGACGAATCGGTGGACTGGTTATGTAATATAAACTAGCCGATGGTTTGACATCACGCAAGGAACAACCAATGGCACCAGTCA
Source organism: Pseudolycoriella hygida (assembly GCA_029228625.1). Classification (NCBI taxonomy): domain Eukaryota; kingdom Metazoa; phylum Arthropoda; class Insecta; order Diptera; family Sciaridae; genus Pseudolycoriella; species Pseudolycoriella hygida. The sequence goes on along the minus strand of CM055405.1, from coordinate 23,338,261 downwards.
ATACATCGCCAAATACTGAATCCCCTTTAAGCCGTGCTGATGATATAATGTCTGCAGCCTTATGACTTGTTAGATGACATACGTAAAGTGGAGCTTTCACCTAATGTTAAAGATGAGATGTAAACGACAATTTACACGGCACAATGTTAGTAGAAATGTTTGGCATGCATCAAAGAACGTGCAAGCGTTTATGGAAAGTTCGTACAAATTAATGAATCCGTGCAAAAGAATGAACAACCAAAAATAAAGAAATAAAAAACTTACTGTGACAAAAATTTCATTAAACATTCGGGAGTTGTGGTGTCTGGCCTTAATGGTGGACTTAAAACATGGGCAGCAGCGTGGTTAAAGCAATGATGACTATAATTTGTACCATCACTGCCCAGAGCTGCTGCTAGTGTTTCACCAAAGATACCAACACCATTGTATCGCTGACGAGCTCTGGCTAATTCTAAAGCTGCTGATTTACTCATAACATGCACTACATACAATGGACAATTCACCTAAAGGTTGGGTGTGGTAATAAATATATAAGAGTGCAAAAAAATAGCAAATTATTTTCTTGTTATTTTCATGACATGGTGAGCAAAAGTTCATACAATAAGTCCGGCTGTGACAGATAAATTAAATTACCTAGAGAAAATTTAACTGCTGCATGTAGCATTTTTAGGCCCGTACCCCTCGTAATAAGACAAATCTGCAGGAATAAAAAATTTGTCCTTCTGCCCGTCCGACAGCAAAGAGTAAGGTCGATTTTCAAACCTTTTCTTCCCCTGAAAGCTAATCGAAGGCATAATTATGGGATTGAACTTATGCAAAGTCGGTCTAGCACTTTCGCAAATAGTGTCGCAAAAGGGGTCAAAATCGTGGTTTTTTGAAGATCGATGAAAATTTGTCGCTTATATCTTCGCGAATTAATGAAATGTATGATGAAAAGCGGTTGAGGATCTCGGGCTGTACGGTCGTGTGGGCCTAACTCACGACATGCAACTCTACAAAAATATTCCTTTAATGGTGAGGTTTTTTGTGCAGTGATGCAGAGGAACTTTCTTGTTTATGGAAATTCCGATGCCTCTACTTATAGCCCTAGATGTTTTCTAGCCTAAAGAACTTTTTTATGTTTTTGAAAAAATTTGTTTTTGGAAATTTTTTGTAATTATTTTTTAATTTTTTCAGAAAAAATTCTTTTTGAAATTTTTTTATTTTTTGCCCTTTAGGCAATTTCCAATCCAATTTACTGTGGATGTAATTCACACAGAGCGCAACGCGATTCACTTGAGTTAGAATTATCTATTTGTCACCAAGTCAAGAATTAAACTTTCCTCATTTGCTGTGCGAAAACGTGTTGTTTCTAAGGAATGAAAAAATCAATTTTCGCACTTCAAATGCGATTCGAAAAATGTTTTCAAAAAAGGATCTACAACAAGAATTGAGAAAATAAATAAAACGTAAAGTAAATTTAAAGTTCAGGCGTGCAATTTTCCATACGAACGAAGAATGAACGTAAATCTAATTTTTACCTGATGAGCGATAATGCACGCTCGGTTCACGGCCTCCGCTTCAACTTCTTCCTATTAAATTATTTTTTTTATTATTTCTTTTAGTCTAAATTTGCAAACCAATTACATTTCTCGATAATTCATGCCCCTCCGGTCCAGTCACGCCGGCATTCAACAACTTCTCAGCATTCTTAGCTATAATACTACCATTTTCTGCGTGAACCTGGGAAACATTTTGACATTTTAGTTCAATGAGATTGGAAGGACTCTTAAGGTAGGCCTACCATTGCTACGGCTCCAAGTTCCTTACAAGTCTCGAACACTTCATACAATTCCGTGTCGTCCAATTGGTATAAGCCCTTGTACGCCATAAACACTTTGAAAGAATTTACACCACGTTCTTCACACAATATTTTCATTTCTTTCTGAACGGATTTGGACCACCATGTCACCGCTACATGGAAACCATAATCACAGCAGACTTTACCATCAGCCCATGATCGCCACTCATCGTAAGCTTCAAGCAGTGACTGATTTTTATTTGGGATAACAAAATCAACTGAAAAACGACAAATGAACATTCGTTTCAACAACTAATGGGGTCACTACATACTTATGGTAGTTGTTCCTCCAGCCACCGCAGCTCGTGTACCTTTGTAGAAATCATCGATGGAAACTGTACCACCAAATGGAAGTTGAAAATGTGTGTGTGGATCAATTCCTCCCGGAATCAGTAAACGACCTGCTGCGTCGATAATTTTTACACCTCCAGGAACTACAAAATCTGAGCCTGGACCAACATACCTACACGTTTACGAGAAATAGAAGGTAACTTTTCGCTAACAACTCGAGGACGAATTTTACTCACTTAATTTTACCATCTTCAACGTATACATCAGCCTTAAAGTGCCCGTCATGATTCACCACCGTACCATGTTTGATATAAAGACGATTTTGGGCGCTCTACAAAAATGTCAAATCGAAATATTAATATTTTCGAAATAATAAATGGGTTAATGTGGAATTGCGAATTGAATTTTGTTGCATTCTATACAGATTGAGGAGTTTAGTCATATGCCCGCACCAATCACTTCCATCCATCGAAGCTTTCTTCTGATTCTTTTACATTAATTTGTCATAGACATTAAATGTTCAAGGTGTGACTTAAGGCTCTGAACTTTCTCATTACGCCGTTTACGTCACTAGTTTACACTATTGTACAATAGAAAGAGCTTTCAGAGCTTTTAATTTCACTGGCGAATGTCAGATTCTTTCATTTTCATGAAAAAATACGTTCATAATTATTCTGGTCTTAAGCCTGTCATGATCGTCAATTTATCAAATTGAGAGTAAGTAAAGTATTGCTGGTGACTTGTGACGGATTCCCATGTAATTGAAAATGTGCTGTTGACATCTTACAAAGTCAAACAACTGGTGAGGTGAGTCAGCCTATAAAGTTCATCATGAAATTCCGTTTGCTTTGACAAAAGCCGATGTCGTCGCGTGAAACGCTTGAGTTGTGTTTTTATGCGGGTCGCACATGTCGTTTGGATCATTTTCTGCATAATATTCCTAATTTCCATGTTTTCTTATCGTCTAAATTCGAATAAGTCAAGCGAAAAGTTAGAAGAACCGTCTAATCTAAATGCGGCACAGTATCTTTACATGATGTTTGCGTTCGTATTTTTTATGAGTTGGAAATTATTTTGAGTTTATTGTGAGATAAGTGACCTAAGCATCGATAAAAAGTACATTACATTGGATCCTGCGAAAGTAATTCATTACATGAGGACACAAATGTTTTCTTGATCAACAAGCTTTGGAAACGTTATTTTGACAAGTGTAGAGCTTGTATATCCGAACCGAAGGTAAAGTACGCAATTTCGTGAGTCAAAATAACAGCTTCCAAAGCGTGTTGCTCAAAGTAACACGAGTGAGTTTGTTTGCGAGTCCTCAAAATCCTGTCCGAAGTAATGAATTATGTAGCAGTGTCCAATGTATAATGATTTATTGCCTATCCATCCGAAAGTTGAGTCTTGCGAATATTTTACCTCACAAGTGAAAACAAAAGTTTTTACTTCACGTGACGACAAGAGTTTTACTTCACTAGTGAAGACGACAATAGTTTTGCTTCACAAAAATTGTGAAAGTTGGGCATTACAAAAGTTTTACCTCACTATTGAAAACAAAAGTTTTTACTTTACTAGTGATGACAAAAAATTTTACGCCCCTAATTACAAAAAATTACTAGTGAAAGCAAAAGATTTACGTCACTAGTGAAAAATTAGTATTTTTTGATACAAGTTTCGTATGAAGGTAGCTTAACGCATCATGAGATTGCCGACACACTTTACACGTTAAACTACCAGCATACGTAACGTGTATCAAAACGGGCTTTTCACTGCGTGTTTCCACGTGCGAAAATTTGTCGAAATTTCAACTCACTAGCCAACAAAGGTTTTGTGTTTTAAAAACGAATGATGCCTTTTTATAAATCCCAATCGAATATTCCGAATCTGAAATCCATTATTTCGTAACGGGCTAGGTTTCGCTAGTGTCATCGTCGGAACCTGCCATACATTCCAAAAATCCATGAGCATTTGCTTACAAGAAGAAGCTTTTACTTATAAGTGAAAGCATTTACAAACAAGCAAAAGGATAAGTAAAAGCTTTTACTTCTGAGCCGTTGCTTATGCTTATAGCATTTATAATAATAATAATCTGCCTTAACACCCATAAATGGTTAGGGGCTAGAACATTATTTACTAGTTTCGCTACTTTTGTGGTTCTACTTTTTGAGATCCTTTCATTACCGGAAAGTTTTTACTGTGCCAGTGCCAGTGGTGAGCTGTGCGACAAACCCAGTGCCATCTATGGGATGTACTAAAAGCGAAAATAGTAGGATTAGAATACCGGCACCTCTCAACAATGCCTTTCACAGGTAAGCCGTACGATCGATGGCGCTACACTCAACTCCACATGATTTGAACCGATTCAACCGAAAAAATTTATCGCACTAGTGCGTTAAAAAAGTTTCGTCGCACTAGTGCGAAAAATGATTTCATGCGACACCGAAATGGCGCACGAAAAAGCAACATTTTTGTCATTGAATTGCAAAATAGTTTTTACTTCCCTAGTGACGACAAGAGTTTTACTTCACTAGTCAAGACAAGAGTTTTGCTTCACAAAAAATATCCCAACAATGTAATAAAACATGTAAAATATCCCACATGTAATGCATGGTTTTCGTAGGGGGTAAACATAAATGTAATGTAGGCAATGGGGATAGGCAATAAAAGAGTTTTTATGTGTTGAGTCGAAGCAATACACAAGTTGAGTTCCAGTTTTGTGTTAGAGAATCAATGGAACATTCCAGTGTCACCCACGTTACATTTGGCTTTCTTTGATCTTGAAGATCATATAGACGTCCAAGAAAAATACAAGACAACAATATTGTGGAATCCGTCTCTTCCAACAATATTGATGATCTTGTATTTTGTGAGATACAGCTAGATTGGCTAGAGAGTAGTGTGGGTAATGCTGGAACTGCCCTTTCGATCTAGACAAAGTTTTCATTATTTTCTATCGAATGAATTCTCAAGAAAGTAAACAAAAATTTAAAAATCTCTTGCTTCTGTAAAATCAAACATACGAAATAATCAAAATAATTACCTGAAGATGAATGGGAACTTTCTTAACAGGTGTTGGTGCTGTCATTTTCGTCGAACTGCACTGCAATTTGTCTCTTTTCACGTGTCACTTTTTCTGTTCAAATATTTACCGAAAATTTTCGAAAAAGTTCTACACTTCACACTTCTCTATGATTCAATCGACACTCAACACACTGTTCTGTAACACACGGATGATTTTTGTGATAATGAATTCAAACAAATATTTACTTAAAAAGTGCACAATCCCCCTTTGGCATCACAAGCACAGTTTAAAACCGAATGAGTAGATCATTTTGAACGCATAATTTTTGAACCGCTAACCGGTGTTTATTTTTACTTCAGGTTAGTCTATTTTCAATTAAAACACATAGACTGTAAATGTGCTCTATATATTGTGAAGCATATAACATCATTATTACGCTATAAACTCAGGGCTGTATTCGGTTTTGTCTTTCCGTGCTATGAACAAAACTTACTTTTTAAACTTCTTGTAGTGGAAGTGTTTAGCGATCCCAGACCACAGTTCGTGGTTGCGTTTGGTGTAGAGGAGGTCACCAAATTACTGATGAAGTACGAGTTCAAGGCATAATATTGTTTGTTAGACAAACAAAGGGCCATAAATTGCGTCACGCTTGCTATAAAATCCACAAAGCCAATAACTCCAAATTGGTCGGAGATTTTGTTTATAGTACTCCAGCTACCCCTCCCCCAAATTAGCCAATGTGTTCCGGAGTTCTATAGCCGGAGTTCTATAACAGAATTTTTCCTCCTGACCGGGTTATGACCTTTTTATGGATAATCATTTTTATAGTAAGCGTGACGTAATTTATGCATGGCCCCCAATTCGATCAATCGATACTTCAAAGCTGAAAACCTACTTTTTCCAACTATCGATTTTTAAAATTGATTCTATTGTTGTTCCGGAGTTCTGTAGCCGGAGTTCTATAACAGAATTTTTCCTCCTGACCGGGTTATGACCTTTTTATGGATAATCATTTTTATAGTAAGCGTGACGTAATTTATGCATGGCCCCCAATTCGATCAATCGATACTTCAAAGCTGAAAACCTACTTTTTCCAACTATCGATTTTTAAAATTGATTCTATTGTTGTTCCGGAGTTCTGTAGCCGGAGTTCTATAACAGAATTTTTCCTCCTGACCGGGTTATGACCTTTTTATGGATAATCATTTTTATAGTAAGCGTGACGTAATTTATGCATGGCCCCCAATTCGATCAATCGATACTTCAAAGCTGAAAACCTACTTTTTCCAACTATCGATTTTTAAAATTGATTCTATTGTTGTTCCGGAGTTCTGTAGCCGGAGTTCTATAACAGAATTTTTCCTCCTGACCGGGTTATGACCTTTTTATGGATAATCATTTTTATAGTAAGCGTGACGTAATTTATGCATGGCCCCCAATTCGATCAATCGATACTTCAAAGCTGAAAACCTACTTTTTCCAACTATCGATTTTTAAAATTGATTCTATTGTTGTATAGCTGGTCAATTTTATAAAATCTCTGATACCTTTGTATAGCTTGGATTTTTGACCAAAAATATTAGAGTGCACGAACTAAATAAAAGCGATTTTTTACTTTCCATCATTTATAAAGGGCACTTTATGAGGGACGGAACAATGGACAATAACAAAATTCTGATTTCGGCGTATCACACCCTCACATGCCAGTGTATGTGATTTCATCAGTTCACCTTTGTCATGTCATGACTATGTGTATATCAGCAGACATGAATGCAGAATAAGCAACCACTTGAATTACCTTTGCTTTAATACACTTGTTTCTAAACGGTTAATTTAGTTGAAGTACTAGACTTCACTTTCGATAATTTTGTATGCTAGATTCGTTACTTCTAGCAATAGTTTTGCAATACCGGATTTGTTACTTCCAGCAATGTATTAGGTCTCTCACACCGTAACACTTAGTTCAATCTCTCACAAAGAACAGATTGAAAGTATGTTTCCATTGTTTCGTCTCTTATATAGTGTCCTTCATAAAAGATAGAAAGTAAAAAATCCCTTTTATTTAGTTCGTGCACTCTAATATTTTGGTCAAAAATCCAAGCTATACAAACCTATCAGAGATTTAAAATTGATATTTTGCTTATTATCGATATTTAAAATTGTCCGTTATAATTTTGGTAATTGACTTGGAAGGTCGCGCATGCCCACATAAAGAAGTAAAATAAGGTAAACGTTCGTAGCAGATTTTTAAACGTTTTATTTAAGTGCAATTACAAAATAATGAAAGATCTTCATGTGGAAGTGCAAGTGCTGTGTAGGTGTTGTTTAAGTGTTGTGCAGGTGTTGTTGAAGTGTTGTATAAGTTATAAAGATGAAAATTTAGAGATGAGAGGAGTTTGAGATACTAATACAACCCTGATATAAACATCATTTTAAACAGTTACCCATGCTATTTGGCTTTCTTGAATGTGTGTGAACCAGCTGAGGTGATTTGTATCATTGAAATAAAAAATGAATGTGTTTCATCGATTAATCCCTGCTAACCGTTCCATATAACAAAACTTTATGATTGATTAATTTTATGTTGTGAATCGTTAAATTCGAGGACGAGAATAGGTTTTGGACCATATGGTTAAGTCATGCTAACAAGTTCATTCATTCATTCGTTTGATAGAGCGGTGTGCAACGTAATGTGTACTGATGTCTTTCCACTAGTTTCTAGTCTAAATATTTGTTTACATGGAAATAATATTTGACTTTTTTAAGTACACCCACTGAACACACCTTTCTGCCTTAGACGATCGTAGAATTCATTAATTTTTTCGACTTTTATAGAATATTGGGTAAATAAACGTTTACGTAACTAGGCAACTTTTGTGTTTGGAAATTTTTTGGTTGTTAATATTTCAGAAAATAAAATGAATTTGCTTAAAAGTATATTTCATTCATTAAGAAACCCAATAAAGCTTATACTGTGACCAGAGATGATTAGAATCCAAATTTGAAGGTTTATTTATGAATTAATTAATATAATTGATTGCTTACAATTTATAGAAAGTATGGATAGGAAAATCTATTCCGTAGATGTCTTAGGTCTTTACTGCTCTCCTTCGATTACTATCAAACGACAACGTGAACATTGAACAAGTGACATGTGTTGAACGTACTGAATGCTTTAGCTCAATATCCTGGGAATATTTCAAAATTATATTCGGCAAAATTCGGTGGTGTTACATTTATGTGGTCATGTTCACCCGCCTAATATTATGTCCTCAATTTGTCCTTTGCGTCCTTTCAAAAATAAAATTTTATCTTAGCTACCTGTCCGAGATACAGCAGTGTACTAAAAACCCTAAAAGCTCTCCAAGGCGAAAACTATGAAGACAATGTTATTTGGAAAAACTAATGCAGCTAAAAAAATGTCCTCAATTTGTCCTACTACTCAAATTTTCATAAAATGTCCTAGGACAAGACTGTAGAGTATAATTTTCTGGTCAAAAATTATTTTAGTACTAAAAAGTCGATTTTAATATGACTTTGAGAACGTTCATTTTTTTTCATTTTTGAAATAATAAAAATGTCCTCAATTTGTCCTTTCCACATATGCAATCAGAAAAATGTATACTGTCCTAGACAACTAGATAATAGACTGTACTAAAACAAATAGTTGAAAGCTCCTCTGAAAGCTCTCAAACGTTAAAATAGGGAGTGGAGAAACATGTCGACGAACTGATTATGCCAAAAATATGTCCTGAATTTGCCCTTATTCCAAAATTTACGAAATAATGAAATAATTATATTTAGAAGTTGTTTTCCATGGTATACATTTTCTGGACGCTCTCTATCACATGTAACAGTCGAAGTGAAGGACAACTTGCGTCGTCTTTGGCAATATGCTTTGCAACAGAAACATTTCCTCATTTTGTCCTTTTCGAGTAATCAACAATTGTAAAGAAAAAAATGGTCGCCGACGGGATTTGAACCGGCGACGCTTGGGAACTTTGTTACATATTTCTGAAAAGTACAACGTCCAGGTTCGCAACAGAAAAATGTCCACATTTTGTCTTTTTCGAGTAATGAACAACTGTAAAGAAAAAAAAATGGTAGCCGACAGGAAGTTGTACTTGAAAAGATGGAAAAATAGTGTATCTAATGTAATCCAATTAATCATTTTAATAGTATATTATAACACAAGGGCTGCCATTTGAGATCTCGTATCTGGAAGGGGTTGAAGATCCAATTTTACATGAATTATCCATTAATGTCTGACATACAAAAAATTTGCATCACTTTTACATCAAAAATATAATTTTGTCGAAAATATTTGAAATATACCCAATGTCCTGACTATGATAATAATAATAATAATCTGCCTTACAACCCGCCTACGACACTCCATACAAAAAAAATTGTCGTGCGATCAGCGCCGCCGGGTTGACGTTTGAAAAAATTAAAAGTATTTTATTGCGATTCATGCAAACTGTGCCAACTTCACGTCTGTCATGTTTCAAACAAAATTGACCGAATGGCGCTGTTCAAAATTTGATTGACAAACGTCACCAACTGCGAAATTTGAGGTTATGCTATACCCATGGAGGGTTAGAGGCTAGATCATTATTATTTACTAGTTTCGCTGTTTTGTGGTTCTACTTTTTGAGATCCTTTCATTACCGGACTATGAACATGAACATTGTCTAAATTTTCTACATGACATTTGCACGTTCAAACAAACCAGATTTCAACATTTTGAACGACAGTGAAACGATCAAAATAGTAATTTACGTAACTAGGAAAAATATAATTTTTTTGACGAGTGTGAGGTTTGCAGCCCACAGCGAAGCCAATACAATATTTTTCATTCCGAGGGTTCAGAAAACTGCTTTTCTGTTTTAAAATAGGACGGAAAACAGCAGTTTTCCGTCCTAGGAATGAAAAAGTACATACGTACAAATATCTTGGACTAATACTTACTGAAAATTTGACCTTCGCTGTGAAAAAGTTGGACCTTAACATAATTGCGCTCATAAGAAATACATAGCCCAAATTATCTGGCGCAATTATATTTACAGAGAATATCTTTCTTCGGATTGTTTCTTCAGATGGACGCCCGCCGCCGACGATATTTTTTTCGGCTATCGACTCTGCTAGCGAGTACACTCCAAATGATAAAGCTGCTAAATTTCTCATACATTTGATGCTTCCGATTTAGTCTTGGCAACAAAACGTCTGAACAAGAAGGTCACATAACAGCCCAAAACGTATCTCTGAGACAGACAATAAACGAATAACTTTGAATTACAGCGATGTAGCAGCAAAGCACCAACATCTCCAGAGTTGAAGTTAAGCTTAACGTGATAAGTGAGAGCAGTGAGTTCAATGCTGCATCGCCTATTTATTGGACCCGTACGAAGTACAAAGGTCCTATACGTTTCCTACAAACAATTTTATTGTAACATGGGGTAGATCGAGGTGGGAGGTGGGGGGATGCATCTATTATCGTCTAGAGATGACGAATCAGCAATAAAAAAAATGTCCGTCTGTCCGTCTCCACTTTTTTTTCCAAACGGCTCAGCCGATCAGCCTAAACTTTTTTTTCCCTGAAAGGTACATGCCTCCCATGATTCAAGTTCGAAGATGAGCAAAATCGACCAAGTGGTTCCGGAGATATGGTCGAGGAAGTGACCAAAAACATGGTTTTTCGAGGGGCGGTGAAGC
>CM055405.1:23308299-23320329 GCA_029228625.1 Pseudolycoriella hygida | reverse complement strand
CACCAGCGTGGATACAGGCGCTAGATACGAAGAAGAATCGGAGAAGGCTTAATAGAGCCCAGAGGCTGACAAGCAGAAGAGTAGCAAGCGCATATCGAACAATATCCTTAGAAGCGGTATGTGTTATAGCCGGGACGATGCCCATATGCATAACGCTGACAGAAGACAGTGAATGTCATAGAAAGAAGAGAATGGAGGGTCCAACTACCAAAACAGGTAGGACGAAATTAAGAGCCGAATCACTGAGACAGTGGCAGCAAGAGTGGGACTCCTCGGACAAGGGAAGGTGGACCCATAGACTCATACCAAAAATAACGACATGGGTACAGAGAAAACATGGAGAGGTTAATTTCCACCTGACACAGTTTCTGTCTGGTCACGGATGCGTCAGGAAGTACCTGCACAGGTTTGGATTCACGGAGTCACCTTTCTGCACGACATGCGATAGGCAGGAAGAGACTGCGGAGCACGTGTTATTCGTCTGCCCCCGCTTCGAACAAGAACGAGGAGAGCTGTTGACTGTGAGTAGGCCAGATGTAAGTGCCGAAAACATAATATCGGAGATGTTCCGCGATGAGGAGGTGTGGATAGTGGCGGATAATGTTGTTGCGAAAATAATGACGAAGCTGCAAATTGCATGGAGAGACGATCAAAGAAGACTGGCAGTTGATCTAAGAGAGTAGGTGCGTAAGCACAGCTCCTCCCGAAGTAATGCTGTGAGGCGGTTCCGGGGAGAAGAGAGCACGAAGACTAAGGCAGGAGGTTTTAGTTGGTAGGTCATTAAAGAATGGAATCCAACACTACCTTGGTTCAGAAAGACCGGGTGTCTATGAAGATTTCCTCACCCTTATAAAAAAAAAATATCACTGCACCTTTGCACACCGCACTACACCTTAGTGACACCTCCCTGCACCTTGGTAGGTTACATCTCACTTCACCTTTTCATGTCTATTAAACATTAACTGCAGCATGTGTTAAGGGCTTTCTCAAAGTATGACACGAGGGTTAAACCGTCAAGCAAGTTATATTTCTAGTTTAACTGTTTACGCATCGCGCCATTCAGGTCACTAACTTTTGACATAAGCCGACGTCGTTTCAGAATCGCTATATTTTGACAGAAGCGGACTATTATACTTTTTCCCGATTTCACTCTTGACACCTTTACACTTTTCACTCCGAGGCTCTGAGTGTCCTCGAGTATTAGTTCATGGATCATTACAACGGTTGCTCCCTGAATCCTTTTACAATCTTCCTGAGAATGCAAATCAAATTTTATTTGCTAAAGAAACGAGTGGTGTCATCTGACTTTTCACGAATGAAATGTTTTACCGACACGCAGAGTGGATATGACTTTTCTCCCTTTTTTCTCGTTTTGATGACATCGATGACGTTTTGAAGTGTTAAAATCAATACAAATCATTCGAACCGACTACGTGTTTCGAACAAAAACAAAAAAGTTGTGCCTTCTAACAAATTGTTTTCGGCATTTAAAGATAAAAATGGGTAAGTTGCTGCACTTCTTATCCATGAAAGAACTGACGGTATGCGGCATTCGTAACATCTATAAAATCATCGAATTTCACTTCATACGAAAGCCGGCATATCCGATTCCCACCCACTTCATTGAGAAATCGAATGTGTTTTATTTCAGCGGCATCCACTGGTGTATCCCTGGCATTATCGTCCATCTTTTCGGTGCTCCTTTTCTCGTCAATGCAAATGTACAAACCATTTTTTGCTGCAACTCAAATGAACACCATTTTTGGTGGCTTTCTCGGTTCTTGGTTGTTTGTCTTCGCCCTGACGGTATACACTTTGGAAAAGGAAACTCTTTCACGATTTAATTTACTAAATTGTTGACAGGCCGTTTCCAATCTGGAGTCAGTGGTGCTTGGTTCAGGTTTCCAAGCGAAGCTCTTCCCGGAAACGGTGTTTTGTTTAATCGGAGCGACATTCGCTTGTGGAATGATTCATCGAGTCTGTGCCACTACATGGTAACGAAATAGAAGATATTTCCGCTAAAGAAAAATTCAAACGAAAGCTCGGTTCATGCTCTCATGTTTGAGTTTTTCGATGGGAAAAATTTCGTTTGTTCGCATTTTATCTAAAAATCGTTTTAGTTTCCTGTTTTCGCTGCTGGCATTGTATTACGTTAACAAAATATCCCAGAAAGCTCAAAACACAGCACCCGTAGTTCCAGAATCGACGAAAAAGAAGAGAAAGTGAAGCTCAACAAAACGTGGACTTCCATTTGAAAGCCAGGCGATCAAACGTTTTTTAAACTAAACATTCACAAGAACCTTGTCCGATGTAAAATGTTGTAAGACTTATATTTAGGAAAAAATACAGATTTTTCTATCAAATTCTATGTCACAGTTTGTCATACATGTAGCAATCCTTTGTTCCTTATCCCTTTCATCATGAAAGTCATGTAAAGCTCCCGGTCCGTACCTGCTCAAGTCGAAGCTTGGCTGCGTACTACTGAGAGTTGAACTCTTAAGATCGCCTCTAGAGTCCTAAGACTCAGGGTGGAGAACTAACGGCATTCACAAATGACCTGAGAGCCTGTCTCTTTGCCGTAGCCATAAATGCAGTCTTATGCGTCTCCGGTTCATGCTAAGAGATTTTCTCTCAGCGAGCCCTCACCATATCTACACCTTTAGCACTTTTGAGCATGTCGAATGTTGTATGGGTAGTAAAGGCTCTGGTCGGCAGATTTGGAGGTAATCCTATTCTCAACATCAGCCTTCTATGTCAGAGTGCCATGGTGGGAAGGAGGAAATCTTTAAAGACAGCCGGTCCTCCTGGACGGTAGCGTTGGATTCCATCCAACCTCCTTCCTTGTTCACCATGCTCTCGTTCCCCCGGAACTGGCTCATAGCATTACTTCGGTGAGTGACTGCGTTCTCTCCATGCACTTTGCAGCTTCCCCATTATCTTTGCAATTACATTATCCACCACTTTCCACACCTCCTCGTCGCGACGTATCTTCGAAATCGTGTTGTCGGCATTTACGTCTGGCCTACTCACAGCCCTCAGCTCACGTCGCTCCTGTTCGAAACGGGGACAGGCAAATATTACGTGGTCCGCAGTTTCTTCTTTATCGCATATCATGCAGAAAATGACTCTGCGAATTTACACCTGTGTAGGTATTTGCTGAAGTACCCATTATCCGACAGGAATTATGTCAGCTGGAAGTTAACCTCACCGTGCTTCTGTCGTTACATTCGGAATGACTCTATGAGTCCACCTTGCTTTGTCCGAGGAGTCCCACTCTTGCTGCCACTGACTCTCAGTGATTCGGCTCTTTATTGCGTCTTAGCTGCTTTGGTAGTTTGGCTCCATTTTTCTTCATTTTGTGGCATTCCGCATTCGCTGTCCTCCCTATGCGTTATGCATATGGTCATCGTTCCGGCTATATCACATACTGCTTCTAGAGAAATCGTTCGGTATGCGCTTGCTACGGCTCTAGGACCGATTATCCCCACTCAATATATCCGCGGACAAAATGTCCCTAGACAAAATATCCCACAAAACATAGAAGGGACCCGTACGTATCAGAATAGATGCGGCAAACAGAGTTGATGTTACGAAAAGACTGCAACGTATTTAAGTGAATATTGCGTTCACATTAGACTGTATTGGAAATTGCCCGTAGGGCAATTTTGAAAAACCCGTACGAAGTAACGGTGTAAAAAAATTCTCCGAACGCACAAAATTGACCTCCAAATAGAGAAAAATGTTCTCCTCAATGTTGTCTACAACATAGAAAAAAGAACTATTTTTTGGGCTAGGGCCGACCTTAGTACTGACCTAGGGCCTTAAATAAAGGCCACGGATACATACTTCCATAGACAAAAATGTTTCCCTCAATTTGCTCTGCAACATAGCAAAAAACATTTTTTTATGTTAGGGCCGATCTTAGGACCGACATGAGGCCCACTTGAGCCCTAAGCACAGGCAAAAATTCTTCTATAAGTTGTCGGCCGTGCCGAGATCTTTCAAACAAAAGAAAGGTTTTGAAAATCGGAAGAGATTTACTCGAGTTATGTACAAAAAACACATAGAGCCCTAGCAGAGACTCGTTTTTAGTGCCCTAGCTAAGTCCAAGGACTCAAATTAAAAAACGTTTCTTCCATTGTCGGCCATGCCCAGATCTTTCAAACAAACAAAAATTTATGAAAATCAGAAAAGATTTACTCGAGTTATGTGCAAAAGACCAAAAACCACTTAAACGGCCCTAGCTCGGCGGCCCTTGGGGCGACAGTGCCCAGATTCGATACCATAAAATATTTTTTGACTACCTTTCAGGAAAAGAAAAGTTTTTGAAAATCGGTCAAGATTTACTTAAGTTATCGTGTTGACGGACAGACAGACAGACCGACCGACAGACAGACAGACCGACAGACGGACATTGTTTTTTCGCTGATTTGTCATCTGGAGGCAACAAAAAAAGTTTCCCCCTTACTCCCGGGTTCGAATTCGCAATGTAACAAACGTGGTAGTAAACGCATCAGACCTACGTACTTCGTACGGGTCTAAAAACGGACAAAATATCCCCAGATGTAATGTCTTATCAGAAATGGTGAATACATAGGTAGGTATTATTAATTAGATATTATATTGTGTGTTGGGGGGCTCTACCCCCTCACTCCCGCACCTGCGGCGAGCTTTTGTAAGCCTTGCAGGCGGCCTTACATAAATGGGGCGCTGCCCTAAACCCCGCTAAGGACTCCGTCCCTTAGGCCCCGCAAGGAGGGAATATCCGCCCTCGACCTCGCTTTTTGTGTTTGGTTGTTTATTTCAGGCCTGCGGCGCTAAGTACACTTCACATTGAATATTCTTAATTTTTGAGTGTGGATATTTTGTCTGAGAGGATATTTTGTTCGGGGATATTTTGTCATTTTTTTTTAATGGAAAAATTGTGGTTATTATGTCCGGTTATTTTGTCTGGGGATATTTTGTCCACGGGGATATTTTGGCTGGGGATATTTTCTTTTGGACATTCGGTCCTAGCACCGCTTACTACCCTTATGCTTGCCAGAATTCTGCGCTTTATTCAACCTTCTCCGGTTAATCTTCGTATCTAGCGCCTCTATCCACGCTGGTGCCCCATAGCGCAACATCGATAGAGTAACACTTGCTAGGAGCCTCCTAATGCTGCTGCACGGTCCGAACCCGTTCGGCATTGTTCTGGCCAGTGTTGCGTTGGCTTTGACTGCCTTTTCGCAAGTGTAGTCCACATGACTGCTAAAATTTCTGCGGTTCTTCACCTAAACCAGCGTGACCCGATTCCGATGTGATCACTGACACTCTGACTGCATCTCGAGGACATAGCTATAAGAAGATGTCGCAGAGAGCTAGTCTCGAGTACGAGGTGAGATCAACACTCATCATTCAATTAATGAGGTGGTGAAAGAGCGCTCTCATTTAAAAGCTTTCTCATTAAAAACTGGAAGGTTACTGGGGACGGCAAGGCAGACAAAATGACTATAGGTGGGTAGAGGAGAAAATCATTCTACGAAGTATCTCATGAGTTTGGATAAGATAGCGGGTATGATAGTGGGAATGTTAACGGAGCACAAACACAAAAAAAAAGGAAAATAACAAAATCACTACAATCGCATATTGGGGCCATTCCAAATGTATGTTACGATGATGTAATGTAAGGAACAAAAAATTTCTCCTGAGTCACCCAAAAGGGTTCAATTTTAGTGTTCTATGAAAAAATTGTTCATAACTGTAATATCTAGTTTTCTGCCGAACGTATGATCTCGTTATTTCCTACGGTTAAGGCAGTATTTCCGTTCCTTACATTATAGGCGTCGCGGTTTGCATTGTATCTCTCCCATTATGCTGAAATCCCATCCGAACCAATTTCTAGAGCTAAAAGAATTTTTTCTTTGCGCAAGTTCTGCATTTCGTTTCGTTTTTACTTAATAAGCAAAGTGTTGCATTTTGCTGCATTTTTTATGATTTCCTGTTGCTCACCATTTCAATGGACGGTAGCGGATATGTTAGGAATCTCTTCTCGCCACTCAACAACCACCCATTGTCAGTGGTAAAAACTCAACCTTTCGCTCATAGGTAATTTCGAAGTTTTCGGAAAAATAACTCAAATGAGCGGCTGCCAAAGTGTTAACTGCAAACAACGTGAGATTGTTGAAAACGATGTGGTGGGGAAAACTTCTCAGCAAATCTGAAATAAACCATTGGCGTTTCAACCGGTACAGATTCCACTAAGGAATATTAGGGGGTCTAAAGGGTCTATTGCGTTTACTACGGAGTTCGTAACCATTCGAATTTCGACCCAGGAGTTGGTTACTTTTTCGTTTCATGGTCCTTAGATACCGAATCTGCAAAAAAACAATTTTTTACGTCTGTCCGTCTGTAAACACGATAACTCGAGTAAAACTTGACCGATTTTTAAAATCTTTTTTTCCCTGAAAGGTAATCGAAAAAGCTTTTATAGGATTGAATCTGGGCACTGTCGACCCAAGGGCAGCCGAGCTAGGGCCGTTTAAGTGGTTTTTGGTCTTTTGTACATAACTCGAGTAAATCATTTCTGATTTTCGTAATTTTTTTTTGTTTGAAAGACCTGGGCATAGCCGACAATTTATGAAAGAACTTAGCTAGGGCGCTAAAAACGAGTCTCTGCTAGGGCTCTATGTGTTTTTTGTACATAACTGGAGTAAATCTTTTCCGATTTTCATAATTGTTTCTTAGTCGACAGGTCTATGAAAGCCCAACAATTTGTAGAAGAAACTTTTTTGAGATTGGGCTCTAGGATAGAACTAGGGCACAAAAAACGAGTCTCTGCTAGCGCTCTACATGTTTTTTGTGCATAACTCGAGTAAATTTCTTCCGATTTAAAAATTTTTTTTTGATCGAAAGGTCACGGACTGTCTTCCGTTTTATGGAAGAAAATTATTTAATTAGAAAACCCTTGGACTCAGTCAGGACCCTAAAACTGAGTTTCTACTAGGGCCCAACGTGTTTGCTTACATAAGTTGGATAAATCCTAACTGATTTTGTTGATTCTTTTTCTATTTGAGATTTGAGAGGTAATCGAGTACCGAATTATATTCAAAAACAAATTTGGACCCGGTGCTTAGGGCTGAAGTAGGCCTCAGGTCTGTCCTAAGGTCGGCCCTAGCCAAAAAAATTTTTTTTGCTATATTGAGCAAATTGAGGGAAACACTTTCGTCTATAGAAGTATGTGTCCGAGGCATAAGGCTCTGCCCTAGACAAAAAATGGTTTTTCACTTTGTTGTAGAGAAAATGGAGGGAAATTGATGGGGTGGAAATCGAGATCATATCGGGTAACATCTGGAATTCCGCAAGGAAGTCACCTGGGCCCACTTTTGTTTCTTCTCTTCATCAATGACGTTATGGAAGCGGTGAAGTTCTCACAATATTCGTTGTTTGCTGACTATCTCAAGCTATACCGACCAGTGAGTTCGTTGAGAGATTGTATCGCTCTTCAAAGAGACCTAATCGCGCTGAATCGATGGTTCATCGATCGAGCTCATCGTTGGTAAATGTGTAGCAATGTCGTTCTATAGGAAGCTAAAACCGTTACGATTCGCTTATCAAGTGGCTGGGTCCGTTCTCAAGAAAGTGACTGAAGTGCGCGATCTGGGAGTGACCCTCACCAAAGACCTGTCGTTCAATAGGCACATAGACATCGTTACGGCTAAGGCTTATTCAATGCTGGGCTTTATGAAGCGTATCTGCAAGGATTTCAGTAACGTAGAAGCGCTGAAGAGTGTTTACTTCATGTGAGGACGCACCTTGAATACGCCTCAGTTGTATGGTCGCCGCACTATCAATATTACAGTGATAAGATCGAATCTTTGCAGAAGAAATTTCTGATTTACGCGCTGAGGAGAACTGTCCAAAGGGACGAAAACTTCCGGTTACCGTCGTATGAAAGTAGATATGACATGATACGAATTGAATCACTGTCGCGGAGGCGACTCAACTTGTCGGCAATGTTCGTCTTTGACGTCTTTTGGTAAACCGCAATCGGCGAATTTGAGGGGATATAAAGACAGCAAATAAATGTGCACATGCTTCGGAACTGAATCTTGACAAGGACAAATTCAATTGATTCTGTACCTGGCACTAACACTTTTTCGCTAGCCATATCTGATCTAACTGCGATAAGCGTTCCTCCTCCACTTTCGCAGGAACTATTCAGCCTTGACCTATCGCATCTATAAATACAATATTCGTTATTGTTGAAAAGCTCACCGTCAGAGATAGATGGTAGCAGATTTGTTTCAGTCAGGGCTATAATGTCGTACTCAGAGCTAGTTGAAGACAAGTAAAAATCATCGGTCTTCGATCTCAGCCACCTCACGTTCTGATAGTATATACAGCGATTTGCATTATTCAAAGGTACATGACTTATTGACGTCGTACCATCTCCGACATTTGAAACAAAGTCATACGAGGGCACATCTTTATTCTCACTATCAGTTGGTAACAGGCTGTCATTAAACAAATTACGGAAATCCTCATCAATGATTGATGATTCATCAACAGGAAAATTCATAAGATTCGAATAAGTATTAACAAAATCGTCGTCAAGATTAGTACTAACACTAGGCACTACTCCCTTTCCGGCTGTGAGGTGTGCTCCACTATCGTCATTTTTTCCAATAAAAAATCGTCATTGAGGTCTGCGTTGACTGCAGACTCCATTTGAACCTCTGATACATCCAATTGCACAGTGTTCGTATCAGTAATCGATTGCTGAGTGTTTGTACACCCAGAGGATTCAGTATTGAACTGATTACTGAACACTGGTACTTGCCTTGTGCAAGCAGAACGTGTGTTAGGACTCTTAACAATAAAGTCACGTATCCGAACCCCGTTCGGCCAAAATGATGGTGAGGAAACTGTTGGATATAAGTCGAATGGTACTGACACGAGAAATTGTACGAATGTGGCATCTTCTGGCCTAATCGAACGGGGAACAAGAGAGGCGACCTTCACTTGCATTTCATCAATTTTCAATTTCGAACAAACAAATCCCTTGAGTTTGATGATGCTCACATCAGGCGCAACGTTTGAAATTACAAGTTTTCTCGGGGATTTATCAGCCACGCTCATCTGAGTCGAGTGAGTCGGGTTTGCATTGATGCGAGATTCTATCGTCTTTGATGAGCGATCATCGTTGCAATGAAGCTTCGACGGATTAGATTGAGCGGGCTGACTGCGACGCCTTTTCATAGGATTCTTATTCAAACTACTAATCGTTTTGGCTGCAGGTGCAACCGAAAAATCTCCAATTGTTCTCTGAGTCGCCATGGACGAAATACTATTAGCGACACTACTCGTCATCCCACTCATTGCATTTAACAATCTACCAAGGTCACTTGATAGCGATAATGTCAAATGACTAATGGAGTCTTTCATCTCATTTATGGAGGATACAAATGGATTGTTCAAATTACAATCATGACAGTAACAGCGTATTTTCGGATTAGCTCCGAGAGCATTGACCAACGTTTTGCTTAACGATACGCATTTCGAATGATAAATGTTCGAACAGAGTCCATAACACTTTATAAACTCCGAATTATGTATCTCTTCGGTACATGTCTTACATCTAGCTGCCATCGCACTCAATTATTAAGGTAACGGTTAAAACGTAAGCGCTGTAATGGCGCAAGTCGAAACTATAAAAAAACTAAAAATGAGATTACAGATGATGTGGTTACAGAAAATGTGATCCATTTAACCGTATGACTAGACGGAAACGGTAGACCTGGTTATTGTAAATAAATATATAAAGAAATCACAAAATCTAGATCTGATGTTACAGTAACGTTTGGTGCAAGTAACGGCCCACTATGCGAAAAATTTACTCAGGTACGATCGAGTCTTTTTGCAACATCTATTCTGTTTACCACATCTATTCTGATATTTTGAATTAATATTCCTTAAGAGACCTACAGTATTCTCTACAACGGACGAACACTCTTACAACAAAGTTCGGAATGTTATAACGAAGCTCCTAAGCCCTCGTGTATCTACTTCTTTGTACAGATTCAAAAAATGTTCCAAGATTTTTTTGTAACTGTCAAGAGTTTCCTCTTTGTATTTTTTTTTCAATTCCTGTCCTAAATGCACAACATTTACTTTCTAAATGTTACAGTAGAAACACAACGAATGTATTGTACTCTAATAAATATAAAATGCAGTTAACTTTCTTTATTGTTATGATTTGGAATCCTCCCAAGCGGCCATGCGTAAATAACGTCTGTCTGTGAGAGGGAAGGGGTTGCATGCAGTTGGAACGAAGGGAAGAAGGAGATAAAGTACAAGATCTACGCCCGATGTCTGGGATGAAGAGAGGGGATGTCAAAAACGATGAAAGAATGTTGGACATGAATGACCCCCAGCCTAACGATTTAAAGGTATACTTTTATTGAGTGTACACATTTTATGTAGGTACAATAATTACTTCTCCCTACCTATCGTTAGAATTTCTGCCAAAGTTTTGTCTTTCGCTTGTAAAGTTAAGTGAAACATTTTATTGCCAGTCATAGTACGACATTTTTATAACATTTTTTTGAGCCACAGTTTTTTACATGTTTTAAAATTGAATCCTTAACGCTGGACGAAAGTTTATTATTTCATTTATTGGAGTTTGTGCTTCTCCAAGCTTCTCAGTTGAATATTTTTTTTAGCAAGAACTTACCATATTTATGACAAATAATATTCTGCCGTTTCTCTATAGATTTCTCTGATTTTCATATAAATTCCCCGAACTAATTTCATTGCCATACCGCAAAATGATTGAATTTCCTTTTATGATTTCCCAGTCTTACATTTTGCTAGCAATTTTGCCGAAACGTCTAATGTACAACGCATCCCTACATTTGAGAGGTATCTGCTAGCAAAAATGATACACGGGATTCATGATAGAAAAACGAAGAGGTTATATAACATTCAAGTTTCTAAAATTCTTCAGCAAGAAGTTTAACAATAATATAATAGAGAAAAGCTAAAAAGCAAAACGATTTTTTTCCTTCATGTATATTAGGTTATACATATAATATTATTCTCACGATATTACCACACTTAGAAAACGTAAAATTGTTGAAATGGCGAAATCATTTCCTTCAAATATTTTTCACCATCGTATTACACACAATATGATATTACAGAAAATCATTTTGGATCGTCGTATAAGCTTTTAAGTAAAATGTAACATAGTTGAATAGAATAACTGGTGGAAAACTGGGAAAATTTAATTGTATTTTCGGTAATGACTTTTTGGGGAGACTTTTGAATATTAAATTGGTTGGATTAAACTTTTTGATGGTTTTTGTCGAATTTATTTATTGTTCTTCATTCGAGTTTCAGGCATCGCGTGTCACTTTAAACCACATAATTATTTTTAACGATTTTGTTATGAATGAATTTTCATCCAGAACGATTCAACTGACAATGCAACGAAATTAAACGAAGAGGAAAAGGAAAAGTTGTGTCATCTCTGAACATTTGTCTGGCTTGCAAATTACACATTTACTTGTTAACTGTCCAGTACGAATAAGGCGATACAGCTTTATGGTATGTACATTACGTTGTTGCTTGCGAATTATTGTTGTGTTGACGAGTGAGATTATAGCGCTTGCTTTTTTTTTGTGATTTATTGTAATTTAATAAGATTTTTTGGGATTTACTGAGATTTATTGGGATTTAATCAGATTTATTGGGATTTATCGTGATTTTTCGTAATTTATTGAGATTTATTGGGATTCATTGAGACTTTTTGGATTTATTGAGATTTTTTGTGATTTATTGGTATTTATTGGGATTTAATCAGATTCATCGGGATTTATTGAGATTTATTTTGAATTATTAAGACTCAGTAAATCTCATCTATGAAAAGAAAATCTAATTTTTTTTAATGTTCGCCTAATTTGTCGTTTAGTAGAAGGCAAAATGCACAAAAACAATAAATCATGCCCGGAGCGCGGAGGGTGTCACGCAGTCGCTACAACCAAAAAA
>CM055405.1:23276738-23298285 GCA_029228625.1 Pseudolycoriella hygida | reverse complement strand
GCGTCTCCATCGTAACCACCTCTACCTCCATCTTCGACGTTCCGGATACCGTGAGGATCAAGTCGTCGGCAAAAGCAATCGTCTTAGCACATCTTGGCAGTTTCAGCCTCAGCGCTGTGTCATACATAACCTTCCACAGCGTTGGTCCTAATATGGATCCCTGTGGTACTCCAGCTGTGATGTCGACTGTCTTTTTCCCTTCATTAGTATCGTACGTTAGTACTCGTCGCTCGAAATAGCTTTTCAGTATCCTACAGAGGTAATCGGGGACTCTCATGACATGTAGCGCCTTGGCTATCTCTATCCAGCTTGCGCTATTAAAGGCATTTCTAACGTCTATCGTCGGTATAGCACAGAAGCGGTTACCCCGTATTTTTTGCTTCCGCGCCTTGTCGGTGGTCTCTATGACTTTTTTAATGGCCTCAATCGCCGATCTCCCTTTTCGAAATCCGAATTGTTCGTCCGACAGTCCGTGCTCGCCCTCCGTGTGTTTTCTTAGTCTATTCAGGATCGCGGTTTCCAGCATTTTTCCCAACCCATCCAACAAGCATATAGGTCTATATGATGATGGCTTGTCTGGCGGTTTCCCTGGTTTTGGTATTAAGACCAGCTTCTGTTTCTTCCATATTTGAGGAAAATATCCGTCGTCGAGGCACTTCTGCATTGTCAATCTGAGCATGTTAGGCTTTGCGCATGCTGCTGTCTTCAGAGCTATATTGGGGATTCCATCTGGTCCTGGCGCTTTGTTATTTTTGGCTTTTGTGCAGCCATCTGGATCTCTTCTACAGTGATCGACCGTTCAAGTCTGTCTTCCGCTTCATCGTCATAAGGAGTTTGCGGCCATGTGATCTGTTCGTGCTGTGGGAAGAGCTCTCTCACTATGACACCTAGCCTATCCGGGCACTTTTCTTTTGGCCCCAATGTACCTTTCATCATCGTCATTACTGTTCTGAACACTTTGCCCCACGGGTTCGTGTCTGCCTCTTGGCACAGTTTCTTCCAACAATCCCTCTTACTCGCCCGGATTGCTCGCTTCAGTGCTAGTTTTGCATTACGATGTTCTTCGGACCTCTCTATTCTAACATTCTCGTTTCTGGCCCTTTGCATCCTCCTTCTTGTCTTAAAACAAGTTGTTCGCAAAGTCTTATTTCGTCGTTCCACCAAAATGCCGTTTTTCGCCCATTCCTCGGTTCCATCCTTCTTGGCATCGCCGTGTCACATGCATTCACCATTTCTTCCGTCAATTCTTCTGCAGATTTCTCTTCGTGATCGTCTTTTGATTGGAGATATTCCTTAAAAACTTCTTGATCGAAATTTCCGGTTCTCCATCTTCGCTCTCCTCTATGAGTCATCTGTCTGTATCCACCACCTGATAACCTTAAATATGTCTCAGTCTGTCCAAATGGTATTTATATGGAAAATACTGTAAGCTTCGGTGGTGGATCGAAGTCGCACACCTAAGCCTCCAGTGGGCCTGTTGTGCATACCCACAATCGATTACCTAAATCGTTTGGTACGATTAAGGTATTTCAAAATGTACTTCGGCGAAATTGTGATGTTATATGCTCCGGTGGTTTTGACTCTGGCTGAGATATTTGCAGGGCATTTGCAGAGGAAGTGCTCCGCCGATTCTATTTCACCGCCCAACAGTAGGAGCTACTGATAACACCGATGGTGTGAAGATGGTTATTGAGACAGTGTCCTGTGAGAATGCTTGTGAATCTTCTGAGGTTTCTTCTGCTAAGCGATAGAAATAATCGAGAGTTACGCACATTGATACTTATGTAATTTTTGGACTGCTTTGCGTGGTTAATAGATTTCCAGCGTTTTATTTTGAACGCTTCGCTTTTCCAACTTGCAATATAGCTTTTGGCAATCGATGGAAGGGTTTTGATGAATGGTTCAGGGCCTATAAATCCGTTCATCGCCCCCGCTTTCGCTAAGTCGTCAGCTACTTCATTGCCTCCGACACTACTGTGGCCTGTGACGCAGGTTAGAGTGAGGGAATTGTTTTGAGCCAATAATTGTGCTTTCTCTCTGCAATCAAGAACTAATGACGAGTAGATTTTGTATGACTTAATGCTGTCTAGTGCTCTTTGACTGTCTCAGCAAATGAAGATGTTGGAATTTGTTGTCAAACATCATTTTATAGAATCGCGCGATTCCAAAGACTACAGCTAGAAAAATAGATGTGTGCGAGCCTAAGCAAAATCCATTAAATCAGCCGATGCTGGCATATGGGCCATTCCACGAAAACTTCGTTCCAACGCTCGAAATCCTCAGTTGTTACAAAATGATATTTATGTAAAAGAGTGTGTCATGAAGATTGATCCTTCAACTTGAGGTTTTACTTTCCTATTAATATTATTTTGTAACTACTTGTGAGTAGGAACGAGGATGTCCGTGGAATTGCCCATATGCCAGCACCGGCTGATTTAATGGATTTTGATCCATCTGAAAACCACATGTGATCGTCTTGAGCCGGAATAATCGGGTAGCTAAACCAGTCTTTTCTAGTAGGGACAGATACTTTAAATTTATTATCAAAGCGGTACGTAGGGGTGATAAAATCACAGTGCATTTCAATGCAAGGCGCTTCTATGACCATTGTGTTCCTTAATCTAGCGTGGCCAGAGTTTGCTTTGACTAGGAGGTTGGATCGGCACAGTCTCTTACAAGTGACCCTAACTATAGATTCTACACATGTAGTGGTTCGATATTCAACAGTTCTGATGTCGGTGTCGTTTTCATTGCTCCAGTTATGCTGGGAGGGTTAAGTCGTCTGTCCAGTCTTGACGTCATTTATGGACAGCCCGTAAGTAAACATTACCTTAGTTCTTGTAATTACGTCTGCTGCCGAAAGGGAAATATTGATAAACCCGTCCGAAGCAACGGTGTAAAAAGCTCTCTAAATTCAAACAAATTTTCAAAAAAAAAAATTAGGAGAGCCCTCTGACCCACACTTCTATGGATCAAAAAGATCGCCTTTTTTGACTCTACAACAAAAATCTCATCATTAAAGGAATATTCACGAAAAAATACCAAATATCGTTTATACCGTGAGTTGGGCCCGCACCAAGGACCCTACAGCCCGAACCACTCAACAGATGTTACTAATTTAATTTTATTGATTTTTTGAGGTCCATATATCTTCTATTCAAAACCTTGAAAAGCGATTTCCATGCTAATTTCTCAAAGAGATGTATTTTTTTATATTTACGAGGACGAGTCAATTTAAACGCTTGTTGTTTGTTTTTTCTAACCGAACGGTTTCATTCGCTATGCGAACATGTAAGAACCTTGATAATGTCATGAAAATGAAATTCCTTCATGTAAGAACCTTGATAATGCTCGCATAGCGAATGAAACCGGTCGGTTAGAAGATAAAACATTTTTGATGCAATTTAAAACGAACAAAAAGAGTTTAATTGGACTCGTCCTCGTAAAAACTAATTCAATTGTACCGTATTCCGTGTCATTTATGTTTCTAAAAAGTGTGAAGTTTACCCGACCTTCTAAAAATCACATTTTTATGACCACTTTTTCGACCGTAACTTCGAGAGTTCTTTACCGATTTTGGCCAAATTCAATTCCGTAATTTTCATTTACCTTTCAGGAGAAAAAAGATATGTAAATGGGATAAGTTTTACCCGATTTATGTAGGAAAAACAAGTTGGGCCCTAATAGAAACTCACTTTTTTGGCCCTGAGTGATTCCAATGGCTCAAAATCAAAAAATTTTCTTGCATGAATTGTCGGACAAAGTTTTTTAAAATCGATCAAGTTTTACTCGAGTTATCGTGTTTACAGACGGACGGACAAAATTGTTTTTGCAGATTCGTTCTGTGGGGTCCATGACTGATGCTCTCCTATATTATTCCCCCTCAAATCGACTGGTTACAAACTCAGTGGTGAACGCATAGGACTCGTACCTCGTACGCGTCCAAAAATAGCTTCCACATTGCTTTACGCTGAGTATGATTGACTTATCTCTCGTTCAGGGCAATAAACCCACGAGCTAAATAGCTGACACAGAGGCTAACCCAGATAACAATTTACCCCACGAAATGTACGTTTGATGCCATCGAAAAGTGTGTTGTAGCACATTAAATGTGTATCAAAAAGCACATAGACCGTTACATCTTTTCTTTTGTGAATATTGTACATTTAATGTACAAGAAATGTACACTTAATGGAGTGAATGGCAGAAAGTGTACACTAAATGTTCACCTTATATTGTGAACATCTAGTGAAAAATTAAAAAATTCTTGTTGCACAAAAAATGTGCATTTTATGTACATCAACAAAAATGTAGAATCGACAAAAAAGTTGTGAACCGTTACACTAGATTAGGTGTACATTTAGTGTACACTTTTTGCCATTCACCCCATTAAATGTACATTAAATGTACAATAAACGATGTAACGGTCTATGTGCTTTTGGATACACATTTAATGTACAACATCACATCGAGAAATATGATTTGTGTTATCTGGGTAACACACATCTTATGTTAAAATCGCGAGAAATCATTTACATTCCATCGATCAAAGCTTCATAATTCCCTGTGAAACACGAAACACCTAAATTGTAATTTTTAAACTTTGATAGCATCATGACGAATGCAGAGTGAAGTTTTGCAAGGTAGTCTCATAGAATTCTCATAAATTCTTTTCGATAATATTATCGTCAATCCATCCCTGGTTCTTTGTTCAAGGCATTAGTTACAGTTGCAAAGAAATTATAAATGGGATTATAACTTTTGCCTATGATCAATGACATTAGAGTATCCAGACGATTTGAATTTATGGAGATAATATTCGGCTGTGTGAGAGATGGATACAAGTTCATGTAGACAATGGAATAAATCATTTCTGTCTGACAATTTAATGACAAATTTATTTCATAGAACATAAAATACAAGCGACGATATTAACGAAAAATGTTTGATTTCATGGGATATCAAAAGGTATACTTCATTACTGTCTGGTCCGAGACGGATTATTTATCGATGTTCGTCGGTTAAAGGTTAAGTGTGATGTGAATATGTTAGTCGATTTACAAAGCGATATCTTCGTAGAAATCATTGAAGAGGCTAAGTTGCTGTGACCAACATTCAGATGGCAGACCATAAATCTAGGTACGACACAATCGGGGTAGATTAATGCCCAATGATTTGATTTTTAACACCAGCTTGTTAGTCGTCGAAAATATATTTTGCGCTCGATGGAGAAACCTGTGGAATGATATATATTTTTCGTTGTGACAATAAACTGTAACTGCGCTCTCCATTCTTGCCTGTTCAAAATTATTCCGTTATGAATTATTTGGCAGCACCTCCGATACCCCATAAAGTTTTTTTTTATCGATGGGATCCCTGAATTGGAATGAAAATCTCGAATGAGAGTAATTTTTTCGAAGCTCTTTAGTAGTTTTACCATCTCCGGGAACGATTGATAAAGAGACAAAATGTCCTGAGAAACTTGAATTGAGCGAGGATTTTCATGCTTTATACTAACTAAATTGATTCCCTAGGCTACGAGGGCATAAGGTTTCTCGGTTGCCAGGTTTGTAGCTTACGGACCTTACACCGAATGGTACATACGGGTCTATAAAGTTTGTTGTTTGTTTTAGTTATAATTTCATAGGAGCGCATATACGTGTCAATGTGTCAAATTTGTTTTTCCCCTTTCCTGCGTACTTCATTTTCTTCCGTAATCCCCTTTCCCCGTGCAGCCATACATTTTTCATTAATATCGTTCACTTATCTACACACTAAACTCTGAAAGTTTGCCAAAGAAAGCGTTGGTCCATCTCTTATACCTCCGCTGACACTTCTAAAAACCTAAAAATTTACCACATTTCCACCTGCTCGATATTTTTACCACTACTGGTCACTCACCAAACTCTGAGACTTTGCTAAAAAAAATCGTAGGTCTATCTGCTATACCTCCAAAATAAATTGCCTAGATCGATCCACCCTAGAACGGCCATATTGGAAACCAACAACTTTGCCTTTGACACCGATCTCTAATAGTTTGCAAAATAATTGAATTTTTCCAAAATATTTCGTCGAGATCGATCCACCCTAACATTAGCGGCCACGTTAGGCTCGGCCCGGGCCCAAATTTTTCTTGGATGCTCTTAAGGCTTTGATTACCTATCGAATAGAAAAAGAATCGCGAAAATCGAATGGAATTTACTCGATTTATGGATTAAAAATAAGTTGGGCCCTAGTCGGTCCGCCTCTTTAGGGCTCTAGTTAGGTCAGCGACCCAAATTAAAAAAAAAAAATCTTCCATAAATTGTTGGTTATTTCCAGACCTTTCGATCAAAAACACTTTTTTGAAAATCGAAAAAGATTTACTCGACTAATATACAAAACATAGAAGGGACCCGTACGTATCAGAATAGATGCGGCAAACAGAGTTGATATTACGAAAAGACTGGAACGTATTTAAGTGAATATTGCGTTCACATTAGACTGTATTGGAAATTGCCCGTAGGGCAATTTTTAAAAACCCGTACGAAGTAACGGTGTAAAAAAAATTCTCCGAACGCACAAAATTGACCTCCAAATAGAGAAAAATGTTCTCCTCAATTTTGTCTACAACATAGCAACAAACTATTTTTTGGGCTAGGGCCGACCTTAGTACTGACCTAGGGTCTTAGATAGAGGCCTCAGATACATACTTCCATAGACAAAAATGTTTCCTTCAATTTGCTCTGCAACATAGCAAAAAACATTTTTTTATGTTAGGGCCGACCTTAGGACCGACATGAGGCCCACTTGAGCCCTAAGCACAGGCAAAAATTCTTCCAGAAATTGCCGGCCGTGCCGAGATCTTTCAAACAAAAAAAAGAAAATCGGAAGAGATTTACTCGAGTTATGTACAAAAAACACGTAGGGCCCTAACAAAGACTCTTAGCCCCTAGCTTAGTGACCTAGCTAAGTCCAAAGACGCAAATCGAAAAATGTTTCTTCCATAAGTTGCCGGCCGTGCCGAGATCTTTCAAACAAAAGAAAGGTTTTGAAAATCGGAAGAGATTTACTCGAGTTATGTACAAAAAACACATAGAGCCCTAGCAGAGACTCGTTTTTAGTGTCCTAGCTAAGTCCGAGGACTCAAAATAAAAAAAGTTTCTTCCATAAATTGTCGGCCATGCCCAGATCTTTCAAACAAAAAAAAATTTATGAAAATCAGAAAAGATTTACTCGAGTTATGTGCAAAAGACCAAAAACCGCTTAAACGGCCCTAGCTCGGCGGCCCTTGGGCCGACAGTGGCCAGATTCAATACCATAAAATATTTTTCAACTACCTTTCAGGAAAAAAAAGTTTTTGAAAATCGGTCAAGATTTACTCAACTTATCGTGTTGACGGACAGACAGACCGACAGACCGACAGACAGACCGACAGACGGACATTGTTTTTTTCGCTGATTTGTCATCTGGAGGCAACGAAAAAAGTTTCCCCCTTACTCCCGGGTTCGAATTCGCAATGTAACAAACGTCGTAGTAAACGCATCAGACCTACGTACTTCGTACGGGTCTAAAAACACGTTTAGCAGAGACTCATTTTTAGTTCGAAGGGCTCAAGATCAAAAAAGTTTCTTCCATAAATTGTCGCCCATGCCCAGATGTTTCAAGCAAAAGAAAGTTTTTAAAAGTCGGAAAAATTTTACTTGAGTTATGTACAAAAGACCAAAAGCCACTTACACGGCCCCAGCTCAGCGGCCCTTAGGCCGACAGTGCCCAGATTGAATCCCACAAAAGCTATTTCGATTACCTTTCAGGAAAAACAAAGATTTTGAAAATCGGTCAAGTTTTACTCGAGTTATCATGTTTTCAGATTCGGTATTTAAGGACCATGAAAAGTAGCCAACTCCTGGGTCAAAATTCGACTGGTTACAAACTCCGTGGTAAACGCAATAGACCTTCATTCTTCGCACGAGTCTAAGTACACAAAGTGACAAATAGACAAACAGACAAATTTTTGGCCTTTACAATTATTAATTGTCTGAAATGGTCTTATTTGTCAAGTAAAACACTTCTCAATCTGATAATTTATTTGTCAGCATTATTACAATAATTTTTTTCCATAAAACATATAATTTAAGGTCTATCATCCGTTACGTCACCGCTTCTGAAGGTATCCATGACTGCTGCGGTGTTGCCTCGTTGGATGACCATGCTCAACCTCTGTTTGAGGAAAGATTTAGTTTGCCGAAAAAAAACTTTTCATCTCACACATTACACAGTGAGCTTTAACCATTTTTTATTGAAAGGTCGATGCATATGGGGCTTCTCTTCTGATTCTTATAGGGGACTGTTTCACGAATAAGAAACGACAAGCAGTAAAATCGAATAGCAGGCCCTTTTGAAAAAAGTTACCTTGACTTTTTTTTCGGGTCGAGTAACCCTTACTTTCGTCACTCTAGGACATGTAGCTCAATTTCCATATAATATTTTTAGACCCGTACGAAGAACGCAGTGTTTCGAAACGAATAGACTCCTTACACATTGTGCAAATAATCTCTTCTATATAGGGGAACTTTTCCTTTTACAAAATGTCACAAAAAGTAGGTGGCTAACGAAGCTGGGGAACTTTTCCTTTTACGAAATGTCACAAAAACTAGGTGGCCAACGAAGCAAAGGAACGTTTCCTTTTACGAAATGCTACGAAAAGTAGGTGGCTAACGAAAGTAGGGAACTTTTCCTTTCACGAAATGTTACGAAAATTAGTTGGCTAACGAAGCTGGAAAACTTTTCCTTTTAAGAACACTCAACAAATCCTTATAGAGAAACATTAACAAACGACTATTCAATAAAGAAAATATTTTCTTTTAGAAAATGTCACAAGAACGAGATGGCGAATAAAACTAGGAAGGTTTTCCTTTTAAAAAGTACTATAAAAACTAGGTAGGTAACGAAGCTAAGGAAGTTTTCCTTTTACAAAACGTCACAAAAAGTTTTTGGGTAACGAAATTGGAATTAGTTCGAATGATGGGAACATCCGTCTAAGTGTGCAAATAGTTTCTTCTATATATTTTTGGCTATTTGCACTGTGTGCGTGTGCAAATAGTCTCTTCTATATACCTTCGGCTATTTGTACAGAGTGCAAATAGCCAACAATATATAGAAGAGACTATTTGCACAATGTGCAAACAGCCAACAATATACAGAAGAGACTATTTGCACATTGTGCAAATAGTCGCTTTCGTTTCGAAAAGGGGTCTATTGCGTTTACCACGACGTTTGTATTCAGTCGAATTTTGACCCAGGAGTAGGGGTGGAGCATCGATCATGGTCTTTAGCTGACGAATCAACAATAAAAAAAATGTCCGGCGTCCGTCAACACGATAACTCGAGTAAAACTCAACTGATTTTCAAAAGCTTTTTTCCCCTGAAAGGTAATCAAAATATCTTTTATATGATTGAATCTGGGCACTGCCGGTCCAAGGGCAGCCGAGCTAGGGCCGTTTAAGTGGTTTTTGGTCTTTTGCACATAACTCGAGTAAATCTTTTCCGATTTTCGAAAAAAATTTTTGTTTGAAAGATCTAGGCATGGCCGACAATATTATAAAAGAAACTTTTGCCTGTGCTTAGGGCTCAAATGGGCCTCATGTCGGCTCTAAGGTCGGCCCTAACCAAAAAAATTTTTTTTGCTCTGCTGCAGAGCAAATTGAGGGAAACATTTTTGTCTATGGAAGTATGTGTCCGAGGCCTCTACTTAGGGCGCCATGTCGGTCCTCAGGTCGGCCCTAGACAAAAGAATTGTTTTTTGCTATGTTGTGGAGAAAATTGAGAGAAATATTTATGCCTATGGAAGTATGTGTCAGAGGCATTTCCTTACGGCTCTAGGTCGGACTAAGGTCGGCCCTAGCCCAAAAAATGGTTTTTTGCTATGTTGTGCAGAAAATTGAGACGAACATTTTCGTATATTTGGGGATGAATTTTGTGCTTTCAGGAGGGTTTTTTACACTGTTGATTCAATATTGCCCTATCGGCAATTTCCAATTCAATTTAATGTGGACTTAAGGCAATATTTAGTTAAATACGATCGAGTCTTTTCGTAACATCAACTCTGTTTGCCGCATCTATTCTGAAACGTACGGGTCACTTCATATGTTTTCCAGTGAATTAGCTTAAAAATTCCAAATTGAGAAGAAGGTTCTTTTGGAAAAGCAATATTTTCCGAGTTATGTAACCAAAAGCGTTCACGGTTAATCCTGAAATTCTATTTTTTCACAATTTTTTAGATTCCATACAATATGTTTCGTGTATAAGACACCAGAGAATAATTGCATGACTTTTTTTGCGTTAGGAGGGGCAAAAGCGCTTTAGCTCACATGGGGTCCGAACGGTAAACCTAAATCCATTATTTTCTCTCTTTTTGAAAATTTTTATTTTGAATTTGATTCGTGGAACAGTCCCTTTTGACAATCAAGGGAGAAATCCCATCTGCACCGATCTTTCAATAAAATGAAGAAACCCGTGATTATGTTTCTGTATGTGTTGAGTTTAGTTTTAGAAAAATTTCTTATATTTTGTTTTTCCCTGATATATTAATTGTACCTGGAAATGTCACAGCAATGAGTGATAAATCCTTCAACTTCGTAAAAGACTCTACACCTAGAAAAATCTCATTTTTACATCAATATAGACAATTCCTCACAAAAATAGATGGCAACACATTCTATACATTTGACATTTGAAGCGGCGTAACTTAACCGAGAATTTTGACATTTGGAGCAGACTATCTTTAGTTCAAGATATCGAAGTTACTAGGATAATAGATGTCGCACTTTTCGTTTAGAATGGCCTATATCGTGACCAGCTATGGAAAATTTCCTCTTCGTAGTTTAAGGAAACATATCATGTTTGTAAAAATCATGGTTGCTTACCGTGAACATGTTATGTTAATCCCAACAATGAAAGGAAACATTTTTAAAGTTGGTCTCGATATAGTAGAAGTAGATGAGATTTCTATGTAAGTTCCACTACGTGAGAAAAAGTAATTTCAACTTCGAATTTACTGTAAAACTACTAAGATAGAACATTGATTGGAGATAAGAGGAAGTTTTACATTTTGAGTAATTTTTGATTCAGCCGAGGGTCCTGACCCACCCAAAAGAGGTGTAAAGCATTATCTAATAAATCAAAACATAACTCATAAGTTATTCAAATTTTAGCCGATAAGAATGCAAAATTTCAATTCATTGTTGAAGCATACCTTCATACATAAAACATTTTCTAAATCCTTATAGTGAAAATAACTTTGAAACATATTGAAATGTTTTTGAGTGCAACAAAGAAAATTATTTTGTTATTCATAAACAAAATTCAATTTTCATCTATGCATACATTGCGATACACGAAAAAAATGCTTTCCTTCTAAAACAAGTATACATTCAATCCACTTTATGTAGTCCATATGGCACATGCAATATGCTTTGCCACACCATATCGTTGCTAAGTCATACACACGTATAGTTGCAACGCTACATTTTATGCAATGCACCGACTTTTGCATTTATATTGTTCGACACTTGTTCGAAAAAAAAAACTTTTCTCGCATTTAGATTTCAGTGTGTGATAACCGCGCTGTGTTCGCCTCAACTTAGTTGTAGTAAATCTATAGCTTCAAGCCATACATCCCATATAATATTTTTCCACGTATATATGTAACACTGTAACACCATCAACACGAACGTATACATTACTCAAATTCCATTGCCAAGTTGTTCGTACACACGGAACATTTTTAAAGTTTATGTTTCTTATGCAATGCAATGTTTGTCATGTTGTTAGACATAAAGCACGGCATAGTTTCGGGAATCGTGTAAAGATATGTCGACTCCTGTTGGAACTGATAATCTGAATTTCACTTTATTTCTCTAACAATGATTTATTCCAACCGAACAAGAAATATTGTAAAACAAAATTCTCTTAAGTTAATAATGGCTTTGAAAGCTCAGTGGGGTTCATTGCTACTTCAATCATTATTATATAATACTATTTGCTTCTCATGTACTTATGTGTACATACTTCTTGCATTAAAAACTAAATTTGAACACCATCCAAGGGATAATACATCAATACGTTGTGGGTGTGTAGCCTGTCTGTTTCTGCAGCAGAAAAAACATGACTTATGCAAAGTTGATACGAAAATTTATGCGAATTGAGGCATTAGATTATCTAGGATTGAATTTTATAGATTGAGCAATTTTTTTCCGTTCATATACTTTCAAGATTTCTGAGCTGCAGTGTCAAGGAAAATATCAAATTTATTGCTTTCCGTTGGTCGTTTGGCTATCGGTTCTGTTAATGTATGACAGTCTGTGTGGTCATAAACTTTCTGTTGCTTGGGGTAATTGATTATTTTATTATCTAAGTTCATCACTCTTGTGATAACTGTGGTAACCCTCATGTGAATCAGGAAATTGAGCTGATAAGGAAACTTTGACACAAACATCTTTTGGTAGATGGTCAACGTTGATAGCTTCGCACAACAGTCACTTTTAACTGAATTGTTAATTATAAAAGGAAGTAGAAGAAAATTTCCTCATTGTGTAGTTGTAACAAAAACAGTAGATTTCAACAGTTCATTGTTGTTCATGAATATGAGCTGCTCTTCCATCAAAGGACATTTCAAACATAGAAACTCCGTCTTTAGACTTACACAAAGCACAAAGAGGTATTTAGTGTCTGTCGATACGTTTGTAACACTTTAAATTTTGATGTTAAAGCTTGTGGATTTTCCGATTTTATGTCTAAATAAGGAAAACCCGAAAAAATGCAGGGAATATTTTTGAAAAAATATTTTTTCGAATTTTACCAAAATTTTTTACAATTCTTTTAACATTCTGGTAGGCCAGTCGGTCCTAAGGACAATCTGAAATTGTTTCTTTAAGTGGTGTAGAAATTTAACCGAAATCCTAAACAAAATAAATTGAAACATTTTCGAAATTCGAATTTCTGAAAAATGTTCCAATTTTTAAACAATTTTTCGAAGATTCGAAAAGTTTTTGAAAAAAACGTCGAATCTCCAGGTCGATGCTTTTATGGCAGTGGAATTTTTAGCATTTTTTCGAAATTTAAATTTTTTGAATTTTTTTTTCGATGTTAAACTTTTTCGAAAATTCAATTTTGTTCCTAAATTCAAAACTAGTTCGAAAGCCTTTCACAAAACGACAGGTTTATTTGATGCTTCGAAATTTTGACATTTTTTTCGTAACTCTTAATTCTAGAATGTTCCAGAAAGCTCTTGAAAGTTGAAGTTTTAGAAAGTTCTGGAATGTTCGAGAAAATTATAGAAAGTTCTGGTTCGAGAAAATTCTAGAAAGTTCTGGAATGTTCGAGAAAATTCTAGAAAGTTCTGGAATGTTTGAGAAAGTTCTGGAATATTCTGGAGTGTTCTAGAAAGTTCTGGAATATTCGGGAAAGTTCTGGAATCTTTTATAAATTTTTAGATTGTTCTAGAAAGTGTAGGAATGTTCTAGGAAGTTCTAGAATGTTCTGCAATGTTGTAGAAAGTTCTGGGATGTTGCAGAAAATTCTAGAATGTTCTGACATGTTCTAGAAAGTTCTAGAATCATAACAAAAACCCTTTTTAAAAAGGAAATTGACACAACAGTTTTGCGTGATGTGTGGAACCGACCGACCTAGAGCTCACGGATTCGATTTTACGGAAGTTTTTTTTGTGAAATCGGGTCAGTGGTCAGGGCAACTGACTAAGGGAATTTAATGAAATTGAGTTTGAATGTTGAATGGCGTAAGCGAAACATAAACCCCAAAGATTGTCGTCATTTTTATAAACATTGTGCTGATTGGAGTGTTTCGGTCATCAAACAAATTAACAAACAACTGAAAATACGGCCATCATATTCCTGATTCCAAAATGAAAACGTGTTGACCATTTGCCGAAAAGGAATGAGTATGAACGCAAGGACGTCACTAATGCCACCAATAAGAAATATTCATACTTCACACGTCATTGCGGTCAGATAAACTAATACCTACACAAAAGGAATGGTTTGTATACACACCGAATGGTAAGTTTACAAACAAGGTAATTGATCATAAAACTAGTATAACAGTAATAGTACATTATGCACCGCTGTCCAGGATGCTCTATTTTGACGATTTGGAGGTTATTTCCCGAGCCGAAGGCGTGGGAAATAATCCAAATCGTCAAAACAAACCATCCTGGACAGCGGTGCATATATAGTTTTATCTATCGAGAGCAATATATCGAGTTAAACAGTTTTGCCCTAGGGAATTAAGTACGAGATTATTGCTCTAGATAGATAAAATAAGTAACTAGTCCGATCACTTGGTCAAGCGACAGTGATTGTTGTTAGCTTTAAGTTCTATGCATGTCGAGTAGCGCCCCAGCGCTGTTTCCGGTATACATGCCAATAATCCAAATCAACATGTATATTAGGAACTGAGAGTATCAAGCTCTCTGGGATTGTACATAGGTACCAGCTCGAATGTTGCAAGGTCAAGGTCAAAGGTGAAAAAAAGAATTTTTTGCGTTCCGAAACTGTAAGCGACACCCAAACAGATATCAGTTGTATTGAAAGAAGAGACGAGGACTTTCGTCACATTTCCTTTTTAAAAATGGTTTTTGTTGTGATATCAGTATGTTGTGATACCATTTGGGAGAAAAGAGGAAAAATTTTCGGCCAAAAAAAATTTCCGGCGAAAACAAATTTCCAGCGGAAAAATTTCTGCGAAAATAATTTCTCGCGGAAACAAAATTTTCATGCGACACCCTTTCAGTGAACAAATTTCCGGCCGAAAAACAAATTTCCGGCAAAAAAAAAAAATTTCGGGCGAAGCCAAATTACGGCGGACAAACTTGTTTTCAGCGACAAAACATTCGGACGAACAAAAATTTTCAGCGAAAAAAATTTACGGCGAAAAAAAATTTTCAGCGAAAAAAAACTTCCGGCAAAAAAAATTTCCTTTGACACGAAACATCTATCATCAACAAAAAAAAATTTCCCCCTAAATCCGTCCCATACCACCGTCGGCCATTTTGTTGGTCACCCTGACACACTACACACCCAACTCAATAACTTTTTCTTTGACACCAACCATCTATCTACATCCTAACACAGTTCGAAAATTTTGCTCATATTTGACCCATAATCTGAATACACTCACACACACATACAAAACATTCTTTTATATGGGCTTTATATGGCGCCTTCTAATAGCCCTGGCGGCCAAACGAGGCCGGTACCCCCCCCCCCTTTTTAAAATCTCATATGGCGTAGAATGCCCACCCGAAGGTCCCTGCAAAATTTCAAGAAAAGTTATCGAGCCGTTTTCAAGCACGAGCCAAAAAAATCGGTTTTCATACAAATGTCCCTAACTACCCCACTAACGAACGTAGGATGTTTCCATTAACTTTGACTTCTATGAAATATCACATTTTGTGTGGAAAATGACGATTTTCTGAAGGTCATATCTTCGGATCCACTGGACCGATTTTAATGAGTAAAATGTCGATTTCAGTCAAAATTGTACGTAGAATCCGAAAAACTAGGTCTCAAGGGGGGTGAGATGTAAGGAAAAAAGTCAAAACTTAGCTGTAGATATGGTTCCGCCGTCTAAGAAAAACTTTTTCTTAATTTTTTGATCGCATGGGGACTTGCGTCACGGGCGCATTGCTACCGCACGTCCATGATCCCGCTGTATACGAAAAAAAATTTTCTTAATTTTTTGATCGTATGGGGACTTGCGTCACGGGTGCATTGCTACCGCGCGCCTATGATATTATCAATTTTCCAACAATATTCGTTTGTGGGTTACCCCCCATTTCAGCGCTTATGTCAAAATAGTTTTACCAGTGCAAAATTTATGAACACAAAGGAGTATCTTTGGCAATAGGCTTTAGGTTTAGTTAGATAACTATCCAATTCCCCCATAAAGTCACTTCTCCTTCTACGTTCCAAGTCATAACTGGTACATTTTCTGACATTTGTTTTGAACAAATGATTTGTGTTTAGTTATGGCTTGCTTTCGTTGTATGTGCGATAATCTACTATACTTCTTACTTCAAACAAGAATTTTCTAAGCTTTTCTTGTTCGAATGTAGTGATGCAATGAAGATACTGCCTATTCATTGTTCCAGTAATTGAAACACTTTTTAACTCCCTAACTAGAACATATTTCCCAAATACGTTCACAACGAACATTGGTGAATCTCTTTCGAGACAATTCTCAATTCATTAATCTATTATTTATAGCTCAATAAACCATTGTTTATTGCCACATTATTTGCATACGAGTACGACTTGCTAGAGCCGAGTGTTTCAAACTAATTAATTTATGCTTAATGGCACAACATAACCGTAACTTTTCCTGTTTATTTTCCTTTCGTCTGCTAAATATGTTGACTTGTGTTTATCTCGCAGTGCTTTTTGAATTTTCATCTTCTCCATCGTTCCATCTTTGTTAAGCGTTATTGTCAGGATGTATGTTCTTGTGATATTACACAATTTTATGTGAATGGAAACGGGGTTCTTCTTCATCTTAACAAAAAACATTACACTCACTCCCAACATTGTATTACATTCACATAAACCCAAACACCGATATAGTTGAACTCTACTTAAGAAATTATTTACACAAAAGGTGCCAAATAAATTGTTTACGACACGAAGGCAAGTAAATAAATGAAAATTTCTAAACACACAGGAAAACTTTCCAACAAAGAAACTCATGTTATGACTAAAAAAGACCTAATTTCAATTGGGGGTAGCATGTAAGTTATTTATTGAATTTACTGTTGACATTGTCTATGTCGATGGGAAACAGTCTATGAGTAAAAGGAAAGTATTTTTTTGTACACTCGTTCATTTTGTTCGTGAACGGACTGGTAAAAAACAACCTTTTCAGAAAAAGTTAACGTAATGGAATGTGTTTACAACCTAATGTTGTTACCTTCGGTCTCTGTGGAAGGTAAGCAATTGATAAGCAACAACAAGAACGACGGAATTATCGGAAGCCTTTCTTCATCATCGAACTTTACAGATTCTTAACTATCGTTCGGTCCTTACACTATAATCGCTTATTGACGAACTGAAGCCTTCCAAGAAACTCTATCACTCATCAGTCAGATGCCCTTAAGAGTGTATTTCTCTCTGCTGGATTTTATGATGCCAATTTTGTCAGTACGTATTTCCATCTGTTATTACT
Organism: Pseudolycoriella hygida; assembly: GCA_029228625.1. NCBI lineage: Eukaryota > Metazoa > Arthropoda > Insecta > Diptera > Sciaridae > Pseudolycoriella > Pseudolycoriella hygida. The sequence goes on along the minus strand of CM055405.1, from coordinate 23,281,071 downwards.
TATATTTCTATATAATTCCATCTATCTATCTATCTTCTACACACCTTATGAGTGCTACAACTACATGCAATGCAAATGCACACTGAGGTCTTAAAAAGTGTAGCAAATCGCATTCACTGCGTTTATCTATGCAGCCAGCAGTGAAAAAATTACACAAGTACAAACGAAGTTTTGCAAAAGAATTCGAAACTTTGCCGCCTGAACGTAGCCTTTGCCGGTCGCTACAGAATTTGAATTGGGTACAGTTGTGAAGCGACGGTTGGCGGAACATCCAAAGCTTCAAATTGATGCTTTTTGCAACCACCATTGACTCGTCACAATCATTTAAAAGTATGTTCAACAAACTTAATGGAAGTGGATCAATGTGGAATATGCTTTTGATATATTAGATTAGAGGCAGATTTGCTGCGAATGTTTTGTTTAATTTTGTCGCTAATTTTATTTTTTCGGCGAATTATTCGCTGATTTTTTCTAAGTTTTTTTTTGTTATGACGTCAGTTCAGTATTCGTGACCAGCGCTTGTAACGATTTTCAAATCTCAACAAAAATTAAAACTCCAAATATAAATAACTAGCAAATTCACTAACATATTTTATTCAAAATCAGAACTTTATTTCTTAAAAATATATTGCGCACCCCTTCTTACCTAACCTGTATGTTGGGTGATGAGACAAACGTGTGCTGAGTCCACAAATCCCAAAACACAACCATCCAATTCTCTGTAAATTTGTTTCTAGACCTGATCATCCACAAATTCGTCCAAATCTAAAGCCTTTACATCCAAACCTAGAAGCTGTTATCGACACAACTTAGATGTTGTTAAGAATAGCTTTGGGTATTAAAACTTACTCCGAAACAACGAGCTTCTAAATGCAATTCAAATCACACGATGGCCCAACTGGCATTGCCTTGTAACAAAATAGACAAGCAATCACGAGCAAAATCTTGAGAAACAGCTTTACTGTTCTGCGTTCAAATACGAAAAGAACGAACTCTCAACTTGTGTGAAATCTAGCAAATCAGTTGTCAAATCGTATGACAGCATGGCTCATCACATGTTTCCTATGCGACATCTATGGCTCAGCACTATCACCACCACATGTCTCCAAATCTTTCACCGGGTTATTCAAAATCTCGTGCTTATTTTCTAGTGTTATGTAGTTAACGAATTTTCTTTCCACTAAGCAAAACACAAGGTACACACTGTGATCGACTTTTATTACATAATAAAACGTGCACTTTTTTGCGTGGAACAAACTTCACTCTTATATCAATGTTATGTTAATAACCATGAAGTTCGCGCGTATGCCAATATAATCAACGAAACCAAGGACATTTATCTATATGAGATTCTCAACTGCCACTTTTTATTTATTTTATTGTATTTTACGGCTGCAGACCACAGCCCATTTCAGACGACAAAACTAAACTTAATTCAATTGATAGATCTATCTTCTCCCGCGCTAATGTCGATCACGCGGTTTCTTTGTTCTCATGTCTTTCACTGTATATTCAATCGTTTCCTCCATTTTCTTATAAAGTTACTATCCTTCATGTAAGTCTTAAATTCCGTTATTTAATGTCTTTTAAAACGTTTCCTTGATGGTGATCTCGCCCACTTTTTTATTTTATTTTTTTCTCTTTTTCCGGATTTATGCGACCATAACCTCCAATCTGGCAACGCCTTAAACCAATAGGGCACCCCAACCAACTAGCCCCGGAGGAGCCGTGATCCCAATGGATCACCCAGGCGGCTTATTTAGCCCGATTGCTATAAGAGCACTTCCTGCTCCTCCCGTACTGCCAAATTGAAAATATGCCACACAGCACCAAATTCATATAATTCACACTAATTTTTCAATTTCAATTAAAAACATTATTTGACCACTTCAAAACTTCAATACAAATCACTTAACACTTAATTCCTTCAACAGATTTAAAGGCCAGGGCTCAAAAATATAATGGCAGAACGCGGGCATACTAGAGGTCATAGAGTCTTCTTGCATAAAATTAAATTGCCCACACCTGAAACGCGTCCACTCAGATTTTCGGTCCGTTTTATAGCAATCATTTCTTTGATCTGTCTGGCTCTGTGGTTGCGATCTTGAAAAATTATTTCTACTTCCTCCCATTTTGTGTCTTGGTTAGGAATCCAGCACATGGCTACATAATGCGCTGTGAGACTTATTTTTTGCGATAATATTGTATTTATGGCCGTCCTCTCGTGTCTGAATTCTGTTCTGTGTTTACAAGGAATGTTATACACCACATGTGATTTCTGCATTTTGGGAACCTCGTCCTTGATTCTTGAAAATAATATCCTTTGAAGATTGTTCCCGCCTTTCCCTACGATTCTTTTGTTGGTGTGTTGGTGGTTTTTTCAAACAACTCTTTGACGTAAGGAATAGCAACATATCCTTTTGTCTCTTTCTCTGTTTCGGTTCCCGTGTTCACGTTTGTTACTGTGTTTCTGATAGTGTTCCAAATAAGGCTTTTGGGGTACTTATTTCTCATCAGGACTTCAGCTAAGAGATTGAAATTTCTCTCATGGAACTCCAAGTCTGCAAGTTTTATTATTTTATCTACTAGAATTTTAATTGTATTCCGTTTGTAGGTGAAGGGCAAATGTGAATCGAAATGAAGATATCTGCCTGACCAGGTCTCCTTGTGATACCAATCTGTTTTAATTCCGTCTTTCATCCTAATTAACCAAATGTCTAGGAAGGCAATGCGGTTGTCATGTTCGACTTCTATGGTGAATCGGATATTTTCGTTATAACTATTGAAAATTTCTTTCGTTTCGTTAACTTTGTCTTTGGGTATTGCCGTGACAATGTCATCTACATATCTGAAGAAAAATGGTAATTTGAAAGGAAGCTTCTTGATTACCATCTCCTCCAGAGTTTCCATGAGAGACAAAATTAAAGATTTTCCCCAAGTTTGTTCTACTGTCTGACGTAATTTGCATAAGAAACTTACTGACGTCATTTTGAGAGAGAAAATATATGCAATTCTCTCTCAAAATGTCATCACTAAGTTTCTTATGCAAATTACGGCAGTGATGACGATGAGGGACGTCAGTATTTATGTTTGTGAATTTTGAGGGATAAATTGGATTGTCGACTCACAAAATACAGGAATTTATAAATTACATAAAAGTTGTGAATCATTTTCCTAATCCTTTGTTTGGCACTGGATTTGACCAATAAAAACTTAATCGAAATATTGCTAGTAAGAGCTCCTTTCGTATCATTAATTGTTTCGATCACGTGACACATGTTTTTTATGCTTGCATAGAGGACTCGGTTCATGTTACGTAAACTGTAAATTCTCTTAAAACTTTTGCAATATTAATAACTCATCAACCTTTTTCGTCGAATAAGAGGAAAAACTCATATAAGTGAGGGAAATTTTCTTCTGATACTTTTTTATATTTCCCTTTTCAGTCATCCCTGAAAGTGTACAAGCCAACTTTTTGAAAGAAGAATGATTCGAATTGATGTTTACAAGTTTTTATCTTGTTCAACATTTAGAGAACTTTATTTAATAAGTTTCGTATTTTTTTTTTATGCCGTTTTAATACGAGTCATAAATATATTTTTTATGTCAGAAATGTGTTCGGACTGAATCAAAGCGACGTTTTGGGGGTAGCGATATTCCACGTCTATCTTATTTATGATATAATAAAGATGAAAATGTTATTAGATGGATGATGGTTTATGGCTGGTATGATGTGTTGAAGAGTAAACAAACCACATAGACAGACAACGGAAATTTATGTTTATTTATGGAACGATAAGAACAAAAATTCTGGTTATCGCTAAACAGCAGCATTATCAATATAATTTTTAGCATGAAATTTTACGCATTTTTAATTACTTTCTGTTAATGTCCTGCGGGATTATGACTAATTAATTATTTCGAAAAGCATTTGTGCGAAATGACTTACCGTGATGATGGCTCTGAGTTTGATTCGGTTTAAAAGATGGTTCTAGGCTTGACGATGAGTCAAATTGAATGAGAATAATTAAATACGTGACTGAAGCAGCAAAAGTCTAAAAATTCATTGAAAATAAAGTTAATTTATTTCAAAACATTTGGTAAGTTTTTGCATTTATTTGATCATTTTCATTTCACAAAATACTCAAATTTAGAAAATTGGACAAAACCCTCTTCAAAGTGGAAATATAGCTAAGGTCTTTATAGTTAAGGTGATCCCAGAACTGTTTGTATCACAACAAAAACCTTTTAAAAGGTAAAGTGTGACGCAGTCCCTAATGTCTACTTCCAAAATTAATGATATCAGTGGAGGTGACGCTTGCGCTGAAAATAC
>CM055405.1:23230303-23276238 GCA_029228625.1 Pseudolycoriella hygida | reverse complement strand
TGACGAACGCCCTCTTTAACCTCGAAAGACTCGCTCATTTCGCCATCTATTCTCACCGCGGCCCTGCTTTCTGAGTAAATACTCTTAATGGCACGCAGTAAACCCCCATTGATACCGTACTCGCTAAGAATCCCGAATAGCTTCTGCCTTGGTACCCGGTCGAATGCCTTCTCCAAGTCGATGAAGCATAAGTATAAGTCCCTGTTCTTTTCATAAAGCTTTTCGATAGTCTGTCTGAGGCAGAAAATCTGATCCTGACATCCCCTCAGAGGCCTGAAACCACCCTGAATCTCATCCAGTACACCTTCCACTATGTTCCTAACCCGGTCAACAAGTACACCCGTGTACACCTTACCTACCACGCTCAAGAGCGATATCCCCCTGTAGTTACTGCAAACCTTACGGTTGCCCTTCTTATAAATTGGAGCAATAACACCGAAGCTCCAGTCAGCAGGTACTGTTGAAGACCTCATGGCCAAATTGAAAATCCTACAAAGCCATTGGATCCCACCTGATCCGCTATACTTAATAAATTCCGTCCTAATTTCATCCACCCCTGCGGATTTTCCTTCCCTTAATCTGCCGACCTTTCGGGACACCTCATCCAGTGTAATTTCCTCCTCCACCTCCGAGCTAGGACCTGCCTCCCTCCCATTTTCTTCTACCTGATTGACAGATGTAAATAAACCTTAAAGTAATGCCGCCAAGTCTTCAAGACTTCACCCCTATCTGTAATTAACTCGCCGTCTTTATCTAAAATACTACTACATCCCTCTTTCACGCCACCGCGCCTAATGTCCTTAATCATCGACCAAAATTTCTTACCCCTGCCTTGACCTGCCCTTTCCAAATCCTCCCCAAACTTTTTCCCCTCCCGGTCCTTCGCTTCCCTGACTAGATCCTTAACCAGTTGCCTACAAGCCTTATAAGCCTCCCACTTCGCCACCGTCTTGTCCTGTAACCAAACCAAGTATAGTTTCCTTTTCTCCAATACAGCCCCCCTGATACCGGCGTTCCACCAACCCGTCTTTTTGTTTCGACCCCCGCTAGCGACACTGCCCAGACATTCCTCAGCCAGATCCAAGACAAATTTCTTAAAATTCGCCCACTCAGCCTCAATGTCCCCGCAGTCAGCTGGAAGCCCCTCAAATCCTTCGGCGAATCTTGCCATAAAACGAGACCTAACTGCCTCTTCCCTAAATTTGCCCACACGAAATTTGCGACTTACCACCTTCTTCCTCTTAGTCTGACAGAGTTTACCAACCGACAGATGGGTACCCAAAAAGTAGTGGTCAGAACCGAAAGTGAAACCCCTGAAAACACGTGTGTCCCTGACTACTTGTCTCCTGTCCTGCTCTATAACCATGTAATCAATAATGGATTTGTGACCCAAACCCTCATTGACGTACGTATACCGATGGATCCACTTGTGCCTATAGAAAGAGTTGGTTATTGCTAACCCATTGAAATCACAAAAATCTAACAACCGTTTACCATTTGAATTCAGAGTTACTTCCCCAAATCTACCCACTACACTCCCATAACCTGAGTTGTTTTTAAAGTTTCCTATTCTTGCATTAAAATCCCCCAGCAAAATCAAGGATTCATTTCCCTTCTTGCTAACCACGTCCCCCAATTGTTCGTAAAAGGTGTCCAAGTCAGTAGCATCACTGCCATTGCAAGGGCTATATACGCTAACCAAGCGATAAATTCCCCCCGCTAACTTTACAGAGACCCACATCAGCCTTTCATTTACGAAACGAACATTTAGGACAAATTTGATCAATTCCTTCCTGATTGCGATTCCAACCCCCCAATTTGCCCTACCAGACTGAACCCCGGACAAAAACACCTTATAGGCGCCCACGTATTCTTCAGTCTGTCCTTTCCTCCTAACGTCACTCAGCGCCAATATATCTATACCGTAGTTCTTAGCCAGATCCACCAATTCCTCCCTGCGATCCCGAAAACCCCCATTAACGTTTAGACTTCCAATAAACAAACCATCAACCATTTTGCATTGCCTGATCGCCAACGATGGGGTACCTGTCATGTCCCGCGTTGGTCGTACCCCGTGACCAACACTCGTCCGAGGCTGTGTGAAATTGTTTTTACCGAGAATGAATACAGTGGGACGGCCTGGTAAGCCGAACCGCACCGGAAGTACAAGCTTTAATGGGCACCAAGAACGGCTGTTCGGAATGCAATGTGTTAGTTTGTTTATATTTTTACCAAACCGAATTGCTATGCATATAGCGAAATCATCAACCGAAATTATGATCATAAACATTTTACCCGAAGCATTATGCCGAGAACGACAAATAAAGTAAACCGTATTGTTTAGATTGTTTAGCAAAACGATGATCCGAAAAATATCACAACATTGAGGTTATGTTATTTTGACGCCATTCGGAAATTAAAATGGAAATGTAATTGAAATTCAAAGACGCCAAAATTCAAATTAGAACGCGCATATCGCACAGAAAACAATCCAAAGCTATAAAATGAGCAATGGAGAAAGTGAAAAAAAATAACTGTCACGTTGCATTCGAATCGCGTTGCTTTGGAAACACGAAAAGGAAAAATAAACAATAAAAACCGCGTAAAGATTTGAGTGATCCGGCACTTAGCACACAAACAACTAGTAAAAATTAAATTATTCAAACGAAAAACCCGGTTTTAAACGGAAAAACAGTAAAAATAATCAAAACTTACACGGAGCAAAATCAAACACGTCCGACGCGGCGGCCATTTTGACCTGTACTTGCACTACGTTGCTTGAAAAGAAAATGCAGATTTTAATTGATATCTAAAAAAGTTACAAAAACACACACTAATTTAACTTAACTTATTTACGAGAAACTGTGATTTAAAACGCGAAGAGGGCAAAAAATAAACGAAACTTACTCAGAGCAAAACAAACACGTCCATATCTGCCGCCATCTTGACTTGAACTTTTGGTCTTAAACGAATGAATTTCTGGGACTTTTTTTTTGTGGAAATTGGGTCAGTGATCTGGGTAGTGGAACCAATCGAATGGCCGAAATTGAGTTTCCCGGCCATATACGAAAGCAGATGGTTTCTTGTCTATATTTGCTCAACTATGCAAAATGGAGATTTACTGTCAAAGGCAAAGTTGAAGACCATAAAATTTTAGAGAACACGTGTTTCAGGGTTTTAGCGAAATTGTCGAAGACTGGGCTATGACAACTTGTAGAATTATGAGGGATGACACATACCTCTACATTATGGTAGTTAGAAGTCTGCTTTTTAACGACAGGTTATACGGGACGATTTCAGAAGGCCGAAAAAGTTAATATGACAACGCTGGATGTGTGAACGAGTATAGGCATTTCTTATCAAAAAAAGATGGCAGCACGTTCTTTATACACTTGACATTTGGAGCAGACTGTCTTTAGTTCATGATATCGCCGTTACGAGGATAATAGATGTCGCACTTTTCGTTGAGAATGGCCTACATTGATATGGGGCTGTCCACAAATTACGTACATTTTGACATTTTTGACACCCTCCCTCCCCCCCCCCCTTCCCTCCGTACGAATTTTGAGACCCCCTGTCGTGTACGTACGATTTCCCCCAAATATTTTAATAAAATCTCTTTATTCGTCAGTCTATGCCTGCGTCATATGCTCATCAATGGAAATTACAGGAATTTTTTTAATTTCCTTTTGTTTTTTTTTTATTTCGGAAATCGACTCATCAGAATATTCCACGTCGTTTATATTCAACCAGTCGGCTTCCTCTACATCGTCTCGGGCTATAATTACCAACAGTTCGTTGGCTCGAAGAGCGGCGATACGTTTCGGTCGCACTTTCGGAACGATTGTCTCCTTCTCATGTAAATATTTTTTGTGTTCTTTCAGCATCACTTCCCACATTCGGAACACGTTCACCAGATAATTTTCGACACTTAAGGGCAGTATTTCATTTCATTTCATTTTTATTTCAGGAAAAAAATTTTAATATAATAAAAAGCAGTGCAGCTCCAATTCGCCATTTAGGCGATTCAAAGGAGCTACAGGGCAGTACACATCGTATGGAACGTTTCCATATACTTTGAGACTTTCAGGCACAATTTCGCTTAAATAAAGTCGCGTGAAAAGCGACACATAGTGGCAGTTTCAACATTTCACGATTTGTGTGAAATACTGACACATTTGAACGTGCTGGGATTTCCACCTTGCGTCCTTTTCTATCAGATCTTCAACATCGATTCTTTTATCGATTTCGATGATAATGATGATCCAGATTTCATAATGCAGAGATGTAATAGAAAATCGTTTAAATTTTTCGTCGACTCTCATGCATTTACGAATCCGTTAGTTGTCAACTTAAAATATTTCAAAAAAATTATTTTAAATAAATACATCAAATGGATGTTATGATTCCACCCCCACCGTACACTTCCGTACGAATTTTGAGACCCCCCCAAGTGTGTACGTAAGTGTGTACGTAATTTGCCGACTCGGCACCAGGAAGCCTACTTGAAATGTATTAATAGCCTCATTGGAGGCAGCCTGGTGCCGAAAAACTTTTAATGTCATCGCAACGACAGTAATGAATACTATACGTTACATAAATGTCAACTCGACACCAAGCTGCTGCTGCCCTCTATATTTACAGTAGAAAATCTCAAGTAGACAGCCTGGTGCGGAGTCGGAACCGAGAACATAGCAATTTATTCGTTTACCACTTCAACATTGTCATAGAATTTCTTTGGCACCAGGCTGCCCACCTTGAAATGCCGACCTCTGTTTGTTGTAAATTTTCTCAGTGAAAATTTTCTAGACGACGATAAGATTGATTGATTATTTATTATGCCATATATATGTTTAAGGCCATAAAACCTTTTTGTGTTACATATATTAAACGCGGTAGCAAAATGAATACAAAACAAAATGGCAAGCAAAAGTTATTAATTCAATAATTGTCCCAGCGGAAAATAGAAATTACAAAAATTTAAAACAGCAAAGGAATAAAGATAAAATAAAAACTTCGACGAGCGGATAGCATTTCATAAGGATGTGTAAGGCCCAGTGTGGTCAGCACATCTGAAAAATAGACGGGTGAAGGGGAACCTCAGGTCGATGATGTTAAGCGAGGAATAGCAACGAGGAATACATATTAAATAACGAAAAGTGTGCAAGTCAATTGTGACTTCCCAAACCATAAAATTTCCTGCACGCACGCTTGAAGCCAGTTACCGAACGCCTGCGTTTCATTGCACCAGGCAATGCATTGTATTTCGAAACTCCCCGAACGAACATAGACCGGTTAACCACATCCCTTTCATTACGTGGCAATAGCAGATTAAACGTTCTAGAAGATGAGCCAAAGTTAAGCCTATTGTAGATGTAGCTCGGTTCTTTTGTCAGGATGATTTTATGCAAGAAAGCCGAGTTGAGGTAGTCAGAGTACGAGAATAAGTCAGTTCCAAGAAGTTTACCGCTGAATTCTGATACAGACTCATATCTGTCAATGCCATAAACAAAGCGGACACACGCATTGAAGGGTTTCACGAGGATTTTTTTAGTACTAGCACTCAGCTCACCAATAGTGGGACAGCAGTATATAAAGTGAGGCATTAAAAGAGACTTCACAAGAAGCTTTTTTGTCCTTTGTGGAATAAAGCGAGCACTTGGGCACATGTTCCGAAGACCAGCAAAAACTTTAGCAGAGACAGCTTGGGCCTGCTGAACCCACCCCATCTTATTGTCCACCACCAAGCCCAGATCCAGGACACTATGGGGCTGTCCCTAAATTACGTAACGCGGGGGGGGGGGTACAAGAATTTGTGACAGATTGTTACGGGCTTTAGGGGAGGGGGGGGTGTAGAAATGTTACGTTACAAATACTTTTACAACCAAAAACTTATATTTTTAATTAAATTTGTTCAAAATCGCATACGAGAAACTTTTTTGTGATCATCTGTTATATCCTTCTCACTTGGTGACGCAATGCTATTGTTTCTAGTTATCTTTCTCTAGTTTTGACAAATCATAAGATACCACGTTGAACGTCAAAATGTTTGCTAGATTTGGTTAAAAAATAAATTCCTCAGTTTTGTTACGTAACCCTATCTTCATACTCAATTGTCAACCCATCGAACTCTATTTTTGGGATGCCACTCACCCAACCACTGACTGAAGCAACCATAGCTTTCGTCTTACCAGCATTTAACTTTAATCTGTTATCTTTCGCTTAAGTCTTCAACGCCGTCAGGTCAGAATTGAGGAGACCTACATCAGTGACTACACTGTCCTCATGAACCTCCCTATACAACTGGAAATCATCAGCGAATAAATGACATTTACTGTGCGATAACCGCTGAGGAAGATCATTGATAAAGATCGAAAATAGCAATGGGCCTAGCACTGAACCCTTTGGTAATCCACAACTAAGTCCAATAAACTGGAACTGGAATTCGTTTATAGTGACACATTGCGAGCGGTTAGACAGGTAGCTTCTCATCATACGAACTGCATCAGATGAAAAGCCAAACCTCGACGACAACTTCGCAGTAAGCAGGTCATGTGACACCGAGTCAAAAGCTTTAGAAAAGTCGAGCAGAAGCAAAATCGTGGCTATACCCTTACATATTATACCTAATGTCACTAGTAACCTCCAAAAGGGCAGTTGAAGTACTATACCCAGCACGAAACCCAGACTGATACTTATACAGTAGATCAAATTCAATCAGATGGTCCGTTATCTGCCTCTTAAGCAATTTTTCCAGCACCTTAGACAGCGACTGTTGGCGAGAGTTCTTGCGCCGCGGTAAAACCTTCGCCGTCTTCCAACTTTTAGGAAAAAAGGATTTCGTCACGATTGAATTAAGCAAATGTCTCACCACTGGCAAAATTACAGGCATCAGGATCCTTATAAATTGTATGGGAATCTGATCTAATCCAACGGAATTAGACTTGAAACTATTAATTGACATAATAACTTCCGAGTCAGAGAAGCAGCGAAAAGAAAAGGAACGGCCCAGCTTTCGCGGTGGAGTTAAAGTCGGATTTGCAGACACATTAATCGAGCTAGGAAATTCTGAGTAATCAGTTCTCCTCACAAAATTGGAGTTAAATTCGTCAGCCGTAAACGGCGGAACATCATCATTCGAACTCGATACAAACCCTAAACGACGTAGACTACCCCATAGTTCCCTGAAAGGAGCCACAGTTCGCAACTTTCTATCATAGTACCTCTTCTTGGCCAGCGAAATCACCTGAGTTGCTCTATTCCTCAAGACCTTGAACCGACAGAACTTCTCATCGGTACGAACCCTTTTCCATTCCACATAGGCCAGGTCCCTATCCACCAGAGCTTTGTCAACCTCGGCATCAAACCATGGGTTAACAGATCGTTGGGACCAGCGCTGCACCAAAGGGTAGTCCAGGCACAAAAGAAAGGATCAGTGTAGTGCCTGAACTCCTTATTTCATCGTCACTAAGATCATTTTCATGGAGAAAAATTGTTATAAACAGAGAATTTGTTGTTGAGTAAACCCAACTATGAAAAGTCACTCTAAACTTTTTAAATCTCTACGGATTAAAGCCCGCAAACTTGGAATCAATCATAGGATACAACTCATTACGTATTACTTTTACTATGAACGTGTAAGCTCTTATTTGAATTATTTTGTCATTGACATGACGCTCAGACATTAACACATCTAAACCTTCACATTACATAGTTACAATATGTTGGCATCTGCCTCTACAAGATCGCATAGGCTTTGATGAACGAAATAAGCTCTTGAGTTAACTTTGGAGACAATACACTCAGGGTTAGAGTAAGAAATGTTTCATCTAAAACTACAACCATTTTCGTTACAATTCGCTAGTCCAAAAATACCTCTAACTGAGACAAATAGATACGTCAGCACTTTGTCCATCACGTCCATTAGCATATCAAGGTGCATGACTTGACTGAAGATTGGCACTAGATGCCGAAATGTTGATCTCTTCTAATTATCTCCATAACGCAACTGTTGTAGATGTGTTAATGTCTGAGCGTCATGTCAATGACAAAATAATTCAAATAAGAGCTTACACGTTCATAGTAAAAGTAATACGTAATGAGTTGTATCCTATGATTGTTATAAACAGAGTCCTCGTTTAGGCAACACCACTAGGCAAAGTTGGTGAGAATTACATTTCAGAGAAAATAGTTTCAGGATTTCTTGAAGAAACTACGTTGGATCTCTTTTTGATATGGTGCTTGGGGGACATTTTGGCCATCAAAATCAATGGTCTCAGACGTACTTCGGTAGAGCCTTTGACATTATTTTGGGTAATTTCTATGTATCTTTGAAATTCTTATAGTTATAAAAGAGCAGCGTAGTAGGTGGACGCGCTAAAACTGTAGGTCAGGTGTGGGTCGACCCACTCCGATCCTTAACACCATTTAGGGCTCGCGTTGTGTAGCAGCTTAACTCTCAAGACAAATTCCAGCATCGAAAACGCTTTGGAATACAGAAAGTTGTTGTAAAATTTCTGATCTAAATGAATATTACGATCATAATACTCGTTTGTAGAAGATGTGTGCCCGCAGTTATGTAATATGCTACGCCCCTCATAGTTTATGAAAAATGTAATCGAAATTGATGGCACTGCACACTTCTTCTGAACAACAATAAACCGGTCAGAGATAATTTTATTTTACGAAGTAGGGACCGTGATTTTCAGTCAAGTGAACTTTTTCATATATTTCTTATAAGAAAATATTTAATAAATGGATATGCAACTTAGTTATTGAAAATAAAAACTGGTTGGTTACGTAAGACGACATCAATGTGATAAATTGGATTCAGTAGATACTTTGTAAGAAATTCTATACAATAAGACGAGTTAATTTGAATATATAAATCAGAAATAATTGAGCAGAAAATAAAAACCAATGATGCTCAGTTCAGACGCCCAGTCGAGTTCAAACTGTTAAACAGTAAAAATGTTCGTTGCTACAGTGGTTCGAAGATTAAATCCTCTAAACGTTGGATCAAAATGGAAAATTCTATCAACAACATCAGTGAACTTCAGCTCCAGTACTGGCTATTCAGCAGAAGAAATTGAGAAATTCAGGAAAGTTTTCCGTACAATGCCTTCGTATGAAGAATCTATTGTTTCTAAGGATGTCATACCCTTTTGTCAGTCGATTGGTTACATCAAACCTTTGGATACTTTCCATAAGTACATTGAATATGCAGACAAAATATTGGGCGGACGATTCGAATTGAATCAAATTATTAAGTACCTTCAAGCTGCATACGATTCAAACCTACTAATGAAAGAATATTTAGCCAACTTTGATTCGAACAACGATGGGTTCGTTTCTAAAGAGGAATTCAAGTTTGGAATGGAAACACTTAGAATGCATGACCCGAACGTAAGGAGTATTTCTTTTGAAAAATTCTTGAAAGAAGCAGACACCAACAGGGATGGCAAAATCAGTGTTGCCGAGTGTGAAGCTTGGTTGAATAAGAATATTGTGCCGAAATGATTACGTCACAGTGAATATGTTTTATGATTTTAAATGAAATCCAACGAAGAAATCAAATTGCAAATTTCTGTCACTTTCCTTTTTTTCCTTTAAATACGGAGGAGTTGAAAAGTTTTCTTTGTATTTCATCACAGTGATTCAAAATGATTAAAGTTCTTTTTTATTTGAAAAATGAATATTTTTTGTTTGAAATCATTATTATATGAATTATATTTGGCATTGGGATTTCAATTCATGTCTTCAATGTAAGTGAGTGAAGGTGAAAAATATATTATACAAAAACGTTTTTTAGTTGTCAGTGTTTGGACCCGTACGAAGTACGATTTCTATGCGTTTACCTCAACGTTCGTAACCAGTCGATTTGAGGCGTAAGAGAAGCATTGATTAACATGATAACTCTAGTAAATGTTGACCGATTTTCAAAGTTTGTTTTCCACTGAAAGGTAGTAACCAGAAGAGGCTGTGGTATTGGGCCACTGGGCTAGCGTCGATTAAGTGGTTTTTAAAAAAGATTTCTATGACAATGTTGAATTGGGTAACCGAGTACATTGACTATGCATTCGGTTCCAACTCGGCACCACACTGCCTACTTGAGAAGTTTAAGTAACCATAAAAAACGCAGCCTGGTGCCAAAAAATATAATGTCAATGTAACGGATACTATGCGCCATATAAATTTTAGCTCGGCACCACACCGCCTACTCAAGTTATTCTATTGTGAATGTAGATGGCAGCAGCAGCCTGGTGCCAAATTGAAATTTTTATGACGTTTAATATTTTTTACTGCACTTATAAGATTTTTACAAGACTAGTCATACTTATCGAGTACGCAGACTGTTGCTGAGTCGGAAGCGAGTGCACAATAATGTATTCGTTTCCCCAAAAAAAAATTTCAGCGAAAAAAAATTTCGGCAAAAAAATTTTCGGCGAAAAAAATTTCAGCAAAAAAAAAGTTTCAGCTAAAACAAATTTCGGCGAAAAAAAATTTCGACGAAAATTTACGGCGAAAAAAAAATTTCCTTTGACACGAAACATCTACATATCTTCAACAAAAAAAAAACAAATTAAAAAAAAAATCAATTTTCCCCCTAAATCCGTCCCATACCACCGTCGGCCATTTTGTTGGTCAACCTGACAGTCTACACACCCAACCCAACAACTTTTCCTTTGACACCAAACATCTATTTCCAACTCAAAAAAATATTATTTGCCCCCTAAGTCCGTCCCATACCACCATCGGCCATTTTTTTGGTCACCCTGACACACTACACACTCAACCCAATAACTTTCCCTTTGACACCAAACATCTATCTCCATCGAAAAATTTTGCTCATATTTGACACATACTTTGAATACACTCACACACACATGCAAAACCTTCTTTTATATGGGCTGTACATGTCGCCTTCTAACAGCCCTGGCGCCCAAACAAGGCCGGTACCCCCCCTTTTTTAAAATCTCATGCCCACCTGAAAGTCTCTGCAAAATTTCAAGAAAATTTATCGAGCCGTTTTCGAGCATGAGCCAAAAAAGTCGGTTTTCATATCTCTGGAACTAACTAACTAACCCACTAGCTAACGTAGGATGTTTCCATTAACTTTGGTTTCTACAAGAAAGCACATTTTGTATGCAAAATGACGATTTTCTAAAGGTAGTATCTTTGGATCCACTGGACCGATTTTAATGATTTCCAATCAAAATTTTACATAGAATCCGAAAAACGAGGTCTAAGGGGTCATCCCTAAATTACGTAACGCTAATTTTGCCGTCTAGACTCCCCCCTCCCCCCTGTCGTAACACACCGTAACGTTGGCCGAAACCTCCCCCTTCGTTACGTAACGTAACAAAACATATTTTTGAAGCAACGTATAAAGAATAAAGACTGCTATAAGTACAAAACTGGTCTTGTGTTATTCACTATCCACTGTAACGATCCACAATCATAACGTGACAGTGTTTGAGATCAAGCGAAGTGCAAGGGAAGACTGAACGATATGAATTTCCGAAAGTTATTTCATTACTATTATTTTTGTTAACTGGGGTCTTGAATGTTGATTTGGAACGGAGCACTGAAAGTCGAACTTTAATCGCTTGTATTTGCATTATTTTGGTTAATTATTCACAAGATTTTAATCAAACATAAAATATTAATCATTTTCAAATTTGTTTCAATTAATTATAATTAAATTTAATTAATTCAAATAATTAAAATTGGAGAAAATAAACCCCAATGCAGTATTGGAACAGGTTAATTTTGATTTGGAACGGATTTGGAACGGATTTTTTAGACGAATATATCGACATTATTTTTATTATACCTAATTCTTAGTAAGTATAAATGTTGGGATATGTATAATAATGTCAAAATTTCTGCTACTGAAAAAATCCTAAGTTTAAAGCTCTGAGCTTTAGTCGGTTGATTTGATAAAAATAAAATGTATTGTGTTATGAAGAGAATTCGTTTGTCATGTTGTCGTTGCAGATCTCTGAATCAATTTACACCCGACGCGAAAAAACTTTTCGCCATTTTTTGAACAAAAGCCTTTTCAGGAATAATTTTGGAATCAAAAAAGCATGTTCGCCGGGTACAAAGTGGCTCTTCTCTGATTAATAGAATAATTCTGTGTTTAGCTAGCGCATAATCGAACGGAATATAGGTTGAGATAAGTCGCGGCTATTAGATGCTTTTCAGAAATTATATACATTTTCAACTCAGCTTTCCAACATTTATTTACATCACTAGGAGGAAAATGTTTCTTGTTCTAAGGCGGTCACTAAGGCAGGCGAAGTATTACGTAAAGACGTTTCAGAAGGTCATATAAGACGAAATTAAAATGCAACAGAAGGTAAATACTTAGGTCGAAATTCGTGTATGGTAGTCACAGTTAAGTAGACTGTGTTTATTTGGCAATTTACCACGTAACTTCCTTGATCTTCAAAACATAAGGGTTGTAAAGAGCAATGGTATAATTTTATTACTTATGACAATTGAAGAATTGAAGTTTTTTTTAGATGGAAGAGGCGCGAGGCGGTAACAGGCTACCAAAGAAGATGTAGAATAAGCGGGTGTTTTGTAAAGATGTAGGTGAAGACGGAGGTATTACATAATGAACATTAAATCGGAAATCGGACAATGCAAACATCTCCTATGTTGGTAATACGGTGGTGAGGAAGAGGATTACGACATAAAGATATGTCACCGAAAGGTATGGTCGGTAAAAATGATAATGCGAAGCGGACGGAAAGTATCTACTTTCGGTCCTGTGAATGTAATTTATCACGTTCTCGTCGCAGAACGACACAAATACACTGTTCATTTATACAAAGCAAGGAGCACCTTGATTCTGTTTAACCTTTTTATTGAATGACAATTTTTACTATTTACAATTTTACAAAAAGTTAGACGCTAGTCGTAGCAGCAGGAATTACGACATTTCCTCTACATTTGTTGTATTGAAGATCGCTTTTGCGCTTAGCCGCCGCTGCTTTATTGGCCGTAATATGCCCTACTTTTAAACGTTTTAATTCCTCACGAAACACTTTGACATCATTATTTTTAGCAACAATTTCCGCTTTCTGTTGGTTTATTATCTCGTTAACCAAGGAAAGACCCTCATCGGTGTTGCCATTTTTGGATTTTTTCAGTCGTGCTGCTTCTTTGATTTTCATTTGATCTCAATTTAGTTACCAATTTTCTACTTTCAAGAAGCTGCAACTGAACATCGTCAATTCTTTTCTGGCGTCTATTTTTTTCTATTTCATGTTCTTCTTTTTCTATTTCGAGCTGCGCATCGAGAACCTCTCTTTCTGCAATGTGATCCAGCACCTCTTCCGCGGTCGCAACACCATAACCAACTTTAACGTTTCGGTGAGTTTTAGCTTTAGCTCGTTGTGGCATTGTCGGTGGTGCTAAAATTGTTTCAAGTGAGTGTGGCTCTTTGGGAACTTGTACTTCTTATGGAGGTGTAGCAGATGCATCAATTATATCCAGTTGTTGATGGATAATCAGAACATTGACTAACTTTTTTCTGTCATCAGCCGCGAGATACAGCGCCAGTTCCTTTACATCTCGTCGGATCTTTTGCGTTAGTTTTGAAAGTTTATTTTGGTTTTCCGAGAACATTGAAACCGATACGCCAAAATCCGACATATTAAAAGCTGTGTCTACATTTGAACTGAACAATCTATCTCCTCCGATTTGAGACAAATTCGCAGTAAGAGTAGATTGTGGGAAATCCGGTTCTTCTGAGGCTGCATCCACGACAATATTTTCGCAATCTATTATTTCGATATCGCTCATCTCAATAACACTACTTGAATCCATGACCGGTTGATCAGATGATTCGTTTAGCTGCAGTGAAGCATACGTTGTGCTTGTAGAGAGCTCTGCCGATTCATAATCAACATCGAAAATAATTGGAGGGAGTTCTAGTGTTGGCTCTATGGAGAGGCAGTTGAATGTTTACGTGTTTGTTAAGGGTATGTAGACGGAAGGGGCTTACTAGAAAGAAGAAAATGCATAAAATTCAGGCCCGAAGTTTTGATTAAAGTCTTTGAAAATTTCTGAGAACTGCAACATTCGACAGCACAAACTCTGGGTCGAATTATAGACACTTTCTCTTTCTAGTCCGACCGTAAAGGATGAGTGGTCAAATCATATACGCGTGTTGTTTACAATGGATAATAAATATTACCAGAAATAATGCGATCCGTCGTAGAGATTGTAGCTGTCCCCGCTGAATACTGACACACAGGCGATTCGACGTGATGCCCCTTAAAATCATAAACGATGTCCGGGGATTTGCACAGAAGATCATCACATTTAAGGTTGTTAAAGTTGAAAGGTTGAAGACCACTTGCCCGCCAGCCGTTAATGATGCTTTCTTTTTTTATGGTTTCACCGTTGACTTTTTTGATGAGCTTCATAAGAACTGCATCGTCACTGATTCCAGTTGGATTTCGCAGCCGCCATTGTTGATACTCCCTGATATGACTTTCTTTCATCGGTTTGAACATGGTAGTGTCGCACATTTGGAGATACGGGGTCCCATTAGGATACAGAACGATAATTATGCAATCGTTCACATTTGCCCAAAGAAGAAGACGGACCGATAAGTGAGCACGATACCCGTCAATGACCAAAATTCTCGGTTTGGGACATTCTTTCTTATTCCATTGTTGGTGTTTTTTTTTTTTTTTTTTTCTCAAGGGTGAGGAAACCTTCAAAAGGCACCTGGTCCTCCTGGACCCAGGTAGTGTTGGATTTTTACCAACTAAAACCTCCTTCCTTGATCGCCACGCTCTCGTCTCCCCGGAACCGCCTCACAGCATTACTTCGGGGAGGGCTGTGCTTTCGCACCTACTTTCTCAGATCAACTGCCAGTCTTCGTTGATCGTCTCTCCATGCACTTTGTAGCTTCACCATTATCTTCGCAATTGCGTTGTCCGCTACTTTCCACACTTCTTCGTCGCGACACATTTCCGAGATTATGTTGTCGGCGTTTACGTCTGGCCTGCTCGCGGCTATCAGCTCACATCGCTCCTGTTCAAAACGGGGACAGACAAACACAACGTGCTCTGCAGTTTCTTCCTCTTCAACGCATGTCACGCAGAAAGGTGATTCCGCGTGTCCAAACCTATGCAGGTACTTCCTGTAGCACCCATGACTCGACAGGAACTGCGTCAGGTGGAAGCTAACCTCTCCGTGTTCCCTATTTACCCATGTGGTTACGTCCGGGATAAGCCTATGAGTCCATCTTCCATTTTCCGCGGAGTCCCACTCTCGCTGCCATTGACTCAGTGATTCGACTCTTACTTGTGCCCTCACTGTGTTGGTGTTTTGGCCCCCCCTTTCCTTCAGTCTGTGGCATTCACTGTCTTCCATCAGCATTATGCATATAGGCATCGTTCCGGCTATCACACATACCGCTTCCGAGGAAATCGTTCTGTATGCGCTTGCTACCCTTATGCTTGACAACCGCTGGGTTTTTATCAACCTCCTACGGTTCCTCTTTGTGTCTAACGCCCTTATCCACGCTGGTGCCCCGTAGCGCAGTATCGATAGGGTAACACTTGCTAGGAGCCTCCTTTTACTGCTGCGCGGTCCAAACCCATTCGGCATTATCATGGCCAGTGCTGCATTGGCTTTCATTGCCTTTTCGCACGTATAATCTACGTGGGCATTAAAGTTTCCACGATCGTCTAACATGACTCCAAGGTGTTTTAGCTGGCGAGTGGATGTGATCTCGTTCCCCTCGATGTTCATTACAATCCGCTCAGTTTTCCGACAATTGCTCACGAGCATGATCTCGGTTTTCTGATGGGCCAGCTTCAGTTTAGCCATTGTCATCCAACTTTCTACAGTTTCCAACGCCTCTTTCGTGACGACTTCCACCTCCAACTTTGACGTTCCGATAACTATGAAAATTAGGTCGTCGGCAAAAGCAATCGTCGTAACCCATCTTGGCAGCTGCAGCCGCAGCGCTGCGTCGTACATCGTATTCCACCGCGTTGGTCCTAATATGGATCCTTGTGGAACACCAGCTGTGATGTCTACCATCTTTTTCCCTTCCCTGGTATCGTACATTAGCACCCGTCGTTCGAAATAGCTTTTCATTACCCTGCAGAGGAAATCGGGGACTCTCATAGCATGCATTGCCTTAGCTATCTCCGTCCAGCTTGCGTTATTAAAGGCATTTTCAACGTCTATCTTCGTTATAACGCAGAAGCGGTTCCCTGTTCTTTTTTTCTTTCGCGCCTTGTCGGCAATCTCCATAACTCTTTCTATTGCTTCGATCGTCGATCTTCCTTTTCGAAATCCGAATTGGTCGTCGGACAGTCCGTGCTCACCCTCTGTGTTTTTGTGTAATCTGTTCCGGATCATGGCCTCCAGCAGTTTTCCCATACCATCCAGCAAACATATAGGTCTATATGATGGTTCACCTTGTGGTTTCCTTGGTTTTGGTAGTAGGACCAGCTTCTGTTTCTTCCATATATCAGGAAAATTTCCGTCGTCGAGGCACTTCTGCAATGTCAATCTGAGCATGTCCGGCTTTATGCATGCCGCCGTCTTCAAAGCTACATTGGGGATCCCATCTGGTCCTGGCGCCTTGTTATTTTTCAGCTTTTTGACAGCCGTCTGAATCTCTTCTATAGTGATCACCCGGTCCTGTCTGTCTTCAATTTCATCGTCGTAAGGAGTTTGCGGCCATGCGACCTGTTCATGCTGCGGGAATAGCCCTCTCACTATGGCTCCTAGCTTCTCAGGACAACTTTCTTTTGGCACTGATGAACCTCTAATTTTTGTCATCTGTCATTTGTCATTTTTGTCGTCAGCTTCCTGGCACAGCTTCTTAAAGCAGTTTCTCTTGCTAGCTCGGATTACCCGCTTTAATGTTAGTTTTGCCGTACGATGTTCGTCTCGCCTCGCGGCTCTGGCACTCTCACTTTTGGCCCGCTGCATCCTCCTTCTTGTCCTGAAGCAGTCTGCGCGCAAGAGCCTAATTTCGTCGTTCCACCAAAATGCCGATTTTCGTTTATTCTTCGGTTCTATCCTTCTTGGCATCGCTACGTCGCATGCATGCACCAATACTTTCGTCAATTCTTCTGCCGATTTCTCAACGCCTTCGTCTTCTGATTGGAGGTATTCCTTGAAAGCTTCTTGATCGAAATTTCTCGTCTTCCATCTCCGCTCTCTTACTTGATTCATCTGCCTTGCCGCCACCGTACTCTTTTTCAAAGTGTACCTCAATGCCTGGTGGTCGCTGTATGTGTAGCTTTCATCCACTCGCCAATTCAGACTTGGTACTAGTGTTGGACTACAGAATGTCACGTCAATAATCGACTCTCGTCCATTCTTGCGGAAAGTAGTTGTGTTTCCCACGTTTACCAGAACCACATTCAGTCTAGCTAGCGCTTCTTGTAGAATGAAGCCTCTTTCGTTTGTAAATCTACTGCCCCACTCAACTGCCCATGAGTTAAAGTCGCCTCCAATGTTGACTGGGCTTAATCCCGTTAGCTCTCCTGTGAGTAAGTCTAACATTCGTTCAAACTGTTCAATCGTCCATCTTGGTGGTGCATAACAGCTGACAATATACACTCCGTCAATTTTCGCAATCACGAATCCTTCGTGGGTGCCTGATACAACTTCTTGTATGGGATACTTTCCCGTCGTCAATATTGCGGCCATCCCGGCTCTGTCAACAGCCCAGTTACCGTTGTTTTTATTAATTCGGTACGGTTCTGCAATAATTGCTACGTCACATTTTTGCTCCGCTGTGGCTTGCCAAAGAAGTTGTTGTGCCATGTCACAATGATTAAGGTTTATTTGGATCACTTCCATTCTTGTCCCGTCTTTGATTTAAGCGCCTGTTTATAGACTGGGCATCTCGCTCCACCCGTCACGTGGTCATTTTCTGACGTGCACAGCAGGCATTTTGGTGGTTTCGTGCAATCTCTTGCTAGGTGGTTTTCTTCCCCACATCTCCTGCACAACTTGGATCTATCTTCGTTCTTGCAGTTCCTTGCTTGGTGTCCAAAGTCCATGCACTTAAAACACCTTTCCAACTGCTGGGCTTCCCTCAACGGGCATACGGACCAGCCCACCTTTATCTTGCCGATTTTCAGAATCTTAATCGCTGCGTCCACTGAAAGTTTTATTTCCGCCGTTTGGAGTTCGTCTCTCGTTTTTCTCATACGTATCGTCATGGAATCTATCTCGTCATTTATATTACCTTGCTCTTTCAGGGCTTTTCGCTTGTCGTGATTTCGTCCATATACCTACATTCAATCGTGGTCATGTGGGACAACGCTCTCACTTTTGCTGCTTCGCCCAGTGACTTCTTGACTAGTTCTTTATAATCTGCACTTTTAATTTCTGGGCCCTTCTTGAGTTCAAACAGCATTTCGCCTTTTTGCGTTCGTCTTATTCTCGAGACATTTTCACCCAGGTCCTTGAGGTCTGGGTCTTCTTTAATTTTTTTGAGGATATCGGCGTACGTCATTCCTGTTTCTGCCGCCACTATTAGAGCATCAGCTTTAGGTCTCAGACTTCTAAGCTTTTGCTTCTCGCTCTTCCCTTTCTTCTTTTTTCTCACCTCTCTCCACTCGCTTATACTGGGCTTCGGTGTTTGTGCATCCAGTCTGTTTGTGGTCCTTTCATTGTTTCTCCTGTCCCTTTTACTCCTTTTTGCCGCGCTTCTTGGAGTGGGCGTAATATCCGGTGTTTGTCTTCTTTTTGTCGAGAGCGGGGTGGCTAGCACCTCGATACCTTCGCCAACTTCAGTAACTTCGCCGACTTCAATGCCTGCTCTCGCCTTCTTGTAATTTGCTTCGAATCTCCGCATCCTCCACGGCTTATCTTCCTGTTCCACTTCGTTTAGGCAGGCTCGAATGCTGATCACCTTCGTCTTAATGTCTTTGTGCACGTTATTTTTCTTTTGTATAAATTCGTGTAACTCTTTCACCATCTTTTTAACTAGCTCCAATTTTGTCTGCTTTGGTTCATCGTTGTCGTCGTTGTGGAGAACGTCTGTGTGGATAACCTCTATACTTCTCGCTTCCCTTCCCGGGGGCGACCTCGCCACGTTCGATCGTCTTGCGAACACGTCAAATAGCTGAACCTTCGATTGATCCATCCGCTGATCCTCCGATTTCCTCTGCTGATTTCCCTGTTGATTTTCTTGTTGATTTTCTTTTAACTCCTTCCCTTCCTTTCCTAATTCCATGCTGTTGGGTCCCCCCTCCAAGCCGCTATCTCCCACTCGATTGTGTAGTTACCTTCGTGATCTCATGGTTATCTATGCAAGCAGTGAGGCCATGCTAGGGTTGACACGGTCCTTCATGGGGCACCGCGTTCAGAGCCAGATCGGTATTAGTCAGGAATGTTCATCTGAGCCTACACCTCCTTTTCACAGGACGAGCTTTCGAACGTACTTGGAGGCCTGCCAAGGTTTTACCGGGACGGGGGCAACCATGATATTAGCCCACTAGCCGTTTCGTGAAGATGTCACCTTTCCTTATTAAGGTAGTGGAATACCACAGTTGTCAGCCCTTGTCTAAAATTTCATCCGCTGGTCGATATTCTTTGTCCGGGTTCAATGCTTTGCCAGTATGCCGTAATTAAGACCGCACTGGCGTTGGTCTTAATGTGCCCGTGGCACTGGTGAATGATGGTAGTCCATCTGACTAGGACTTTGCATGCTGCCGTTGTCTCTTACCGTCGAGATCCTTCGCCACCATGCTAAGCCGCCATCCCATCTTGATAGCGCCTAGCTGTCTTCAGCCCTCTCTAAACGTAGCGTCTAGGTACTACCCGAAGACAGCCCCCCTCATCCTTCAGCTAAGTGACCCACACTACTACACCAGGGTTGGCTACCTGATCGTTCGTGGGGTTGCTCACTATAACAGGTGTCACCACGGGTAGGATAGGATGTAGGAGTAGGTGGACAGAGGCTAATGTACATAAGGAGTACTATATTGCGCTTAACACACCATTTGACAGCCCTCCATTGTTGGTGTAAATATGTTGCTACGTAGTGGTAAAATGAATCCTCTTGAGCCCATCCAGTATCGGTTTGATTAATTCCGAAGTTCGCGCCTACCTCTAGTGAAAACCACAAAACAGTTGGAAATAGGGTATAGAAAGGATCACTAAACTTACCACCACACGCGAAAGCAATGTCTGCAATATTAGAGGCACAGTCCTTGAGCGTTACTAATGGTTCAATGAAATCACCTGCAGCCGAAAATGCATATGTAAAAGTTGTATTCGATTTAGGAGGCCCTTGTTCTCGCCGATGAACGTTTTTACACCCTTTCCGAGCTAACACTCTTCGGGGAACGGGATCTTTTGGAAAACTTGTTTCATCAGCATTCCACCAATGTTCAGGGCTGTGTAGGAGATGAAGTTGATCCGTTTTTTCAAAGTGTTAATAGCAACGGCTCTACTTATAGCTTCAGGTTTGCGGTACACAAGATGTGGATATCTCTTCAGAAATCCAGTGGCCCAGCCTTCTGAAGGTAGATCGTTCTTGAAATTATTCGATCCGTCAAGGCGAGCTATCTCACTTGCTGCAATAATTAAATCTTGCTTCGTGCGAGGATCCCCGAATTCTTGGTGCTTTAAAGTCCACTCAGCTAACTCATCTTCTTGAAGCTTCGTTAAGATTGTTGTTGCTCCCCGAGGTTGGTTGTTTACATTACGAATTTTATTGAAAAGAGTCGTCTTAGGAATGGCGTACAGGCGACTTGCTTCGCTATAGCCTAGTTCGTTATTTCTAATTTTCTGGAGTGCCTCTTCAATGTTGGAAATTTCATAGTTCAAGTAACGGCCCCTCTTTTGCGGAGAACAGATGTTTTCTTCAGGTTCCATTTTTAAGTCGAAGCAAGGAATTTCAAAATTATAATTAATTATATGTAAATCTTATTGGAAATGTCCTCCACAGCAATGTTTTTTCTTTTAAATATCACTGTCGCCACTTTTTACACAATAATAAAATACGCAATTAGCCACATGACAGTTGCAGCTTATATTGGTTATGTGTATGCTTTTAACAAAAGCTTTATAACGGAAGGTATAATATTTTCGTCGAAAACTTTTTAACGAACTTTTTCGTTACCGTTTATTGTTCCATTTCAAAAATTTGCCATTCCAATTTACGAATAAATTTAGGAATCAGAAAATTTATTAGAAATTATTGTTTGTTGTCAAAAATATCGAATTAATATATTTTTTAATGAAAATTAAAGTTTCAATTTGCCATTCGAATAATGTTCGAGGCTTTGATAATCATTAACTACTTCGAGAACGACTCGCAAAATCCCGCTAAATTTTGTTTAGAAAATTGTGCATGGCTGAAGACCGTTCCAAATTAACATTCGTTCCAAATTATCATTCAAGACCCTAGTTAAAATATCAAAAATTCGTCAAAAGTAAACAAAAAAATCTGCGGTGCCAAAAGGAATTGAAATTAACGGTTTTATGTTCGATATTTTCATATAGGAAGAAAAATGTTGAGGTTCGAGCGTTACGTAACGCCGATGCTAGACCCCCTCCCTCCCCCTCGTAACTTTCCGTAACGCTAGAGGAATACTCCCCCTCCCCCCTCGAGCGTTACGTAATTTAGGGACGACCCCTAAGGGGATACGACGCAAGGGAAAAAAGTCAAAACTTAGCTGTATATATGGTTCCTAAGTCTACGAAAAAAAATTTTCTGAATTTTTTGTTCGTATGGGGACTTGCGTCACGGGCGCATCGCTACCGCGCGCCCATGATTTTGGTGTCAAATGAAAGAATTTGATCTCAAAAACCTGGGAAAATCTTTTTGCGAAAATTCGGACCAATGGAATTGGCGAAATTGAGTGTCTTGGCCATATACGAAAGCAGATGGTTTTACGTCTAGTATGCAATATAGAGATTCACTGTCCAAGGCAAAGTTGTAGAGAATAAAGTTTTAGAGAAAACGTGTTTCAGGGTTTTACGGAAGAATGACCTAGTTCTCGAATGTGACCACTTCTAGAATTGGGCGGGATGACCCATATCTCTAGAACTGTTGAAAGTTGCTTCCAAAGACAGAACTGTAGAGAATACAATGATTGCAACAAATAGTCCACCCTCGATGGTAAGTTCAGATTCTTCTACGACGAACAATCAAAACTTATTTCGTATTTCCTCAAGGGACCTAGAGATAGTATTAGCAAAATAACGGTTTCATTTACTCCCCTTTTTTGTAAAAAAAAAACTGTCCTTCCACCGCACCGCCGAGACACAGGTTTAGTTTCACCGATAGTGCTTTTTGAGCGATATGTTCAGGAGTTCGGAACCGATTTTGTTCATCTTCGAAAAGTGGTAGGTCAAGACAAATTTCTTTCGGCGTCAACAAACTATTGTAAGCGAATAGCTCGAAAAAATCTCATCCGCATGTCCATACCGTTGTAATGATTTAACTTCACTTTTACAAAAAAGTCAGGAATAAAATTTTGAAGGTCGGTCAAGTTGTCGCGAACAAGTTTTTTACCGATTTGTTTTGCAACAAATGTGTCTTGAAGACTTAAGATGGTGTATTCTAATCACAAAAGTACACAATTTCAACGTTGAGTGACGTGTACACGTAGGTGCGAGTGTCTGAGTATCATAAATTATACATCACGACATCATCGTGCACCATAAGAAAAATGTCAACATCTTTGTAATAGGTCTGTATTAAAAGAATGAAATAACTTTGCCAAAAAAAAACAACTTACCGAATAAAGTAAAGTCCAATCGAATGGAAATAAACCGCAAGTTGCCACGGGCGTTCGATGCTGTAATTGCTGGGAAAATAATCGAAGCTGAAAATGAAATTCCGTGTAAATATAAATTTCTTGAAATCACAGAAACGTAAAATTTATGTCAATTTCAGTCGGAAAGTAATTTGAAAGGAAGACAAAAAAAAAATAATATTTCAAATCAAACGGCTCAACATTGGGATTCGATTTTTATTGTTGTTTATTTCGTTCTTTTGAAGTCATAACAAAAGTTCGTTGAGGATGCAAAGAATACTAAACTTGTGATTCGTTCGGTAGGACGTCTATTGTGAATGAATATAGGCGTTTAATAAATAAAGATGGATCAAAGTACAAGTTTTAAATTGATTTCACTAAATAATTGGAGAGTATCGGGAAATAGTAAACAAATTCTGAAATATTAATTTTTGTTTTAAAGGGCTCATTATATTGGACGCGATGCTAAGGTTTGTGTGAAAGGTCAACTTGACAAAAAAAAATATTTGTTCTGTCAAGTTCAGCTTTCACACAGACCTTACGCGATGCGATGAGCCCTTAAGAAAGTATAAATCGTGCTTCTGTCAACGAGCGCAACAAGCAATCAAAGAAAAATATTTGGAGTTTTTGTGTATAAACAACCGTTTCCCGCAACTCAATGCAACAGATTTAATTTTATCAGAAAAAATGATGAGCTTTTCATAGAAAATTTTTATTTTTTACAAACAATTTATCAAAGTTTCTTATAAAAAAAACAAGACAAAAACGACACATTTTGCTTGATGCAGCAATTCGTTGATACAATCTGAACTCAGAAGTATTTTAAAAACGAAAGTTCTTTTTACAGTCCCCTGCATGGAACCTCACGAGAGGATTTCAGGGGGCGGTTTTATTGCTAACGCCCTCTGTCGCCAATGTTTCATTCCTACATCGTACAGAAGATGAACATTACCTGATCAATAACCTTGTCATCTTTTGCGTAGTATATGGCTTTATGTACTGTAACACCAGTTTTGCGACCCTAAAAATGGAGTTTCATTAAATTGTTCTAATTCTATCGCTCAATATTTCATTCATTGTCTGTCATTACCTGATACGATAAATTCGATCCGACGTAAATAACGGAAAAGGAAATTATTGAGTAATAGGAGTTCCACACCAAATTCAGGATGAGGTTGAGTAAATAAATGTGATCATTGGAATATTGAGCAACGATTGCTTTATACAACGTAAACACACAAAAGACGACGAATCCGAAGCATGCTGTTAGCATTGCCATCACCTAGTTCGAAAACGATGAGAAAGAGATTATAGATTTTCAGATTAGGAATTTCGACAATATGGCGCACTGGTGAGGAGTCTCAATTTTCAAAATGAATGTTGCTGACTCACGACATTTTTTACGCGGTTAAGCTGCCGAAAATAGTATATGTTACAACACAATGGGTATAATCATGCGATTAAAGTCGACGTGAAGGGTGGTTTGGTGGTAAACGCACTGGACCTCCACCGAGAAGGCTCGGATTCGATCCCCGGAACTGAGAATTTTTTCCTGAGGAATTATAGAGATTAACGTCCCAAAAATCACCCAAGCTTCATAAATTGATTAGTTGCATTGGTTGGTCGCAACGAAAAATTGTACAGAATATCAGAACGACATCATCCATTCTCGAAACACTTTCGTCATAAGAAAAAAAAAAAACTTAGAGAAAATCAGCGAAAATTGTCAACGAAATTCACCGAAAAAATCAAATTGGCGACAAAATCAAACAAAAGATTCCTGAAAATTATTTTGTTAAATTTTGTCGCTAATTAGAGATGAGCGGGTTGCCCGAAACTTCAAATTGTTTTTTTCGGGTTCATGGGTTTCGGGTTTCGAAAAATTTTATCGGGTCGGGTTCGCTCCGGGTCGGGTTGTTCTATCATTTTATTCGGGTCCCGATCCTTTATTGACTTTTTATATTTTACAAAACTCGTCTAAATTTTATCATCTTACATTACACGAATTTTGTTTTAGTCTAAGGTCCGTGGAGAATGCAGACGTCGGGCCTTGAAATAATTTTTGTTTCGAAGTAATTTGGGTTGTGAGTTTCGAAAAACTTGAGTGTCTGGTTCGGTCCGGGCGGGTTTTGAAACAGTTCGGGTTCCGGGTTTCGAAATATTTTATCGGGTCGGGTTCGGGTTTCGAAAAATGGTCGACCCGCTCATCGACGCTAATTCGATTTTGTTCGGCAATCTTCTCTGATTTTCTCCAAGTTTTTTTTCCTTAAGATGCAAGTTTTAGCGTACACCACATGCCTAAATAAATATAGCATCGGCAAGTGTTGGGCTGAGGCCATCGAATCCACCTTATCGACATAACAAATTATACCCCTCGCACCATATTGTACTATTTAGGACAGATAAAGTACTAACTGTGCGAAAAAAATGTTTGTAAAAGCGACAAATTGCTAACTCTTTAAGTAACTCATTGATCTACCTGAAAGGAAAAACAAAAATTTATCGTTTCGACAACATCGCATAACATGTCGTATATTCTTGAAGTTTGTCGAACAATTAGACAGCGATCTCCCATGGTCGTTGAATCAGTTTCAGTTGAGTGAGTGAAAATATTCCTACAAATTGGATCAAATAAGCAAACCGCCAAAAGAAGTTACAATTAGAGGTGAGCAGGCCGCCCGAAACTCGACTGAAAACCCTACGACGACACGACCTGAATCAGTTTGTCGAGACGGGTTTTTGAATTTATTTCTATGTCGGGTGGGATCGGGCTTTCATTTTCGTTTTGTTTTTTCGAGTCAGGTCGGTTTTGAAAATTTCAACTTACAAAACCCGACCCAACTCAATTATTTTAAAAAACATTTTCAAATTTCATGATTCAAATGAAGAGTTCGGGTTCAAGTCAAGGTTTCGGGTTCGGGTCAGGGTTTCGGATTCGGGTCAGGGTTTCGGGTTCGGGTCAGGGCTTCGGGTTCGGCTCAGGGCTTCGGATTCGGGTCAAGAACTCGGATTCGGTTTGGGTTGGGTTTGAATTTTTCGATTTTGATTCGAGTTCGGTGAGGTTTGAAATTTTCATTTTAGATCGGGTTCGGTTCGGATCCCGTTTGGAAAAAAAAGTCGACCCGCACACCTCTAGTTACAATTAAGACTCAGTGTGCACTACGGGAAGATTATTTTTAACTTCCATAGTATAACCTCCCCACCTTCCCCTCCTACGAGGTGCATACCAAGCCTCATTTAATGCTAAGAAAAATTTACTTGATATAGTCATTCACATGCCACAATCGACTGTTCACCGCCAAAAGGGATAAATAGTAGTAGTTCATTGTCATTGAAAATGCTCCGATTCCATAAAAATAAATGAAACAAGCTTGCAAGCAATTGAATCGTGATTCCATACCCGCACCATGATGCTTTTGTAGGTAAGCGCATGTGAATGTCATGGCAGCTATTTGAATTGATGAAAACAATAGAATGTGCACAATGACAAACTTGTAGTGGCGTTTGTGAGGAATGTTGACGCCGAGAGCTGATATCTAAAGTTTCAATTAAAATGTTCAGCTTGGGGTCCTCCTTTAACCACACAATATGTTAGGGAACATCCGTGAGTGCTCTTTCGAAAAGGGGAAGAAAATGATAAGAAAAATAGGATTCATGACCTGCACAGATGGTCTTCTTATTTCACTAAGACTTCACTAAGACCGTGAAGTTGAAGAATGAAAGTTGGTCATGGCAGTGATCCGTAGCGACAGACCTTGAAAGTGAGTCAGGACTCAGGACAGTTCCATAACTTTCGGTGGAGAAAAAATAGAATAAAAGAAGAAAAGAAGAATAGATAAATAGAAGAAAAAGTTAATGAATTTCGTGGAGTTGTTTAGTCTGAAAGAGAATCGAATCGATAGAGATCAGAAAAATGACAAATAATAAACGCTTCGTTCATTGCTTAAAATGTGTATCTCACCGTTTTTATAAGTAAGGATCGGGGTGGGTCGACCCACAATTTTAGCGGGTCGACCCACACCTGACCCACAGTTGTAGAATTCACAGAAATCGTTTTTCTGTGTGTTCTAAAACTTTGGGTCAGGTGTAGGTCGACCCGCTAAAATTGTGGGTCAGGTGTGGGTCGACCCACTCCGATACTTATTTATAAGAATGTAATGCTCATACAATCTTTCTGTGAACCTCGTAGTTTCGAAGAAACAATGGACTGATTCTAAGCGAGAATTTCGAACAGTTTTCGAAATTTTCGATAATCTTGCCGTACAGACAAAACAATAGAAAAACAATGGTGGCTGGCGTACATCCGAAATGCGCTCTCTTCGTTCGATGATTTTTTAATTCTCTTAAGTGAATCGATCTACTCATAAGATGTCCATTGGAAGTAGAGCATGCGCCACCTGTTTGTCGTTTCTCTGACTGAAAGTCACTATGAGAAAGAGATAGGAACTCTTTTAGCGAATTTTAGAGATTTTTTGCAGCGATTGAAGTTTAGGGGCTGTTCATAAATAACGTCCACGTTTCTCTAACATTTTTGTCCTCCTTACCCCCTTTTTAATTACGTCCAAGTCTGTCCAATGTAAAAAGGAAAAAAAATAGTTTTGTTTTTAAATTTTATCTAAATCCAAGGGTTTTTTAGGTAGTCATGCAGAGAAATGACTGGAAAGAAAGTATTTTCCCTCTGTCGCTCTTCTTTTGACAAATCAGTTTTCGAAATTTGCGACGCCGTTCATTTTTTTCTTGATAGACCCCTCCCTCCGTCGCATTGCTTTTCGTCCGATTCCGCCACATCCCCCTTTTCGATAGACTTTAATCCCACAGAACGTCTGACACCATCTTTTTGGGTATTCGGGTACAAAAAGCAATTTCGATTTTTGAAAGAAGGACATATACCTTCGAAAAGGAAGACACGACTAATGGATGTTCCCCAAGCTAAACTGACCTTACTATCGATCAATGCAATGTCAATGATAAAACTCCACACATGTTTTCGAAAAAAAAGTAAAATCGAAGTTGAAAGTAGTGCCGTGCAGGTCAAATATGTTAAAAGAATGTCCTCGGCTACATCAACCACAGGAATTCCATGCGAATACAATTTATCCGTCGTCAGTTGGATGTACAATAAAATAAAGTAACATCCGTAACTCAATATGGAAATTATCACATCAAGTGGCGTTGCTTGGTACGTGGAATTAGTCAAAGATGTGTCATTTGGTAGACTAAAAGGTGAGTAGCCGAAAAGTTTTGCTACGTTATAAAATGGTCTCACAACATCGTAGAAACTTTCAATTTGCCCAAAAGGTTGCTTTATTATCGTTGCGATGATATTTAGCTTGGATTTATAAAAATTTATCACTGAATTCATAATCACTTCAAATTTTAATTTTCCACTTTATTTGTGTGCGTATCACAATCCACTTCCTTTGCCGAACTGATCGAATAAAAACTCTAAATTACAATCAACAGCAATACACATTTTTAATCGAATTACAAGAGGGTGTGTTTGAATCAACAATTTTTTTTTCGATATCACACAATTTAATTATTATGTTCTAATCATATAATTGAAGTGGAACATGCAAAAAAAGCTTGTCTGTTCCATAATTCTATTAAATGAGATGATATCCTGACAAGCAATCAGCGGAAAAATTATAGTGACTTTAACAATTGTTTACATGCTTGCGTACGGTAAAATGCTTTTTGCAACACTTTTTTTCAGTAACGTTGCACATGCAACGAAAGAAATTTTACGATTGCAACTAACTTCACAGCAAACGTAAACGATTTCTTGTGTAGAATTTGACATATTTCTCCCGTTCCCGTTCTTATTCGAAATCGAAGCAGTAGATTTCTCAGTTAGGGTCGACCATTTCTGATCGATGCACACAGATCAATGGACCCTTTGTGCTACCCAGTCATCATAAAAATCTTTTAAGAAGTCCTGCTAAGGACCTCTCCTCCACACGAAAACCCTTCCACATCGCCTGCCTTGTACAAAAGCCAGCAATCGATTGGACACCTCTTGAACAGTTGCACACCTGGCATATGACCTGAGGTCCTACTTCACGTTCATTTGCAATCAGATGCTACCCTATTCAAGTAACTAGTCCTCGCCACAACGCTGGTGGCGAGTCCAGTCCACGTCTAACCTCACACGTTTTATGGTCTTTCAAAGCTTTCCCGCTCGGGTCTCGACTTACACGGAACGAAGCCACGTGTCACTACTACTCTGCGGCCTGCTATCACTACTCTACCCGTCGACCTTAGCCACCCTGAAGCTCGAAGATGCGCGCATATGGAAATAGTGCCTGCTAGCCCTATCCAAGACTTTCCAAGACTTTCGGTCCACAAGCTGGGCTGGGGACTGCTATGTAGCCCAAAAAATCTTCACTCATTGGCATAATTTCGCTAGCGAGCCATTACCGCGGCAAAAACCTTCGTTCCACGAACCGAGCTGAAGTATCAAAGCAACAACATAGCCACTGAGCCGGACGACAACTAGGAAAAGTACCAGTTCAGCCGTGCAACTGCTCACACAATTTCCGAAATCGATACAAATTCGCCCGATTCACCACTTGCAAAACATAGTTCAGAGCAAATTCGACTCATTTACTTCGGAGCATAGTTGACAGTAAAACACTGCTATTGTATGCATGCCCGTTGAAAACAATCAACGAGCAACTTATTCATGCAAAGCTGTGTTTCGCTGAAATGGTTTGATGTTCGTTTAAAAATTACTTCATCGCTTCGAAAAATACCATGAAGCGGTAGTTTGACCCTGAACTTGAGTTACAGGCACAAACAAAAGTGAAATGATTACCCGCCTTCACACGTTCAAGGCAAACAACAAAACAATTGCTACAATATGTAACAAAAACAAATTGCATATTTGCCATGCGGTTATTGATGTGACTCATTTCACTTCAGATTAACGAGAATAAATCACTATTAGCACAAAACAAACATTTCGGCAATAGCAAAAAACACTGAACACTTTGGCAATTACACAAAATTAAACATTCCGGCCAAGCTTCGATTTATTCATCGTGAGGACAGCCGAGCTTAAGAGCAAGTCACAAAAATGTGAGCTGTCAAATTTGCGATGTTTTTTTTAGAAGAAAATCCTGCGTAAATAGCAAATGATTCAAAATAATAGCTCGTGTACTGTGAGAGGATGGCTCTTACACGAATAATAGATGAAGCAGAATTCAAAAAGTTTGAGTAGGAAGGTCGAAAATTGCTCTGAAAAATCATCGCAATCCGTAGCTGATTTGCGATGTTATTCAGAGCAAATTTGTACCTTCATACTTAAAGTTTTTGAATTCTGGTTTATCTATTTTTTGGGTAAGAGTCATCCTCTCACAGTACATAAACTATAATTTTGAATAGCTCTTCGTTTACGCAGAATTCTGTTCTGAAAAAACATCGCAAATTTGACAGTTCACATTTTTGCCACGTGCTCTTAAGAACGATGTGTACTCGACAAAATTTGATCTGAAAAAACATCGCATTGTATTATGCAGCCGAGTACTTTGCGATGTTTTTTCAGATCAAACTTTGACAGACTCAATAATTATATATTATGATTCAGAGAATCTATAAAGGGATGTGTTATGCAAACAGTAGATGTTTCGGCATTTAAAATTGGTGATCACTGCATAACAAATATGCAATGAAAAAACATCGCCAAACATAGAACTGTCAAAATATCTGAAACGCTCTTTAGACCAGCTGATGCAAAATAGCAGAGACATGATATGACGGCTGTGTTCCCCACATAGATTATAAACCCGATGAAACAAATTGTCATTGTCATTTTATATGGTGACCACGAGGGTGTCACTTACTATAAAAATCTACATCGAAGTTTTTCAATTTCGTGTACATTTTATAGATTTCGTTTTTTAATTTTCAGTTTGTTATAGGATTCGGCAACACCGACAAATTTGCGTTTCATGGCCGAAATCGAGTTACAAATCGATTGTTTCTTCTTCGCAATAATGAATTATGGATGAATAAGTGACATCCCCGTGATGGTGACGAAATGTCAAGTGATGATGACATTTGCCCACATTTGAAGTCCATCTGTGGAACTCAGCCGTAATATCAAGTCTCTGCAAAAACAAAATGAATGATGACTGTATGTTTTGCAGAAAAAGTTGTGGATGAAGAAAAGTAAGATCCGTCGCTTTTGATAGCAGTTTTTGTGCCTTCAGATGTCGTCACATGTAAGAATTTAAGTAATTCGTAGAAATTCCACAAAGGCAAATTGGGAAGTTGAGAAAGCAGAAAAACTATTTTGTTACAAAGGGTTTTTGTTGTGATTTGAATTTATCAAAGATGGCGTACGGGTCTTGTATATTTCGTTCTTTATCAACTTTAAACCATGCATTTGATACCTCTTTATGTACTCCTTTCTCATTGGTCTTATTCAAACGCTTGTGAACAAAAACTCCAGTGTTTCGTCCCTAAAGAAAAACAAAATTGATAAAACTACAATGTTTGTAAGTGTAGACAACCCACATGTTTAGACAGCATGGCGCCACTAGCAACAACCAAAATTGACACGAACGCATAGTATAAATGCCACATAACACTAACAATCACTGTAATGCCATCGACTTTTTTGGTGCCGTCATTATCAAAGTAAAACCAAGTGTCAAGTGAGAACCTCTTATAAAAGGTAAAGATAGAGATCACATGAAATCCAAAATTAACCGTTAATAGGACCATTACCTGGAATTCGATCGAAATTACTTCAAAATGCTATTACATGAGAGTAAAACTTACTTCGAAGGAGAAAACGAAATTTAGAAATTCCACAATATCGCACAGTTTGTCATAAGCTTTTGCTATTTTCGTCACAAAAGATGCATCTACAGCGACCGATTTTCTGAAATTTAAATGCTTATGTTTGTGGATCTAGTACATCTAATCTTTTGAGGAAGTTACAGTCAGGAATTTTTATTCGATTATTCGATTTTTTGCCGCTGGTTTGTTGCAATTTCACTCCATGGAAATGCTCTAGTCGGCAAAGAAATAAGGAGTTCATACAGTAGACTGGTTCTTCGTCTAGTGTGTGAACTCCTTATATGATCGTCGTACAGAACATTTTCATGAAGAAACATTGCAACAAACAGAGGTGTTCATTTCAAACTGGGCAGCCTGGTGCTATGTTAGAGTGGAGAACGAGTACATTTCTATGCATTCGGTTCCAATTCGACATCAGGCTATCTATTTGGGAAGTTTAATTCACCATAACCACCCACACAGCCTAGTGCAGTAACATATGAATCTGTTGGGAGCAAAACTCGGTCTATTTCAACTGTCAAAATGACGTATTTAACGTCAAATATTTAGGTAAATAAGATTTGATCATATTAAGATTAACGAGACAAACATATTGGATTACCCTTCTAAATGCTCGACTATTGTAAAGCTTTGACGTTTAATACGTCATTTTGACAGTTGGAATAGACGGGGGTTTTCCCTCAAGAGATTCATATGGAACACTGTAATCGAAAGTCGGTCTATTCAAACTGTTAAACCGACGTTTTAAACGTCAAACAAGTAAGTAACTTGCCCCTGCAATTTTTTTTTCTCCTCAGAGTGCGTACAGTAATTGAAGACTTCGGAAGAAAAACAAGATAAAGCAATTGAAAGTGAACCTGCTCTCATGTATAATATATGAGAGTACATTCACTTTCAATTGCTTTATCTTGTTTTTCTCCCGAAGTCTTCAATTGTCCGATAAGAGCGCGTACAGCTGTAGCTCGTTAAGATTCACTTATGACGACTTTGATAGATTTTATATGAAAGAAGTGTCAAAAATTTCACCAGTGAAACTTATTGAACCAAAGCTGTACGCGCTCTAAAATTCACTTGTGAATCGTTAAGATATTAATGACACCTCTCAGTAAAAAGTTTTGGATCGGGAAATGTTTGCATCAAATTAAACATTTCTTATTTTAGGGTTTACAATTTTCACTAACTATTTCCCAAGAAAGTTTGAAACCATTTTTCACATCATACACAACACATTTGACACGCTCAGTGAATATTGACAGCTCTCACCAATGATTAACTGAACGAAGAAATAATTGCTGTACGCGCTCTTAAATTTTTCTTTGATAAATTACAATTAACGAAACAAACTTTTTGGACCTTTTTGTAACTGCTCGTTTGCTCAAGGCCATTCTCAACGAAAAGCAAGACATCTATTACCCTCGTAGCGCGCAGCTGGAAATAGTGTGTCTCCTTGGTATCTAGGATACCGGGTAGTTTGGGGGCCTAAAAACCGGATACCGGGAAATCCACTGAGTGATTATTGTTCGGGAAATGAGCGAAGCTCGAGCGGTTCAAATCAATCGCTTCAAAGTGGGAAATGACTAAATATGGAAAATCGCTTCAAAGTAGGAAAAGACTAAAAAATGGGAAATCGCTTCAGGATGGGAAATGACTAAAAAATGGGAAATCGCTTCAAGATGGGAAATGACTGAGAAATTGGAAATCGCTTCAAAGTGGGAAATGACTAAAAATGGGAAATCGCTTCAAGACGGGTAAAAAGTATTAAGGAAAATCTCGCTCGCTCCGCTCGCGATTCATAAATTATTCTTTGTAAAATATTGATAGATATGTCAACCGTTTCGTCAAAAAGTATGAAAAAAAATCTCGCACGCTCCACTTGCAACATTTCAACATTTTGGTCACCCGGAAATAACTTTTGGCCACTGGGAAATCGCATTTTGATCACCAGGAAATCTCAATTTTTCACGTGGAAATCTCGATTCCTCAGTGGAAACTTTTATCGATTTTAGACGGATACCAGGAAATCGGATTTGGATACCGGGAAAAAACATTACTTCCAGTCGCGTCGTAGCGTCGATATCATGAACCAAAGGTAATCTGCTCCAAATGTCAGAATTCTCAAATAATTTATTTTGCTTCAAATAGCAAGTAATGTGCTGCCATCTATTTTCGTTAAGAACTGCCTATACCTTTGACGTTTTAAACGTCATTTTGACATTTCGAATAGACAGATTTTTAATCCCAGCAGATTCAAAACTCATATGTTAGCAAGCGTGGTCTCATGAACACATCTACAAAAATCAATCAAACACTTTCAGTTCACGACAGGGCCAATTTTTGGAAAATCGAATTTCCAAATAATTTCCAAAATTTCCAAAAATTGGAAATTTTGGAAATTATTTAGAAAATTTGGAAATTATTTGGAAAATTTGAAAATTATTTGGAAAATTTGGAAATTATTTGGAAAATCACATTTTCATATTGTGGAAAATGTGGAAATACGATTTTCCACAAATAGGCCCTAGTTCACGAACTGAAAGGTTGACCAATAAACGACCAAAAATCTTTATAGAAAAAACGTGTTGTGACTTACTTTAAAGCGTTGTTAAGCATTGCAATCCTTGAAGTTACTGCAGCCACGCTAAGTAGGTAGTAACTCAATACAGGTACATATCCTCCGGCATAAATGCTAAACACGAGCATGGC
This sequence comes from Pseudolycoriella hygida, assembly GCA_029228625.1. NCBI lineage: Eukaryota > Metazoa > Arthropoda > Insecta > Diptera > Sciaridae > Pseudolycoriella > Pseudolycoriella hygida. The sequence continues at coordinate 23,241,949 of CM055405.1, read as the reverse complement.
AACAAAATAACTTTTTCTATTGTATTTCATGAATCCTCGTTTCAATAGTTCGTAGTACATATGGAAAGTACCTGACATTAGCAGTAATTGCATGAAACAATAGAAAGATACGAACAATAGCAAAGCAATAAAGTGTTTGCGATGAGAAACTTCATATCCATAAGATTTAAACTGAAATATGATATCAGAATTGAAAGACTTGCCATAGGAAATAAAATAATTTTTACCTCTTCATCAATAGCATTCAATTGTTCGAAATTTTTTTGCATCCGTTTCCGTTGAAAAAATATCCGTATTAAGGTTGTCAAAGATGCACAACACGACAATAAAAAAAACACTTTTGTTCCGTACTCAATGCTCTTAACATCATGGTGGTAAAAGCTTTCGAAAGCAAGTTGCACATATATCGTGAACGAGTATGAAAGGAAATTGAATGCAACAAAGAAATAATCGAATCCTTTAACTTTAGGATAATTTCCGTTCAATTGAAACGGTGCAAATCCATAAAATTTGGCCACATAATAAAACGGTGTCACAGATTCGAATATATTTTGCTTTTTCAACCATTTCGTTGAACAAAATATATTCTTGGATCGGCGAATCAATGTTAATGCCATGTGATGCGATATGTCGAGTGGCCACCAATTCTTTTCGAAATGGTCGCTTCGATGAATGCTTCCATCTGGTGCGGCGGTATTATAAACTCAACAAATTTGTAAATAAATTAAAAAAATTGAAATCGATATCCTAATTAATTAGTTAAAAGGTTGGTAGAGCGAAATGTTTGCATTTATTCAACCGATGTTTTGAGTTGCGTAGACTATGACATTTTCATAGCTCTCATATCCAAATATAAATTGTTATGTAGTTGAAATCGTTGTGAAGAAAAAGATGCTTTAAAATGCTTTAGACACAAGATGCGCAATGAGATTAAAGAATTTCACATTTTGAATCCGAAGAAAACGTTTAGAAGTCTAAATCTTTGCTCGTTTTTCCTTTGAAGTTTGAGTTGAGTTAATTACGTTCAATTAAAGAGATAGCATTTTTACGGAAACTTAATCGCATTTCATTCTGAGGTATAACGAAAAATGCGTCTAATGAGTCCTTCCATACGAACGTAACTTGGGAATTAATGTTTCTTCCAATTCAGTAAAACTAAATGTGACGCAAGTCTATTAACTGCTTCTAAAAACAAATACTAATGTCAAGTGAAGCGACCCATAAGCTCTAAGCATTCGAGCTTTTGTAAAAATGTGAGCTGTCAAATTTGCGATGTTTTTTTAAGAGCGTGTCAGATATTTTGACAGTTCTATATTTTGCGATGTTGTTTCATTGCATATTTCTAAGGCAATGATCATCAATTTTAAATTCCGAAACATCTACTGTTTGCATAACACATCCCTTTATAGATTCTCTGAATCAGAATAAATAATTATTGAGTCTAAGTGTCAAAATTTGATCTGAAAAAACATCGCAAAGTACTCGGCTATGCGATGTTTTTTCAGATCAAATTTTGACACTTAGACTCAATAATTATATATTCTGATGCATAGAATCTATAAAGGGATGTGCTATACAAACAACAGATGTTTTGGAATTTAAAATTAATGATCATTGCCTTAGAAATATGCAATGAAACAACATCGCAAAATATAGAACTGTCAAAATATCTGACACGCTCTTAAAACAAAATCCTGCGTAAATAACAAATTATACAAAATTATAGCTTATGTAGTGTGAGAGGATGCTTCCTGCGGAAATAATAGATGAATCAGAATTCAAAAATTTTAAGTATAAAGGTACAAATCTGCTTTGAAATAACATCGCACATGAATTTGGAATGCGATAATTTTTTAAAGACTCTTTCGACCCTAATACTCAAACTTTTTGAATTTTGATTCATCCAGTATATGTGTAAGAGTCCTCCACTCACAGTAAATGAGCTGTAATTTTGAAAAATTTCTTATTTGCACAAGACTCTGTTCTAAAAAAACATCGGAAATTTTACAGTTTACATTTTTATAACGTGCTCTGCAAAAATCTAGACTGTATAATTTGCGATTATAGCTCATGTACTGTTAGAATGTGACTCTTACGCAAATAATAGATGAATCAGAATTCAAAAAGTTTCAGTACGAAGGTCGAAAGTTGACCTGAAACATAATCGCATTCCAAGTTCGTTTACGATGTTATTTCAGAGCAAATTTTTACCTTCATACTTAAACTTTTCGAATTCTGATCCATCTATCATTTGTGTAAGAGTCTTCCTCTCACAGCGCATGAGCTATAAATTAGAATAACTTGTTATTTACGCGGCATTCGCTTTCAAAGAAACATCGCAAATTTGACAGTTCACATTTTTGCATCGTGCTTTTAAGAGCGTGTCAGATATTTCGACAGTTTTATATTTTGCGATGTTTTTTCATTGCATATTTCTAAGGTAAAGTTCATTCTTTATTTTTTATTGTATTATGCAGCCGTGTACTTTGCGATGTTTTTTCAGATCAAATTTTGACACTAAGACTCAATAATTATATATTCTGATTCAGAGAAACTATAAAGGGGTGTGTTATGCAAACAGTAGATGTTTCGGAATTTAAAATTGATGATCATTGCCTTAGAAATATGCAATGAAAAAACATCGCAAAACATAGAACTGTCAATTTTTCTGACACGCTCTTAATGTTAGTTCAAAGTGTTCCAACTTCAATAATGCGGTTGACTCAGGCTCAATTTTTATGCTAATTGATCATGGGTATCCAGGCGTACCATTCATAGTATGGCGGATATAATAATAATAATCCCAATGGCACTGATTAGTCGAGAGCAGCACTGTTAAGTGTCTGGTTCAACTGCCAGGGTATTACACTGAGTAACTGCCGGCTAGTGTGGCACACTAGGGACCACATACTTAACGTGTATTCCGAACCACGCCTTCGATTGAAGGATTATTTCTTTTACGATTTTGTCGCGTACATCTGGCAACACCTAAGCGAGCATCGAACAAAATCGAATCACAACCCTAACGGTATGGAATTTGTCATTATTTTTTTGACGTTTACACACATGGGTGACGTCATACTTCGTTGTGTACTAATTGTATGGCGAATGGAGTAAATAAACGAATTCACAGACAGACGCCCCGGGGATGGATTATCTCAGTGGGGAAAAATTCTGTATAGGATTTTTCTTCAATGAATAGCTTGAAAGTAACGTTCCTAGGCACACCCAGGCTTTATAATTTGGGCAGTTTTGGATTTGGTGCCGCAACGAATCGTACACAGAAGAATGACAAATATGACGTCGCCCATATTTCAATGAATTCTGTGTACAAATATCTGAGTCTAACTTTAGGCGGAGATATAATTAGCTACAGAAGAAATCCTAATGATAAAATGCAGGCGTGCTTCGGAATTCACGTCAAGCATGTGGTCCAAAAAATGCCTGCCGGTAAAACACATTGTAAGCCTAATTTATTTCCGCACCTAGTTAATCGTAGATGGCACTAGGTTTGTCTACAATTTATTGAATTTGGGCCGCTAGGGCGGTCTAAGTGGTTTTTGGTCTTTTGAACATAATTCGAGTAAATCTTTTCCGATTTTCACATTTTTTTTAATCGAAAGGTCTCGGAATGCTCAACAATTTATGGAAGAATTTTTTTTATTTTGACCAAGACCCTCAGACTTAGCTTTTGAGTCTAAGCCCTTAGACTCGGCCAGTACCCTAAAACTGAATCTCTACAAGCGCTATGACTGTATTTTGTAAATCTTTTTTTAACCGACATGTCTATGAAAGCGGAACAATTCATGGAGAAATTTTTTTTTTGGACCATTGGACTCAGCTCGGGTCCTAAAAATGAGTCTCTCCAAGGGCCCTACGGGTTTTTTGTGCATAACTCGAGTAAATCTTTTTGGATATTCAAAAATCTTTTTTTGATTGTCAGTCTTTTGAAATATATTTTTGAACTTTTAGCTAGGGCCATCAAAATAAGTCTCTACCATGGCCCTTCGTGTTTTTTGTGAATAAATCGGATAAATTCTACGCGATTTTCTTGATTCTTTTTCTATTTAACATCACTCAAGAGAAGATCCAGTAAGTCCTTAGGGTCGCATGTGGGGCCAAAAGTGAAGACTAAGGTCATCTCTATCCAAGACTCTAGATCGGTTCTAAGGTCGGCCCTAGCTCAAAATTGTTTTTGAATTTTTTTTCTGAAAATTTCTTTTGCAATTTTCTTTGAATTTTTTTGTTAACATTTTGGTGGCTCAGAAGGGTTTTTTATCCCTTCCTTCGGAAGTGTTTTTCAATATTGCCCTTTCGGCAATTTCTAACCCAATTAAATGCAGACTTTATGATTATAGCACTTGAAATCGCTGAATATAGGTCTATAATATGCCGGTTATAGTCGATTTCCATGCTTCGACGAAGGGTCACAAAAGCGTTATTATGATCCGCTCGACTATAACCAGCGCTATTGTGGTCGACTACGACCATAATCAGCGTTATTACAGTCGACAACGACCATAATCGATGATATTAAAGTCCAGTATACAAACTGCAAAAGGATGCAATTTTTGGCTAGAGCTGAAGGAAAAGATGATGGTTCAGATAACAATAGGAATTTTGACTCAATAGTGATGAGTGTGATGCCATGGATCAAAACAATTAAGAAAAAAAATTCGTTTGATGAATAAGTGAATGGTTTCGTGCAAAATTGGCTTATTATAGGCGCCGCTAATAAACTATCCTATAACACAAGGGCTAAATCACTCGATGATAGTATCGGTACGTGAATAAACCTCGGGCTGAAGCCCTCGGACCTTTCACTCCACCTCGACTATAATCACGCCCATATAGCACTTGTGTTATAATATACTAGTAGAAACGTTCCAGTGAAAGTGTACAGCCTACTATGATCCTCTCATTCTTCGATGGTACGTATGAAAGAGATAAAAGGATGGTCATGTTCATATGGTACGTATGAAAGAGATAAAAGGATGGTCATGTTCATATGAAAAACCCAGTATATTGAGATACGTACGAGTCCCTTGTATTATGTCTAATATACGTTTTGTTACGTTCATGTGGACTGACTTGAAATTTTTGGTGTATATTTAATGAACAAAATGACTCACCTGCTTCACAGTTCCCTTTTCCGAAATCAAATGAATCGCTTTATGAATGATAATTCCAGTTTCGTGGCCCTTTGAGAAAAAGTCGGTCAAACGGATTTTTTTTTTTTTCATTTATTCAAATAAGTACTTTTCGCTTCAACAATGCTCCAACCAAAATAACGGTAGATGGTGGAATTGTGTAGACAGCACTCCAGAGAATACTGAAGCCAATGTCCTCGTACAGAGTATCGTATGACGCTTCCGCTTTAATTTTCGCATAAAAACTGAATATTGTAAAAATCTCGAAACCTAACGTACACGCCATCAAAACCATAATCTGGAAAACAATTTTATGTTCCAAATTATTGTTCGATGAGCATAAAGGAGACTCAAATGTTTCCTACAAAGGAAATTCAGGTGTGCCATCACCTCTTTATAGTAAACATTTCTACTATGGTCAAACACTAACCTGGATCGACATGTACCTATTTAAAGAGTCTACTACATCGCATAATTTGTCATACATTATAGCTAATTTCTTAACGGATTTCGCAGCCAAGTTGGTTGGAATCGACCTCTTCGGAAGTTCTCTAGAACGAGAGTTAAGTCGAAGAACAATTCGGCGAAGAAATCAAACAGCTACTTACTTTATTAAATGGTTCACGTAATTAATCCGACTTAATACTATCAGTAAACTCAAGAAATACGCACCCACGGTCACCGAATATGCTCCACTTCCGTAAATGTACGTAAACCATACTGCAAAATTCACAGACATTGGCTGCGTTTTCATTACCCACCATATCCACACTAACACCGAAATAAAAATAACGCACAAGATGAAACCAAATTGCATCAAAATGTATGAAGTTACGATAACGAAATGCTTTTTATGTGGGATGTTGTATCCACTCCTTTGAAGCTGTCAAAAATCAAGATAAATATAGTGGCAAAAAGAATTTCACGTATTTACTGCCGTCATGAGAAAAAAAAAACTTAGAGAATATCAGTGAAGATTTCGCCGAAAAAACAAAATTAAACAAAAGATTGTCAGTCATTGCTTTGTTTAATTCTGTCGCTAATTTGATTTTTCTCGGCAAAATTCATTGAAAATCTTTGCTGACTTTCTCTAAGTTTTATTTTCGTATGACAGCAGTAACAACTGTAACATGCTGGTGGGTGGTAAACGACACTGTAAATGTTGTAGCAGTAAAAAGGCAATTCCCTTGTCAATAATAATTTTTGCGTCATTTCCCGAGTGAAAATGGCAGTCTCAGTGAGTACTAAAATTGAGCGTACTCACAGCCTCAAATCAGTTTCAATTTCTGAAAAAAACTCAGAAGTACTCAATTTTGCATTTTTTATAAAATCATCATTAATGAGACCAGTGAGTACACTAATTTTAAATTTTTTTTAGACTATTTGAGATCGCTGAGTATGCTTATTTTGAGACTTTTTAGACTGTTGAGCATGCTCAATTGTGAAAAATATTTTTTTAGCCAATGAGACTGTTGAGTGTACTCATTTTCGACAAAAATATCTTTCACAATTTCATTGAGGCTTTTGAGACTGTTGAGCATGCTCAAATATGAAAAATATTTTTTTAAGCCAATGAGACTGTTGAGTGTACTCATTTTCGACAAAAATATCTTTCACAATTTCATTGAGGCTTTTGAGACTGTTGAGCATGCTCAAATATGAAAAATATTTACAGTCTCATTGGCTTAAAAAAATATTTTTCATATTTGAGCATGCTCAACAGTCTCAAAAGCCTCAGTAAAATTGTGAAAAATATTTTTGTCGAAAATGAGTACACTCAACAGTCTCACTGGCTAAAAAAAATATTTTTCACATTTGAGCATGCTCAACAGTCTCAAAAGCCTCAGTAAAATTGTGAAAAATATTTTTGTCGAAAATGAGTACACTCAACAGTCTCATCGGCTAAAAAAATTATTTTTCACATTTGAGCATGCTCAACAGTCTCAAAAGCCTCAGTGAAATTTAGCAACATGAGTTACGTCGTTGGCGGTCCACATGCAAAGTTAAGCATCATTCGGCGCGGTTAGTTGTTAGAGGGGTGACCAGAAAGAGTAAGTAAAAAGAAAAAAAAAACAACTTTCTAATATAATTTCAGATTAATCGCGAATTGTGAAGAAAATAGTACGTGGGGCATCTACGAACAAAATTCAAAAATTCAAAATTAGCATACTCAAGAATCTCAAATAGCATCAAAATGAACAGACTCAACAGTCTGAAATAGTCACAAAATGAGTATACTCAACAGTCTCAAATAGTCTCAAAATGAGCATACTCAACAGTATCAAAATGAACATGCTCAACAGTCTGAAATAGTCTTGAAGTGAGTATACTCAACAGTCTCAAATAGGCTCAAAATGAGTATACTCGACAGTCTCAAATAGTCTAAAAAAACAGTATATTAAACAGTCTCAAAATGAGTATACTCAACAGTCTCGAGTAGTCTCAAAATGAGCATACTCAACAGTCTCAAATAGTCTCAAATAGTCTCAAAGTAGCGTACTCTACAGTCTTGAATATTCTCAAAATTAGTATGCTCAACAGTCTCAAAATGAGCATACTCATCAGCCTCAAACACCAGAAAAATGTCTATTAATTGAGGCAAAAATGAGCATGCTCATCATTTTTAATGATGATGACGGTCTCAAAACAGTCTAAAACGTTCAAAAATACAGTACTCAGTGCCATACACAAAAACAGTCTCAATTTCAGTCTCAAATCGCATGGTTTTTTTTACTCGGGTTGACATTTCTTTCATGAAAAGTGTCATTTTCTTACCTAGAAAAAGTATTAAAATCTGCATAGGAGACGTCCATAAAGTACGTACCTAGAAGATCCTCCCTCATCCTCCTTCTCTCTCCCTCCTTCGCAAAAATATATGGGAAAAATTATTAAAGGGAGGGAACGTACGCCTTTTTCGTAACCACTTCCCCTAAGGGTGTACGGACTTTATGGATGAATCGCGTAATTACATCCGTTCTCTCTAAAATTCGACCGTAACATAATAAACACTTTTAGTCCGCTCGACATTTGAATTTCAATTGAAACTTGAATAATTTGGCACAAGATGGCACTATACGAATATATTGTTTGTGTGCTGATTTTACGCATATACCGTACATAATTACGCATATACCGTACGTCATTACACATATACCGTACGTAATTACGCATATACCGTACGTAATTACGCATATACCGTACGTCATTACACATATACCGTACGTAATTACGCATATACCGTACGTAATTACGCATATACCGTACGTAATTACGCATATACCGTACGTGATTACGCATATATCGTACGAAATTTGCTTGTAACGCAGTGAAAAATTCAAAATTGAACCGCGCTAAAAGCCTCTATTGCACCATTAATAAATACATGGCGAAATTAAATTACGGTCCAACTTTAGAGCGAATGCACCAATAATAAGGGGCCATTTAAATAGTGCGCTAACCAAAAAATACGTGGAAAAAAATGCAGAATGTATTGAGCCATTCTCAAACTACCCCTCCTCCACACTATTTGAATGGCCCATAACTACTTCGAGCAATAAATTGAAACGACTTACCCCGTTATCCACACGATGTAAAACGCTTAAGAGTTTCAGGAAATTTTTCCGAAGCACTATGTTCGCTATCACACTAACTAAGGAAACTGAATTGGTGATGATGTACAAAATTAATCTGGAAATCGTGACAAATACATGTTCCTTCCAACCGCTGTCGACGTCAATGGTACAAAAAATCCACATTATATATGCGTATCCACAGAAGCTTAAAAAAGTTATAATCCAATCGGTAAGATTTGTGACACTGTCCTGAGATAATTGCTGTTGATTCAATTGAAACGGTGCGAAACCGTAGAATTTCGCAACGTAATAAAATGGTTTTATGACTCCGTAAATGTTAGTTACGTTCAGCCAGTTGTAAAAACAACTTTTCCATCTTTGACTCATTTTCACTTTGTGAACCGTAGGCGATAGAGAACATTTACCTACGACGCGAATTTCAAAATTAACGTTACATGAGTTCATTCCATTCAATTTTCATTTGAAATAAAAAAAATTGGAATATCGTTTTCCATTTTGTTTATTTTTACGCTATATCCATTGTCAATATGAAGTAAGGTTTGGTTCATTCAATTTATTTTTCTCATTTTTTTATACAAAAAAAGATATAGGAATATGGAGTTATAGGCTAGGCACGTCTCCACTATACGTTGTAGGATAGGCTAGACAATACAATTCGGTTCAATAAATTGAGCGGATGTGTTGAGGCTGAATGGAAAGTTAAGTGAAGGAGTGTCAGCTATTTTTGGTGAATGCAATGTGCCAGTTCGGGTACAACAGTCTGAGAGGGTGTCTCGCTTCTCAATAGACATGTATGTAATGTGTGACAATCAACTTGATAGTTGACTATCGTCCTGATAATTGACATGGACAAGACAGTTTTTTATTATAAATCGCATGGTTTTTACATTTTGTTGGATTTTGTTTATTCGCCGTAGTTAATTCAATGTTTTTTGTTGTTTTTCGGTTTAAACGTTGCATTCACCCGACAAACAACAAAAAACATCGTTTTTACATTTTCACATCTCATATTAATGATATTCTTAACGCTAGTATTACATTCTTACATCTAAGTGTATTTCATTGATTGGATCTGTCGACATTACGTTGTATTTTATTGTCGGGAGGTCATCATAATGAGAAGTGTTGGTGTTGGGTATTTTGATCGTTCCAATTTTTGAGTGGCCACCATCTATCACACCGTATTATTTATCCCGCCATATTTTCGAGAGTGTTGCATGTCCAACGCAGCGCCATCTATGGAGGATAGTGAGTATAAGTGCCGCCAACAAGATATTGAACTATTAACATTACCCTCAAGGTAGTAGTGAACTATCAAGAGAGTTATCAAGGTAATGGTATGCTGTTAAGATCGACCGATCAATGGTCAAAATTTGAGAAAATTCTTGTTTTGGTAGTATTTACCTATAGAAAACAAATTTTCTACGGCTACTTTACCATCTGTAACTAAAACGTATACGACTCATCAGCGTCTAAAGACCAAGTCTATATCAGCACGTTAAGGACTATGGAAAGTTCTCTTTAATCATCTGAATCGTACGATCAGGTACTTGGTATGGCTTCAACCATTTGAAGGTAAATGAATTGATTGACCGATCGAGGAAATAATTAGCAGAGTCGATCTCGGATTGGGCGCATTTGGAAACTACGATACATATTCAGACGCAACATGAACAACAGTAATAGTTTTAAAATTTTGACCGCAACTGCGTCACTCCATATACAAATATTGGTCGTACATTAATCCCTAGATTAATCTATTATACAAACGACGATCACTCCATCGTTGACTAGCAACATAAGAACATCACAATTGTATTCAATAAACATGTAAAATAGTAATTGTGACTTTAACTTCTACATTGGTGACCCCGACGTGACCTGAACACGCAACCTTCTGATGGGTGATATGGATATTTCATCGTAACCCACATAGCAGCGTGTGTTAATAATCAATAATTTCTAAAACTTTTGAGATTATTCTATACAAAATTTCTATAAGTTTCTAGAATTTTCCAGCGTTATAGGCGCTACCCACATGTGGGCTACGCTAAAAACGTAAGTCAATTTTAGTGTTGACATTATGGTGCCGAAATAAGAATCAATTAATAAGCTGAGGGTCGCCCAAAGAGCAAAGAAAATTAACCAATGAATTCGGGAACAAACGAAGGTCGCAAAGGATAGCGTCTCTCAAATTGCACTGGGCAAGTCATATTGCCAGAATGACCGACGACCGATGGACCAGACACATTATTCAATGGACACCCCAATGCAAAAGACCAGTGGCAAAATTTTAGTGGAGGCCTATGTGGATACAAAATGGTTGAAGAAAAGGAAAAGGAAGAATGTGAAAATACTTACTACTAGGAACGACAAGGAGAGTGGAACGAAAAAATGAAAAAAATGTGTGGACGTTGAACGAGTCATAATGTTAATTTTTCATGCTCCAATAAGATCTGATATTAAAATTCAAATAACAAATTGCATCGAATGCCAATAATTATTTTGAGAATTTTTTTTCTGAAATTTCGCCACAGACCACATGCATACCAATCATACGCTCTGCAAATTCAGCTGTTCATTCTCATTCATTTCCAATTTATATTTATTCTACGTTAATATCAATAGTTTGATCAAAACAAAATTGCGTAACAGTAGTTTGTGTAAACCGCTGTATAAAATTCAAACAATTTTACGCGCCTTATTGATAATGGTAATGAACAGGGTGTAGCGTTTTTGGTGAAGTTTTTTATTTTTGAAGGCCTGACCCCACAAATGCTGTATAATGGTCCCACAAATGTTTTGTAGAAGAACTTTTTTTTGTTAAAATGCGATCTTCCTTTGCCGGTTCTCGAAAAACTCATTTTAGGCTTAGTTCCATGAATTATGGCATAAACATCTAT
>CM055405.1:23191353-23229803 GCA_029228625.1 Pseudolycoriella hygida | reverse complement strand
TTTGAGATTTGAGATTATCTTCTCCTAAAATTTATTTCGAAAAAAATTTTATCTGAAAAAGAGATCAAATTTTTTCGGAGAATTATTTTTTCGGAGAAATATTTTATTCGGGGAAACTTTTTTTCCGGAGAAACATTTTTTTCTCCAGAAATTTTTTTCCGAAGGATTTTTTTTTTGAGATTTGAATTTCTTCTCCTACAATTTTTGGCGGAGAAATTTTTTTGGAGAAGAAAAATGTTTTTTGTATAAAACCTTTTTTGGAGAAAAAAGTTTTTTTGCAGAAAAACGTTTTTGGAAGAAACATTTTTTTGAAGAAAAATTTTTTTCGAAGAAAAATTTTTTTCGAAGAAAAATGTTTTCAAAAAACAAAGTTTTTTCAGCTTCAACAAATGCAAACTTCCAAAGCGGCTGATGTCGAATACAAAAACCTCTTCAAAGGTAAAATGTGACGCAGTCCGTAAGTCCGCTTCCAAAATTAATGATATCGATTGAGGTGACGCTATCGCTGATAATACGCAAAAGTTTGTTTGAATAGAATCTTGTGTTCAAAGTCCACATCCACGCATCCACAAAGTACGTACTTCCTTAGGGGGAAGGAGTATTTCGACGAAAGCGTAAGTTCCATACATTTCATCATTTTTCCCATACTGCGAACGAGGGAGGTGGGGGTCTAAAAATTGTTATTGACCCCTTATCACCCAATGCATTTGTTCGTGACAGATTAATAGACGCATGATGTAAAAAGTATCCCCCACGAACAAATACATAAAGAAATATTGGGGGATGATATAAAAAGGCCCAACTCAGAATTATATTGTCACCAGTGTAGAATGTGAATTTTCCTAATTTTCAAGAAAAAGAATAACATGCGATACGATGGCGCTCCAAGCTTTTCAAATTTGAAAAATAGAAGAAAAATTATATTTTTGAATTTTTACTCGACCAATTTTTACTCAAAACATATAAACGAAATTTGTGGGTGTTTTATACTCCTTAGCCAAATTCTTGTCAGACCAACTTGTCGTCTTCATCTTGTGGAGTAGCTTTTCTGGCAGATAATTTGACGTAGTTAAACCTTTGTGAAGAACGTTTTCCGAAAAAATTGGATCTTGATGCCCGGCACGCGACTTTCGTTCTTCTATTCGAAAGCGCTGGTTAGAGTAAGTCAGATATAGTTTGTTTCTTTCTAATGCTTTAGAATAGAAGAACAAAACTCGACTGCCAGGCATCAAGACCCAATTTTTTCGAAAAACGTTCTTCGCAAACGTTTTTCTTCGTCAAATTATCTGCCAGAAAATCTACTCCTCAAGATGAAAAAAAGGAGTTGGACTGACGAGAATATGACTAGTGTAGATAAACGACTACAGATGTCTATTGTGATGTTTAAACAAGATGCCGAATGTGAGAACCCCTTTGTCTGAATAGAATAGGTTTGGTACATACTAAAGAAAAAGGAGCAATCTGTAGCATAAACTTCCTTGTCTTAATAATGAATTAGTTAACTTACCGCACCATAAAAAGACACAACCCTAAACGTAGCATCATAAAAACAACAAAACAAATTGTTTTCAATTAAGGAAAAATTACAAATCATTAGCAAACAAAACTTAAATGTTCTAAAAGAACTGTCGCCTATCATCATAATGTTGTGACGTACTTATTAATACCTTCACACCCACTTTTACCTGTCATAACTGATATGCCATTCGAATAATAAAACAAACGAATTCGTTTAACTTTTGTGCCCATCCACCGAATATCTTGTTCATGTTTCCGCCAGCAACTAACTTCCACATTACGAACGATTATTAATATTCCAAATTCGTATGCGGGTAGCAAATTCTCTTTCACAACGTCGCATAAGAACAACCGATTTCATATAAAATATAATAAAGCCAACATGAAAAATTTATAACTTCCTTCCAATATGTTAAAGCTTATGTGCGAGTGAGTATTTTAATATCATCATGTTATGTATCACGAAAAGGTGTTACCTTTATTTCCGTAATGTGTATGTGTAATATGTGCTTCAACTAGAAAAGATAAAATCTCTTTTCGCTTCCGGATAATGTGTTACTGGGGAACATTCCTTCGAATGAAGTATTGCGTTCGTCTAGTGAGTAGAGTGTATCCCAGTTCTCACCGACTGGAATGGCTCCGAATAAATTCGGTGTGTGATGATAAGTGGTTGGTATGCTATACGGATGATATTAAGTGTCACAATGGTGTATGCTGTAACGTTGCATGGCTGAACGGGATTTAATGTACAAGGAGTATGCTAGAATCCAATGCTTATTTTTCGTTTCGTTGTACTACAATCGGCATAGTCGTAAAATCTACGTTATGGAGTATGTTTTATGGCAACCTATCCGTTCAAATTAAGTGGAATCTATTCGGGGAATTTGAATAAAACGTTAAGTTGCCGATTGGGAGTTGATCCTTTTTATCAAGTAAATTAAATGAAAAATAAAATTATTTTTATTTAACATTCATGTGGTCGCTTTTATGATTTATTTCAAAATTATTTACCATATCTACACAAACGCCGATTTTGCATCAGAAGCACAACCATTTTCCGCTTAACTCGACAACTTTTTAAACCATAAAACAAAGAGAGGCGAATGAAAAAAAAATGAAAATCGTTTAAAAATTTAAGCTTCTTTGTACGTCTTACGTGTAGAAATGCTGACACCCTCTCTTTTCCAGAAGAAATTGTAAATTGATGGATTTTCACGATGGTTTTATAACATTCTCCTCCATGGCAATGGTAAGAGACATGAGAAATAAAAAAAAAACTCCAACAAATTGAAGGCAAAATTTATTAATGTAAAATGAGATTCGTTCAGATAACTGACCTGTTAGACTGTTAGAATCGCCAACAATTTTCCGTAAATATCAAATTCGGTTTGTTGAAGATTTGTATGCTTCAAGGACACATTTACTGTGATCCGATTTCTCGTATACACGATGGTACACAAATACACCATGAATTTTTTATTCGTCTTTATGGTAGAAAAGAATTCGACAAATAAATGTCTTCCACCTCATTCATTTATACATCAATTCGTTTATTTAAGGTTGGGTATAAAATACATTTCAAAGGAACTCACGAAACCCATGTTTGAGGTGAGTTTATGTTTCTACCGTTATTCATATGTTTGCGTTCAATAGACCGACAAAACTGTGAGTAAAATGGCGGCTTTGCCTGCAAATTTGTTCGAAGTTTCAAACATTTTGATTTTACAGTTACGCAGTGCCGAACTGGCTACCAATCGGCCCATCGGACGTTGCTCTGTACCGGCTCGAAACATTGATTTATGTGGCATAAGCGAGAAGTTTTTTGCCATTGTTCCGATCTGGCAAGACTTGGGAGGGGGGGAGGGTAAAATATTGGGCGGTCTAACGTCGTCTTACACGAAATTTGTTAGATTCAGAATGCGTTAGCGCCGCAGGCTAAACTTTTGAGACGAATGGCCCTTCGGAGTCGAGATATTTAATCAAAAATGGGATACAGCGCTGCCGCCGCGCCGCAGGCGAAATTTTTGAAAAGAATGACCCTTCTTAGACAAGATATTAAATAAAAATGCGATGATTTTTAAATTTTTCAAAAGACAACAAAAAATGTTTTTTTTTTCTTATTTTCGGGCCCTCAAAATTTACGAATACGAAGAAAAAACTCCATTCTCATGTCTGTCCAGACTTGGCTGATGAGATGTGTCATTTTTAAGTATTTTGAGTTATTTTGAAAATATTTAAAAATTATTGAATTTGTTTAAATCTTATCATAGTGGCAACAGTGGCAAAAAACCTATCACATTAGCACAGACATGTGTCAGAAATATTTGGCACGGTATTGTCGGTCGTGGGGGTATAGAAGTGAGTCTCTGTTTTCCAAATGTTGCTGTCATCGGCCGGTCTAACAAATTAGAAATATTTCGATATTGTGCACTTGTGAATGTACCGATGAAGTTCTTGTCCTTTATTTTAAGGCCCATGACTGGTGTGCTAAAATTAGGCGCTCAAATAATATACTTTCGCTGATATCTGTGGACGAAGACGCAGTTTCAAAAAAGTAAGTCAGCATTTCCCTTCCTACATATGTCGTCTTTTAAGAGCAACTAAACTTATTTTTTGGGATTGAACCTAGTCTCAGAAAGACGAGTTTTTGTGCAAATTTAACGATTTTTTTCACTGTTCTAGAGTAGGTTGAATCCCAAAAAATAAGTTTAGTTGCTATTAAAAGGCAACATATTTTCGAAGGGAAATGCTGACTTACTTTTTTGAAACTGCGTCTTTATCCACGGATATTAGCGAAAATATAATATTTGAGCGTCTAAATGTAGACTATATCTTAGCAAACAAGTTATGGGCCTTAAGGATCGGGGTGGGTCGAACCACACCTGACCCACAATTTTAGCGGGTCGACCTACACCTGACCCAAAGTTTTAGAACACACAGAAAAACGATTTCTGTGAATTCTGCAACTGTGGGTCAGGTGTGGGTCGACCCGCTAAAATTTTGGGTGAGGTGTGGGTCGACCCACTCCGATCCTTACTTCATTTGTGAGTTTTGAGGGTCAAAATGAAAATGGCCAACATATAAAAGTAACGTTTACCCTATCAAGTGTGGCAAATAACGTTTCCCCCATTGAGTTTGGAAATAAAACGTTTGCCTGATTTAGTGTGGCTGAGTTAGGGGCCGATTAAGCTAGCGGCCGATCAGGCTCCGCCCATTCGACATCGAAGAATTTGCAGATTAGCGTGCGTACCTAGCATTGCTTTAACCGCACGTCCCCCATGAGCATGGAATTGAGATACGACCAATTACGCGAGTCGTCGAAGTGACTCGACCTATGTGCGGCAGGTTTGCGTAACCCTCCGCGACCTAGGTAGGGCCCGAAATGCTATCATCTATCTACTGTATTTTCGCCAACCTGGCTGCCCAGGAAGGACTAGGGGTGCATTCAGCCATTTCCAAGCGCAAGCTGTTCTGACGCAGTTCATTACGTACCACAGCCCCCGCGTTGCAGCGCCACTAGGCACCTCAACCAAGTACTGGGGCCGGAAGCGGCCATCTCGCATGGCACACTACACCCGGGGGTTTTCAGCCCCGCGGTACGGCATTTACCTTCGGTGAGGGCTTTCGCGGTAAGGCTCTTAACCAGACCTCTTCGGTAGGAATGTACGCAATCATTCCAGGTACCGCTAGACCAGCTCAGGAAACCATGGTGTCACCACTCACCATTGGACCAACGGGTCGAAGCAAGCTAAGACCGTTGGCGACCACCCCTGTGGAACGCCCATTCGACAGTGCGGGCCTGTAGCTTTGCGCAAATAGAACAACCCACTTGTCGGTTTACACTCTCTCGTTTCTATAAAATGTCAAAAGAGTCTCGCGGTGAAGACAGTGATGGCTTTTAAGAACTGGCCAAGAAAAAAATTCGCTCTCACAAAAACGGCTATATCTTTTGAACCGATCAAAAAAATTAAAATTTCTGATTATAGTAGGCTATCGAATATACGTCAGAAACATGTGAAACAGTTACTTCATACAAAATTTGTTTCTCAGTCGCAAAATGTCAAACGAATTGGAAACACGCAAATTGATAATAAAACTTTTCCAAATCCAGATCCAAAATGGAGCTTCAAAAAAATCGTCAAAGAGGTTTGTGTTCGTCGAGAAAAGGTCTAAAGAATTGTTAAACGTTTCAAGGAGGACCTCACTGTTAGCCACAGGGAAGGATCCGGGAGGAAAGAGGGATTTCATAGCCCGAAAAAAGCGAAGAAAGTCGTCAGCCTTTTTCATAGGAATCCTAACCTCTCAGAACGAAAAGTGGCCCAAAAAGTGGGTTGTTCGAAGTCAACCGTTCAAAATATCAAGTGGACTGAAGACATATAAAGTACAAAAAGTTCCAGATAGAAACGCTGTGAAGAATCAAGAAGCGAAAAAAAGAGCAAAGAAATTGAATTCGAATTTCTTTAATAAATTTTCCTGTTGCGTGATGGACGGTGAAACCTACGTCTTGGCCGATTTCTCACAGCTTCCTGGTCAGAAATTTTTTGTTGCACACTCTCGTGGGAATGTCGACGAACAGTTCAGGGTGAAGAAACAAGCAAAGTTTCCTAATAAATTTCTTGTTTGGCAAACAATTTGCTCTTGTGGGAAAAAAAGCAAAATTTTCGTTGGTCAAGGCAGTGTTTACTCAAAGATCTACATCGAAGAATGCTTGAAGAAACGACTTTTACCTTTTTTACGTGAGCATGATGTGTCAACATTCTTCTGGCCAGATTTAGCTTCATGCCACTACACCAATGCCACCAAGAAATGGTGCGAAGTCAACGGGGTGGTTATGGTCCCCAGGGAATCTAATCCACCAAATTGCCCAGAACTCAGGCCAGTCGAGAGATATTGGGCTTTGTCGAAAAGAGAATTGAAGAAGACTAAGAAATCAGCAAAAACAGTAAAAGAATTCCGACAAAAGTGGGAGACAGCATCCCAGAAAGTGACTGAGGCCACCATAAAAAGCTTGATGGAAGAACTTCCAGAAAAAATCAAAAATTTCTGTAAAAATTAATTTTAATTTTTTTTTGCAAAAATCACTTTTATAGATTCGGTCCAGTGGTCCAAAAGATATAGCCGTTTTTGTGAGAGCGAATTTTTTCTTGGCCAGTCCTTAAGTGAATCAGTTTGATGTGTTATGTGAGGAAATGAAACACACTTATGTTATCTATCTTCGCTATAGAGTGAAGAATTGAACATTTACACATCACAGTGTTACTCACTTTGAATTTGAAGACTGATTGATTACTGATTGACTGATTTAAATCACTAAATCGACTTAAAATCGATTGTCAGCCGAATGCGGCCGAATGCGGCCGAATGTTCAATTTTAATTAGGCGAAACTCTAACTTCTTCCAGTAACATTTACGAGAGAAATTGTCTTTAAAGTTATGAAATGTAAGAAACGTACTCGTCAAGACCATCCCCCCCCCCTCCCCCTTAAGAAAGAACGTAATTCATGGATGGCCCTTTAACAGGGTTGACGTATGTAGCCAAATTAGAGAAAATTGCAAAGAGAGTAAAGTTTATGGTCCAAGAAGAGAGAAATGCAATGTGTGTGAAGTTTGTGCCCAGAGCGCAGCGCAAATATTTTCTACCCTAGGGAGGAAAATATTTGCACACCTCTCCATAGGAACGATCATATTTTCGCCCCGCTTTCTATCGAGAAAAATATTTCCGCACCTCGCCTCGTAAGGGACACATCACATGAAAAGAGTTATTTTCGCGCCGCAAATTAGGTGCGAAAATACGAATTTTCGCATAGCAGTTGTGAAAAAGCACACTGATGATTCAAGTTGTCAAAAATTGATAACATTCGATTCTTTCACACGATCGTGCTTTCTACGTTCATGACAATGAAAGATACCATTCTTGTCTTGATATTTTACCAATATTCACACTTATGTATACAAGGCTTCAATTCAATTTTACTGATTGAGTTTAAACTTTTGTCCATTCAAACAAAAGTTTGATTTATAAAACTGTAAAAAAATGTTTCTTTTTTCTGAAAGTTGCTTATGATGTGTCTAGTTTTATAATATAAGTAATTCAATAATAGAGTTTAATAAAGCAGTTCGATAAGTTTCGCTTTTTGCTGAGGCACAGAATGTAAATGGCATTTTTCATTTATAACGGGATACGACCTACAATTTGCACTTGGTACTCAAGAGGTCGCCAAAAATCGAAATTTGAATCAATTTTCTCAAGTCCGCTACCGTTTGAAAGGTAATACTTCTGCAAATTTTTGTTTGTGGCCCGCGAATACGCACCCATGTCAAAACTCATTTTTCGAATCGAAGCTAACTTCATCGAAATTGTAAAATGTAAATACAAATGTCAATACTTCAGCTATTTCAATGTCAATAGCATTGTAGATGCCGCTCATAAATTACGTAACGCAAAAATTGGTATTTTTTGACCTTCTACACCAGTGTCAGTGTCAGCTTTTGTGAAAAAATTTCACGAAATTTCTTGAAATTCGAAGAAACTTTAAAAATTACGTAAAATTACTTGTGTCTGTTGTAATCAAAAGTTAATCTATTTAAACTGTCGAAATGACGTTTCAAACGTCAAAGTTATGAAACAAGCGAGCAGTTGAGCATACGAGGAATATGTATTTCCTTGACAACTGTCAAAGCAAAATTGGCACAATTTTGTCAGAACTGTCATGCTTGCCTGCCCCTTCCCTCCATCCTCTTGCGTTACTTAATTAGTAAACGACCCTCTATGGAATAATGTAAAGTTAGCTGCGAATTTGACAATTCTTCTTCTAGCGTGAAGTTGGCGTTGATTCTCAAATCGAATGCTGACATTTGAATACTAGCTTTCACCCTGGTGTACACACCTGTTAAATACGACGGCTCATTTTTGATAGCAAAAAACGGAATTGGGCAAATTCTTTCATTAGAATTGACTTATTGACAAGGAAAAACACACTCTTAGTTTATCGTCAGGTGGCATACGCAGATGAATTCACCTGTAGATCGGGATCCAAAGAGAGCTCGCCGCACATTCGTATTAGTTTTCTCTAAAGCCGCTTATTTGCATAGCTGAATACGGATCAATATGAAACTAAAGTCGGTGGCGCTATCCATTTTTTTCGTAGCTCAATTGACATAGACATTCTGACGGTCTGTCAAATGGTGTGCATAAATCGACAAGCACACAATTTATCGCTGCTTGACATATTGTGAATTTTGTCAATAAATTTTGTATAGCTTGACATAAGCCGACGCCACACTAAAAGCGTTCATGCCTCTCCCCCCATTCACGTCAATGTTTGAACTTTCAAAAAAAAAAAAAATGTAAAGGCTGTTACACGAGCTGCAGAAGTTCTTCCGCATTGCGTGATACTTCCCTTGTACAGCCCATTTTAAAACTTTGTGTGATGGATTTATGGATGTAGGAAACACTGACTAAGTGCAATTGCACCAAAGAAATTGAATATCCAAAATTCACTTTCCCAGATATCACTCACTGTAGGTCACACTTTGAGCTTTTTTTTATAATAAATGAATCGAAACGAAAGATAAGAAAACAAAAAATGTCCATTTTCCAGTTTTTTACTCAATTCATTAGAACAAATCAATGTGGACAAGTGGAGCCCATGCAATGAAATCCGGGCCCATGCATATCAATGTATGGTGGTCCTCGTTGTGTTTGGTGTGAACTGTGCGAACAAATGCCTGGTCCAGGGCAATGAAATCCAGGTCCATGGAAGTCTAAATATTCTGTTACAACCGGAAGACTAACAACGGGAGCATCATCTTCCCCATGTGGTGGGTGAAAATTCGGATTCTGTATCCATTGAGTGGGATTATTTGGATCTGGTATCCATTGTCTCTGAGAGCTCATTTCCGTCTACGTGCACTACGCGCCTTCACTACAACGGAAAATATTTACTTCTGACAAAATTAGTTTGAGTCAAATTTCTTTTATTCGTCCACATCATTTCTCGTATCAGCTATGATTCGTTTATTGATAAAAAGGGATTACAAGAAAAAAGATAAAATATTTTTACGAATGTTAATTCTACATAATTTTGGTGTCGAATGTTTGTAATCTTGCTTAGTTGAGTTGTTTAGTGTAGAAGTGCCAAAAATTACTCTAAAACAACGTTTAAAGTCGAAGGGTTTATACGAGAAACAACTCAAAACCTGTGAAAAATAAATTGAAATCCAAAATCAGGCAATACTCCCCCACAGTTGGTAGCGTTATCTATTTACTGATAATAGCTGAATACGATTTCAACGTAAAACTATCACCAACAGTCAGTGGTGCCATCATTATACACGCTTTTATTGCGGCATTGGCTCAAGTCACAATTTCATGACGAAAATTGATATGTTTGGTAGCTTATCTACTTCAGCATGAAACTTCGTGATCGTTGACATAAGCCTACGCCGCACTAAATGTATATATTCAGCAGAGCTGAATAAGAATCAACATACAACAATTTTTTCAATTTATTGATGGTGTTTCATCCCCGAAACTCAAGTAGCGACACCTATGTTATTTTCATAGCTGAATTTACGCCTCAACATAGTGGCGCCATCCATGATTTCATAGCTTAAAACGGAATATCATAAAACTAATGTCTTAATCAATTCCATTGAACATTCGGATTTTATTTTCTGTTCGGTGAGTCTGTGAACTACAAGCCAATGGTGACATAAATCAAAATTCTCCCTCTTATTATCTTCATGACCGCCCCCAAATATGTCATTCTAATGACGGCCCTGACAAAACTACAAGCCACATTACCCTCAACTGATTTGTACACAATTCATCGCACCCCAAATACTGCCACAACAACCACCAAACAATTTGTTGAACAAATTTCTATATTTTTATTTCAATAAAATTTTCCGCAAAAACTGAAAGTTGGTAGGTGGAACGCGAAAAGAAAAACCTGGATAATTGCACGAGCGAAATTATTATTAAAATGAAAGGGTGAAGTGTTAAGCTTATAACGAGGAGACGGCAAGCAAAAAAATGCTTTATGGAAAAATTATGCTTAAAAGGGTTCGTTCAATCGTTCGGGCTTATTAAAAAAAACTTTTTCGCTTTGAGATTGTATGACGTGCTTAGGCAAATTTACAGGATAATTTTTTTTTATCTGCAGCAAATGTACGGTACGTTGAAATGGAACTGCGGAACAACCTTTATCTTCAAAAACAATTTCAATTTTATTTGCATAAACGCTATTTAAATAATAGAATTTTTGGTATATTTCTGGGTTTGAAATAGGCATTAAGTCAACAGATAAGCAAAATGTAGGAGGTTGAAATAAAATAATAATCAAATGATTAAATTAAGGAAATGTTAAGAAATATATTTTAGGTTCGATGTAGCGTTTAAATTTTCAATGTAACATCTAAATTTAATTTGCTGGAACCTTAAAACAGACATGTTTTCAAGCCACGTTTTTAGTGCGGCGTCAGCTTATGTCGAAATTTACGAAATGTCAAGTATACTACGCTTGTGAGAACTTACACATTTCAACATGAGATTTCGTATTCTTTGACAAAAGCCGGCGCGACGTCAAACCCAATAAACCAGCTCAATGCTCTGTCTCTAAAACTTTGACACTTACCTCTTTGAGAGATGCATGCAAAAAATAGTTTCAAGGGCCCAACTTGAAAACTAGATATTCAGAGACCCGCACGCATCTCTTAAGTATGTACGAACTCTATCCACTCTTTTAGTGTGGCTCCGGCCTACTAAATTTCATGACGTACTTCATAATGGATACAAAAAACGGTGTGTCAAGTTATGCACTTCATAAATAGCGTGGATAATCACCGCCGTCATGATCTCAGCCCACGAGCATACCTCACATTTTGCTTTTGACATTTCTTCATTATCATCATCAATGATTATCATCAAACTTTATGTGTGAGGTCTTTACGCCCGGTGATCATGGACAACCCTTCTCCTTACCATCGTACCTATCCTGTGCCAAGGAGATGGCTCGTTAGCCCAGTACCTTGAGACACTTTCTATATTTTGACAATTAAAAGCATTTACTCAAGGAGCAAGGCTGCACTATTCCTGGTCTATGCGGATGACTTAGTATAGTGTAAGTGGGTCAAACCGAAGTTTCTGCGCCTAAGCCACTAATGGGCCTGTTGTGCATACATGTTGATGACTTAACTCTATTAGCAGAAAATACCAGTGAAGAATATCGACTGCCTGAATGTCACATGTGAGGAGTACGGGATAACAATAAGTGTCACTAAAACTAAGATTATGAATATCGGCAAATCTCGGAAAAACGTAGACAGGTTTCTGAGTTTAAATATTTAGGAGCCATTTTTCGAAGGAAAGCAAGTTAGTTAGGGAATTTGAGGAAAGGAGGAAAATGGGGAACGCGATGACCAATCAATTGACGTCGCATGTGTTCAACAAGAAGGAATGGTAATGAGCAAATTAACAACACAAATACTTATGAGCTAAATTGTTTGCAACCTAAGCTGTATGACTCCTCCAAATACACGTAGGCCACTCTTTGTTGGGCCCATTGTGCTCTACTCCTATTGTTGATTAAAATTTTTACCTTCACGGTCCAATTAGTCATTTATTTCCTATAATAAAACATAACCAATGACCCGTACGTATCCGAATAGATATGACAAACCGAATAGATGTGGCAAATAGAACAAATCTTGCAAAAAGACTCGAACGTATCTTAATATACTAATAAGCAAACAATCCAACGTTTTATCTTCTTTTATAACTATAAGAATTTCAAAGATCCATAGGAATTACCCAAGGTAATGTCAAAGGCCCTACCGAAGTACATCACAGGGATGGGATTTTTCCCTTAAAACCCTGAAACACGTGTTCTCTAAAATTTTATTCTCTACAACTTTGTCTTTGGAAGCCACTTTCTACCTCTTATAGTTCTAGAGATATGGATCATCTCCCCCAATTCTAGAAGTGGTCATATCCCAGGATTGGGGGATTTTTTCCCAAAAACCTGAGACACGCGTTCGCTAAAATTTTCTTCTTTACAGCTTTGCTTTTGGAAGCAACTTTCTAACTCTTATAATTCTAGAGATGTGGATTATCCCTCCCAATTTTAGAATCGATTGAGGATTGAGGATTGAGGCATTTTTACTAAAAACCCTGAAACACGTGTACACTAAAATTTCATTTGCCCTTGACAGTGAATCTCCATATTGCATAGTTAAGGAAATAAACAAGAAAAACTGTTTTCGTATGGCCAAGAATCTCAATTTCGTCCATTCCTTTGGTCTTAGTGCCCCGACCCCTGACCCGATTCCCACAAAAATGTTTTCCCAATTTTCTGACATTAAATATTTTCATTTGACACCAATATGAGCAATTTCCGTTCTATACTTGCTGAGATATTTGCGAAAAAGCTTCACCGACCCTCGAAAAACCAAATTTTTGGTCACTTCCTCGACCATTTTTCCGGAACCACTTGATCGATTTTGCTCATCTTCGAACTTGAATCATGAGAGGCATGTATCTTTCAGGGAAAAAAAGTTTAGGGTGATCGGTTGAGCCGTTTGGAAAAAAAGTGGAGAAGGACGGACGGACGGACATTTTTTTTATTGTTGATTCCTCATATTTAGACGATAATAAATGCATCCCCCCAACTGCCATGCCACCCCAATTAACCAAATTCTTCTGATTTGGAATTGGAAATTGGAATTCAAAAGGAAAAGCTTCAGAAATCTTATTTTGTTCTTTTGCCTAGGCTTTTCCTGAGGAAGTCCGATTGCCATGGCAGCGCGTGAAGCTTGACTCGACCCAGAATGAGAAGAAACTTGGTGTTCTTTTTGTTACAGCCCACCAAGAATTCTTTCGATTGTCTGCAACTAGTCAAAGGCTCCCACTTATTCTGACTGTTCCATTCCGTTTCTTTCTTCATCAGAGTCCTAATCAGATCCGCGCATATTCTGAGGGGTCGGTTCGACTCCAACCAATTCAGGACTACTTCCACTCCTAGTTCGACTGCTTTTTTGTTTCCCAATATTCCAGAATGTCCCGGTACCCAGGCATGTTGTAGTAAGAGCTGGGTGGACTGCAGATACGCTGAGCATGACCTAGAGGTTTCTGATATTTGGATTCTTAGAAGTATAACAAAGGTGGACAGTGGGACAATCATATCAGGAAGGACGACATTAGGGAAAATATAGGTGTTACGTCAGTCGAAGAGGCGGCCAGGGTTAGTCGTCTGCGATGATACGGGCACATTCAGAGGATGGAGTTTGTTTATTTAGCGTATATTTTTACGGTTAACAACACAATACAAGTTACAATGCAGAAGTTAAGGAACACACTAAAGTCAGACATTGTCACATTAATTTATCACATTATAGGTCCAAGTCAAGTTTCTTTATCCATTCGATTGCGTCAGGGGTTCCATCATGAATTTCATTTAAATTACCTGGGTATGCCCTGAGTGGACATTCTGAAACGATATGATTGGACCCGTACGAAGTACAAGAGGTCCTATACGTTTACTACAAACAATTTTATTGTAACATGGGGTAGATCAAGGTGGGAGTGGGGGGGATGCATCTATTATCGTCTAGAGATGACGAATCAGCAATAAAAAAAATGTCCGTCTGTCTGTCCGTCTCCACTTTTTTTCCAAACGGCTCAACCGATCAGCCTAAACTTTTTTTTTCCCTGAAAGGTACATGCCTCCCATGATTCAAGTTCGAAGATGAGCAAAATCGATCAAGTGGTTCCGGAGATATGGTCGAGGAAGTGACCAAAAACATGGTTTTTCGAGGGTCGGTGAAACTTTTTCGCAAATACCTCAGCAAGCAAAGCACGGAAATTGCCTCGGAAATTGCTCAATTTGGTGTCAAATGAAAGCATTTGATGCCAAAAAACTGAAGAATTTTTTTTGTTGGAATCGGGTCAGGGGTCTGGGCACTGGGAGCCATGGAATGGGTGAAAATAAATTTCTCTGCCCAAAATGATAAGAGATAGTTTTTTTTCAGTATTTGCTTAAATACGCAATACAGAGATTTACTTTCAAAGGCAAAGTTGTAGAGAATCAAATTGTAGCGAACACGTGTCTCAGGATTTTGGGGAGATATGGTCCAATCCCGGTATATGGCCACTTCAATAATTGGGCAGGATGACCCAGATCTCCAGAACTATGAGAGGTAGAAAGTTGCTTCCAAGGACAAAGTTGTAGACAATAAAATTTGAGATAACACGTGTTTCTGGGTTTGAGGGAAAAACGACTTAGTCCTTGGATATAAGCTTTTCTAGATTTGAATGGTCTGAGACGTACTTCGGTAGGTCCTTTGACATCACCTTGGGTAATTTCGATGGATCTTTGAAATTCTTACAGTTATAAAAGAACAGAAAACGTTGGATTGTTTGCTTATTTGTATATTTAGGTACGTTCGAGTCACTTTGCCACATCTATTCTGTTTGTCACATCTATTCTGATACGTACGGGTCTTTGGTTATGTTTCATTATCTGCGTTAAGGCTTCACAGTCACAGCCTGGGTCTTCTATGAAGCCCCATTTATGCAGATCGTACCCACATCTACCATATCCCGTACGAATTCGGTTTAGGGTGATTTATTTTCTGGGTAGAATGAGACCAGGTATTCGTTTGGAGGGGTCTTCAATAAGGTTATTTGAGTCTCGATTCTCATTC
The DNA here is from genome assembly GCA_029228625.1 of Pseudolycoriella hygida. NCBI lineage: Eukaryota > Metazoa > Arthropoda > Insecta > Diptera > Sciaridae > Pseudolycoriella > Pseudolycoriella hygida. Next base: position 23,214,581 of record CM055405.1, on the reverse strand, counting down.
AGCCACTCACTTCGCCAACGGTCTTCCACGTTAAAATTCTCTTCATCAAGCCTCACTGCAGTTTTAAGGGCTGATTTTCTCGACTTGAGTCTATTAACTTGTTTTATTTCCTCGTCCTGATGAATGGGGAGCTGAGCGTTTCGTTTGGTTTTCTGGTACTCCTTCATCAACGTGTTTTGCCTCCGTATGTGAGATGGTGCAATATTCGCGAGGTCTTGCAGGCATTACAGCGGGGTTGACTGAACCGACCCAGTTATCGTTCGAAGGCTTTCGTTTAACTGTGTGTCCATAATGTTGATATGAGCGCTGTTAAGCCATACCGGAGAGCAGTATTCCGCCGTGGAGAAACCTAAGCCAGAGCTGATGTACGTAGGGTCTCGGCATCAGCACCCCAGGTTGCCCCACAGAGCTTGTGGAGGATGTTATTGCGGGACTTGACTTTAGCTGCAGTGTACTCAGAGTGCCTTCTGTACGTTAGTGACCGGTCTAATGTGACACCGAGATATTATGGGTGTGGATTGTGTCTAATTTTTTGACCACAAAACGACAGTTGTAGCTCATAGTTAGCATGCATGTTGGCCAGATGAAATGCTATACATTCGGTTTTAGTTGGGTAGAGTTTTAGTCCCCACTTCTTTAGGTACTTTTCCAATATGGCTAGATCGGCATTAAGTGTCTCATCACATTCCGAGAAACTTCCTGCTTGAGCTTCCAGTGCCAGTACATACATTTTCTACCTGTTGTAGTTGCCATGTCACTAATGTAGATGTTAAATAGGAGCGGGGCGAGTACTGATCTCTGCGGCAAACCGTTGCTAAGAGTACACTTGATACTTTTATCGTTATTAATGTACACAACAAACTCTCTGTCATTTAGCATATCATCGACCAGGCTGATAAACGAATTGCAAGGAATAATTTTAATGAGCTTGTACAGTAGCCCGTGCCTACAAACGGTGTCGTACGCAGATTTCAGTGTCACTTAAACTTGCATCACTACAGTGATTTCGCTCATCTTTGGACGCAAATCATTTCGGGAAATTTACTTTTCAGGAAACAATAGCGTAGGGAAATTGGAAACGAACGGCTGTTTAAGTTTCACATAAAATAAAATCGTGTATGACTCCAGGGTCTACTTTATTTCTAGTTGATGAAAAAAAAACTATCAACTGTATTTAATTGAAGGTTCATAACGATTGAAGGAGTGATTATTAATCGTGCGCATAACTTTAATGCTACCAAAAAAGTTTTATTTTTCATTTTAATTAAAACTTTTCCTTCATTTTCAAATTTTCCATATTATTTGTTGCTTTCTCGGACGACGATGGAACGGGATTTGTTTGCCAGTTTTTCCATAAAAGTTTACTGTTCACAGTTCGGGTCTCGAGTACTCACATAATTCATACGTAAAAATTGACCTTCCGATCTCACTAAATAAACCATGAAACCCTCAAAAACCAAATCAAATTTAACTGGTTGGAGAGATATCTTAACAGTTTCAACCCTTTAAACCCGAAAACTTTAAATGCCGTTTAACACTCTCTTTCACATCTTACACAAATTGAACTTATATCTTAAAACTTAACAATTCTGTCATGGTGTCAAGTACAACAGCTCTGTAACAACGACAACTATTAATTTATTGCTTTGGTAAAATTTTGCTGTATTGGTAATATATGAACCACCCTCACAAACGTTGTTGGTTGTCAAGTACCACTTGGTTTTCACTTTAACTCCGTACGTCTCGTACTTCAGAATGAGTGAAACCATCGGCCTGCATAATAATATACACAAACTTGCAAATTGAAAACTTTTGCTATTTACAAGATTCCGAATATTCCCAAAACGAAACTTTACTTCCAAGTTTAACTTAAGTTTTATCTCTTCATATAAACGTCTGCAAAGCACATCACTGTTATCTATAGAGAATGGTGATGCACACATAGAAACCATTTCACTATATTGCATATGCTGATGATGAATTTCGGTATATTTTTCGTATATTTTCTTATTTATATCTTATACACTTAATGTAATCATGAATGCATAATGTTTTAGATGAATTTCGCGCTTGAGTGTACTCATAAGACGAAATTGTTTGCTGTTTTAGCACACTTAAATCACAGTTCATGCGAAACATTAACTTCAGTTACAAGTTGGTTTCGAAATTCGGCGCTCATTTCGACGGTGGTTGCGCTGTATTCAAACTGAAATCACTACTCGCCCCCGTAAGTGCGAAAAGCATCGACTACGCCGTCAGACAACCATTTGATTTAAATCGGATTTATTTTGTCTGGGGTATAAGCAGGGGGTGACAAACCTTTGTTCTCAAATGTGCAAATTCTATTCAGAGTGAAGTTAGGTGCAGTTGGGATCGTAGCTAACTTCATTACAAACAAATCAGCTGATTTTTTGAATTTATCAATGAAGTCAGCTGATTTTGATAAATTTGTGAATGAGATCAGCTGATTTGTTTGTAATGAAGTTAGCTACGATCCCAACTGCAGCTAACTTCACTCTGAATAGTATTTGCACGGTTCAGAACAAAGGACTGTCACCCCCCTAGGTATAAGCCTGTTGCTGCCAACCAGGGGCATGACAGTTGGCAGCAGTTGCAACCGAATCTAACTTCATTGCAAACAAAATCACCTGATTTTTGAACTTTTTCATGAAGTCAGCTAATTTTAGTAAATTGGTGAATGAAATCTGCTGATTTTTTGCAATGAAGTTAGCTTCAGTCCCAAATGCAACCAACTTCAAGTTGAATGTTACTTGCAAAGATCGAAACAAAAGGCTGTTCAACCCCTACTGCCATCTCAAGACACCGAAGTACAAAAGTACCGAAAAGTATAGACTATTCTTTGGTAACATTCACTAAAGGATTGGAGTGAGTCAACCTACACCTGACCCACAATTTTAGCGGGTCGACCCACACCTGACCCACAGTTGCAGAATTCACAGAAATCGTTTTTCTGTGTATTCTAAAACTTTGGGTCAGGTGTGGGTTGACCTGCTAAAATTGTGGGTCAGTTGTGGGTCGACCCACTCCGATCCTTACATTGATAACCAATCACATTTAGACTTTTAAGTCATGTGACCTCAATCAGTGAATGAATGTAGAAATAAACTCAGATAACCATAAGTGCACATTACAAAAATGTAAACTGTCAAATTTGCGATGTTTTTTTTAGAACGGAATCCTGCGTAAATAACAAATTATTCAAAATTATAGCTCATGTACTGTGAGAGGATGACTCTTACACGAATAATAATTGAATCAGAATTCAAAAAATTTGAGTATGAAGGTTGAAAGTTGCTCTGAAAAATCATCGCATTTCAAGTTCATTTGCGATGTTATTTTAGAGATTTGTACCTTCATATTTAAATTTTTTGAATTCTGATTCATCAAATATTCGCTCAAGAGTCATCCTCTCATGGTACATGAGCTATAATTTTGAATGATTTGTTATTTACGCAGGAAAAAACATCGCAAATTTGATAGTTCACATTCTTGCGACGTGCTCATAAGGTCACGTTTCATAAAAACATTTTAAATAACAATAACTTGCAGAATAAGTATCAGTTTTAACGTTCGATTGTAATAGTGTAGTTTTGGATCAAAAGATGGCGCTCACCATTTCAGTCTTCCATACAGCTTCTTAGTGTAGAGGTGAGCAGACGACAGTAAAGCAAAAAGTGCTATTCGCACCCAGCGGAGAATAGTTTTATTATATCGAAAATAAACTTCTACGAAAAAGTATGTTTCATCTTCGTCAGAACTGTACTGGTAATTGAAAAGTGTTAAAGTCGTCATATAAATGATATGAATCGGATACAAACACTTCGTGAGTGATTTTTGAAGTGGCACTTTGAGTGCTTTAATTTGAAACTCTTTTGCAACGCATAGAGATGATAAAACTTTTTTTTTTATTAACAACGACTCATATCCTGACAGTCACAGTGAAATTCGATGTTTCCATTCTTGTAAAGGATAAAATCTGTCAAATTTGTATAGCTGCCAGATTTGAATTTTGGCTCGAAGTGTTAAAAGTGATTCCTTACACGGACATAAATGTAAAGAATTTTAAAGATCCGCATCATTATTATACGCCATTCTGCTCCCCAAATGTCAAAATTGTCAAATAAGTTAGTCTGCTTGAAATGTCAAGTGTATAGAATGTGCTGCCATCCATTTTCGTTAGGAACTAAATTTCGTTAGGTGCTTAAATTCAAACCTGACAGCTGTCAAAAGTTGACATTTGTACATACTTACATTATTTACGAATAGAAACGATGATGCTCCCATTCGAAATAGTTCGGGCCTGATTTTCATAAAGTTAGGAAAACTTAAGAACGGTACCAAAGTTCAATAATTTACGGCGCATATATTTCCGAAATGAACTGAAATCGCCTTAAAGAAAATTGCTACAACCAATGTTAGTGTATATGGAATGATTGTTGTAAATATTTGATGGTGAACAGCTGAAAAATGAATAATAATATGCTTTCTAGGTATTACAATTAATTAGACGACGCAGTGCTTAAATTTTGTATTTTCACGTGAACCGTAGTGGTTGTAGCGGAAATAATTTTTAAATTATCCGTTGTTTGCAGAGACTTTTTTCCCTGAAATAAGTATACGAAGTCAACGAAATCTTGTAAATGGATTGTAATTTCGACCCTTTGGCATTTGAGACGATAAGAATCTTCGCCGAACTCAAGTTATATAAAAGGTTGATGAAAGGGACACTTTCCATTAATCATCTGAACAGTCAACAACGAGTTTGTAGAGAATTTCGAAAAGAGGGTCAGTTTTCAACACTTTTTTGTTCTTAAGTCAAGAGAAAATAAAGGTGGCGCTGCAGTAGTCAAGTCGGGGGAGGAAGACTGGTGTCAGAAAATGATGTATGGGAAATTTCAAACTTCTCATTACTTTATGGTGTCGGCGGATGCTTTACAACTCAAAATTTAGTGACGAGGGGTAAACAAACAAAACCAGGTTCGAAACGAGGAAAAACCAAAAAAATTGTTTTAAAACAAAAAAAAAACACAAAAACTATAAAAAATCTGAAAAAAAAGGAAAAAAAAACTAAAAAAAAAACTGGAAAAATAATAAAAATAAATAAAAACATAACCAAAGACCCGTACGTATCAGAATAGATGTGACAAACAGAATAGATGTGGCAAAGTGACTCGAACGTACCTAAATATACAAATAAGCAAACAATCCAACGTTTTCTGTTCTTTTATAACTGTAAGAATTTCAAAGAACCATAGAAATTACCCAAGGTAATGTCAAAGGCCCTACCGAAGTACGTCTCAGAACATTCAAATCTAGAAAAGCTAATATCCAAGGACTAAGTCATTTTTCCCCAAAACCCTGAAACACGTGTTCGCTTAAATTTAATTCTCTACAACTTCGCCTTTGGAACTAACTTCCTAACTCTCACAGTTCTGCAGATCCGGGTCATCCTGCCCAATTATGGAAGTGGCCATATACCAGGATTGGGCCATATTTCCCTAAAACCCAGCTACACGTTTTCGCTTAAATATAAGTCTCAACACCTTTGCCTTTGACAGTAAATCTCCATATTGTTAAGGAAATATAGACGAAAAACTGTTTTCGTATATGGCCAAGAATCTCAATTTCGTCCATTCCATTGGTCCAAGTGCCCAGACCCCTGTACCGATTCCCACAAAATTTCTTTCCCAGTTTTGTGACATCAAATGCTATGATTTGACACCAAAATGAGGAATTTCCGTGCTATACTTGCTGAGATATTTGCGAAAAAGCTTCACCGACCCTCGAAAAACCATGTTTTTTGTCACTTCCTCGACCATATCTCCGGAACCATTTTATCGATTATGCTCATCTTCGAACTTGAATCATGAGAGACATGTACCTTTCAGGCTGATCGGTTGAGCCGTTTGGAAAAAAAAGTGGAGACGGACGGACAGACGGACATTTTTTTTATTGCTGATTCGGCATCTCTAGACGATAATAGATGCATCCCCCCACTCCCACCTCGATCTACCCCATGTAACAATAAAATTGTTTGTAGTAAACGTATAGGACCTTTGTACTTCGTACGGGTCCAATAAAAAAACTAAGTAAAAAAAACAGGTTCGAATGAAATGAACGTTTATCCACCGCTCGTTTAGTAACTTGGCACCATCTACATTTAAACACACATAGCTCAAGACCGCAGCCTGCTGTTAAGATGAAAATTATTGTGTTGTAAAGGTTGTAAAGCATTCGCAATGCCATAATCTGTCATTAATTTGCTTCAATTTTTGACATCAGGCTGCCTACTTTGTGCCGTCGAACCATAACAAAGTACGCAGCCTGGTAATTGACAATTAAAGTACAACATGTTGGCCCTAACATTTCCTAATATCTTTGGCCGGTCGAAATAACACTCTTTCACTTATTGCAATTTTCTCAAGGCTGCGTACTTCAGAGTCAAGATCCAGTAGTTTCATGCACTAGATGAAGGATCAATCTTGTTCATGAAATAACTATAATCGCTGGATGTTTTGGAGATTTTCAGAAAAACTGTAACAAAGTGCGCCTTCAATTTGTGAAACAGCACTTTTCGAACAATGTAAATTCGTTGTGGTTTGGATTACAACGATTCGAGGTGTTTCAAGAAGACGTTCGATGGATGTAAATTCGCCACTGGGACATTTGAAGATCGGAATTACGAGTCAGGGAGAAACAAGATGTAATGGACGAAATGGAAACTTAACAAAATAAATTCAACTGTCTAATTTCAGACGATTCGTAAGCACTTATTCCACCTAATTGGGATTTCTCAATTCAGCACTGGAAAACATTTCCGGAATATTTGATGGTGGCTTTCAAACTGTTCGCCGCAATATTCTCTTGTGGAGACTAGAATTTGAAAAGTAACTTTGGGACTTTCGGGAAAGTTGAGTTAACAAGTTAGTGGCAGCAATCCAAAAAACTCTGTTACTAACATCATTTTGTTTAAAATGTAAAAAGTTTCAAATTGAATTGAACTTCGAATTTACACACAAAATTTGTACATACATACCTGTGTCGGTTGTTGCAATGTTTGTCATTCTTTTATTTTATATGGTTGCAAAACAATACATAAGCAGTTTAAATCACAAGAGAGAATAGTTTTGTCAGTTGAAATCAGCTGTAGCTGTCAAAAACTTTCAATGAAAATTAGGTAAGAAATTTTTGTTTTGAATAACAAAAACGGAATATTTACAATACTTTGACAGCCACACCACCCACTGTGATCAAAGTTTAAAGTAGGTTAGTAATACCATTATCGCTATAGTTACTTTGTAAATAATGTAAACTTTGTATTTTGAATAAACAATTTTCGGGAACAAAAAATTTCAAAATACAGTAAAGTAATAGTGCATTACATTCGACCCTGCGAAAGTAATTCACTACATGAGAACACAATTTTGTGATACGAGCCAAACTCACGAATGTTTTTGATCAACAAGCTTTGAAAACGTTATTTTGACGAGTAGAGAGCAGAAGGCGAGGTATGTAACTTCACGAGTAAAAATAACGGTTTCCAAAGCGCGTTGCTCAAAGAAGCAAACGTTTTTACTTCACTAGTGACGACAAGAGGTTTTCTTCACTAGTGAATACAAGAGTTTTGCTACACAAAAATATGAAAGTAGGTAATCCACCGTGGACATGCACAACAGACCCATTAAAGGCTTAAGTCCAGGGGTTAACCCCACCTACTCTAACCTAACCTATTCCGAAAGTTTTGCCTCACAAATGAAAACAAAAGTCTTACCTCAATAGTGAAAACAAAAGTTTTACTTAACTAGTGAGAACAACAGTTTCTACTTTACTAGTGGCGACAAGAGTTTTAATTCAGTAGTAAAGACAAGCTTTTTCCTTCACAAAAAATATCCCAGAAAGACCACACATATTATCTGCCGTGCTAAGGAAAAAACCTTAGTGGAAGAGAGACAAAACATTTTTTATTAGGCCCAGCTTAAAAAATGTTTGTTCTCTCTTCCACTAAGGTTTTTTCCTTAGCACGGCAGATATAACGCATGGTTTTCGTAGGGGGTGAGCATACATGTAATGGATGGGAAAGGCAATAAAATGTTTTAACGTGTACGCACACGGTACGTTGAGTATACGCTGCAGGTTCATTGCTATGTAGATGCAATTTAACATGCTAGGCAGTAATGGTGCGACCTACGTAATGAGCCATTATGGTCCAGTTCATTCAGAATGAACTCTGCTTATTTTTATAAAGAAAAAAAAAACTATCTCCATACCGCGATTTGAACCTAGCACATTCACAGCCTGAGTCTTGTACGCTAACCATTATCCCACGGATTCATGTAACGATCAACGATTAGAAATCAAACACTTAGTTGTAAGGGCATAAACAAGGCTACTCGATTCAAAAAGTTCATATGTCGTTGATTTTGTTTAGAACATAAACAAAATAATTAAATTTTGCCCAAAAGGATTTTGGTGAAACATAATGCACATTGTTCTACGATAGTTCATTCGATATTTAGCCTACTCTAAGAACTCAAATAGTGTACGCTGTATTTCAGGAGTTATTTTTTTTGTTTTCAAAATGTTTAATGTTTGTTTCAAAGACCGAGTGCTACTACGTTAAAGCATAGTACAAGTGAGGTCATGTAAACAGCCTGTAACACAAGGGCGAAGTTTGCAAAATCGAGCCGGCTGTTTACATGACCTCAATTGTAATATACTATTATATTCGTATCATAATGACCATATTATAGTCTAGTTTCATACAAAGTGGGAGGTATATAATAGCCTTATTATGGTCGACTCGACCATAATTTTCATTGTAATCCGACTATAATTTTCGATACGACGACAATTTTCATTATAGTATGACGTCAAATCTCAAAAGAAATAAAAAAAAGCTACGAGTCAAATGGCGAATTATATGCCCAAATGACTTAAATTATCGTATTAACTAAGGGATAAATATCTTGATCATAGTCGCGGTACGTGAATATTCCTCGGGGCATAGTCCCTCGAACATTCACTTCACCTCGACTATAATCGCGCCATTGGTTAATAATATACTATTATTCGATACCAGACGATAAGTATCACATTATCAGCAATTTTTTTAGATGTCAATTCTCATTCACATTTATTCTTAGTATTTATCCGTCTAGGGAGATAAATAACCAGAATATTTACAAATGTTAGATCTATAAGACGGCTGAGAATCGAACACGGAACGTCCAACGATCCAATCAGCGACGCTAACCACTACACCACACAATCTTCGAATATACGTGAACTTTGAATTGTATTCTCCCAGCTAATGTGATTCAATTTAAATCTCAAAGAAAATGTTCTTACTATGTGTGCGTGTGAGAGTGTGTGTAAATCCGTTGACTTCGTTTAGAACGGTTATTCTCAAGTATATAATCGATTGGTTCTCGGCTCCAGAAACAATAATGTGCGGCCAAGGTTTATTTTCCAGTTTTTTCATAAATTTTAAAAGAAAAACATATGCAAGGCAGGAGTACTCATCAATGCGGCAAGCAGAATAGAAATTGCCGAAAGGGCAACATTGAAAAACCCTTTCAAAGCACTGGTGTAAAAACTTCTAAATTAAAAAAAAAATTTTCATTCCTAGGACGAAAAACTGCTGTTTTCCGTCCTATATTGAAACAGAAAATCAATTTTCTGAAACCTCGGAATGAATAATATTGTACGAAACTCGGAAAAATATATGTTTTTGACTAGTGTGGCTTTGCCCACACGTAAATAACTATTTTTGCACTACGGCCGATCTTGGAACAGACCTAGAGCGCTAAGGAGGGGCCTCGGACTCATACTTGCATGAACAAGAAGTTTCGCTCTTTTTTCTCTACGAAACTGCACAAAAAACCTCATCGAGAGAAATATTCATGAAAAACCAACAACTATTCTGTAGTGTCGCTAAGCGTGAGCTGAACGTACACTAAGGACCCTTAGGAGAGGCCTCTGACCCATGCTTCCATGGACAAAAAAAAATTCCTCTTTTTAGACCCGTACGAAGAACGAAGTTCTTCGAAAAGGGGTCTTATGCGTTTACCACGACGTTTGTAACCAGTCGAATTTCGCCCGGAAGTAGGGGGGAACACCGATCATGGTCCTTAGATGACGAATCAGAAATAAAAAAATGTCCGTCCGTCCGTCCGTCTGTTAACACAATAACTCGAGTAAAACCTAACCGATTTTCAAAAACTTTTTTTCCCTAAAAGGTAATCGAAAAATCTTTTATGGAATTGAATCTGGTTACTGTCGGCCCAAGGACCACCGAGCTAGAGCCGTTCAAGTGATTTTTGGTCTTTTGTACATAACTCGAGTAAATATTTTCTGATTTTCAAAATTTTGTTTTTGTTTGAAAAACCTGGGCAAAGCCGACAATTTATGGAAGATACTTTTTTGAATTTGAGTCCTTGGACTTAGTTAGAGCACTAAAATCGAGTCCCTGCTAGGGCTCTATATGTGCTTTTTGTCCCTAACTCGGGTAAATCTTTTCCGATTTTCATAAATGTTCGTTTGTTTGAAATACCCGAGCATAGCCGACAATTGATGGAAGAAACTTTTCTGAATTTGAGTCCTTGGACTTAGCTAGGGCACCACAAACTATGGGCTCTATTTGTTTTTTGTATATAACTCAGGCAAATCTTTTCCAATTTTCATAAATTTTCCTTTGTTTGAAAGACTTGAGCATAGCCGACAATTTGTAAAAGAAACTTTTTTGAATTTGAGTCCTTGGACTTAGCTGGGGCGCTAAAAAGGAGTCTCTGCTAGAGCTCTAAGTGTTTTTTGTACATAACTCGAGTAAATTTTCTCCGATTTTCAAATTTTTTTTTTGTTTGAAAGATCTATGCATGACCGACAGTTTATGAAAGAAACTTTTGTGCTTAGGGCTCAAGTGGGCCATGTCGGTCCAAAGGTCCCTAGCAAAAAAAATTTTTTTTTGCTATGTTGCAGAGGAAATTGAGGGAAACATTTTTGGCTATGGAATTGAGTGTCCGAGGCCTCTACTGAGGACCCTAGGTCAGTACTAAGGCCCAAAAAATGGTTTTTTCTATGTTGTAGAGAAAATTGAGTAGAACATTTTTTTATATTGGGGCGTCAATTTTGTGCCTTCGGAAAGGTTTTTTTACACCGTTTCTTCGGACGGGTTTTTCAATATTGCCCTATCGGCAGTTTCCAATACAAATTAATGTGGACGTAATTTCATACACTTAAAAGTTAAGGCAATATTTACTTAAATACGTTCGAGTCCCTTCGTAGCATGAACTCTGTTTGCCGCATCTATTCTAATACATACGGGTCCCTTCATATGTTTCCTTAACAACACTGCACAAAAAACCTTATCATTTAAAAAATATTCGTGAAAAACCACAAAATATCGAGTAGGGTCGCATAGCGTGAGTTTGGCCCATACTAAGGACACTACAGCCCGAACCACTCAATACATTCTCGCCAATTTAATTTTCGTGATTTTCTGATGTCCACATCTTCCATTCAAAACCTTGAAGAGCGATTTCCTTTCTAATTTCGCAGAGATATAGGTAAAAAAGTTCCACCAACCTTCAAAAAACCATGATTTTTACCACTTTTTTGATCGTAACTACGAAAGTTTTCAACTGATTTTGCTCAAATTCAATCCTGATGTCAATATGTTGATAATATTTCAGGGACAAGAAAAGATTTACCCGATTTATGTAGAAAAAACACGTTGGGCCCTAGTAGAGACTCAGTTTTAGGCCCCTGGCTGAGCCCAAAAGCTTAAAATCAAAAAAGTTTCCATAAGTTGTGAGGAATGCCCAGGCCTTTCAAACAAAAAAATTATAAAAATCGGAGAAGATTTACTCGAGTTATGTACGAGAAACCAGAACCACTTAAGCGGCCCAGATTGTGTCCCAGAAAAAAAGAATTTGAAAATCGGTCAATTTTTACTCAAGTTTTCGAGTCGACAGATAGACGGACGGACAAATTTTTTCTCTCATTCAGACCCCATTTCCTCGAAAAAAATTCTCAAAACTTTTACAAGAAATTTTGCGAGAAAATAGAGATGAGCGAGTCGCCCGAAACTGTAAAAACCTCGAACCGAACTCGGCCTGAACAAGAATTGTTCTTATTGGGTTCACGGGTTTCGGGTTTCGAAAATTTCAATCGGGTCGGGTCGGGTTCGGGTCAGGTCGGGTTCGGGTCAGGTCGGGTTCGGTCCGGGTCGGGTTTCGAAACATTTCGGGTAGCGGGTTTCGGGTTTCGAAAAAAATTTTCGGGTCGGGTTTTGAAAAAAGGTCGACCCGCTCATCTCTAGAGAAAAAGACAAGAACGGAAAAACGCAAACGAATGTGTAAATATTTTGCAGAATTCATAGTTCTGGAATCATTTCAGAAACACAAACAAAAATATAGCAGCAGAAAAATATTGTATTTGTTCGCTCAACATCTTTTCAAACCTACAAGCTTGAAATGATAAAAAATACGTAGCGTCACCTTCATACAACACGTAACATTCTTCACTGTTACGCTATACGTTATGAGTTTAGTTTAGTTTTTACTGTAGAAGACACAAGATGCTTCTAAAATTAATTCTTCTCGTCGCTCTGTTTGGAATTTTTGGGGTAAAATCAATTGGTAAAAGGAATTTCCCATCGATATTCAAACTTTATTTAAGGTCACGAAAGCGGAAAGCAATGTAAGCTTCAGTGTAGAAAAAATCTGGCAAAGCTACAGGAAACAGAGCTTCCGTTCGGACATGAGTGATGATCCAAAGTGGAAGGGCGGTGTACAAAAAACTTTCAATGGATGTAATGCTATTGTTGGGACATTTGCAGGTCGGAATCACAAGTACGGGAGACATTTAATGCGCGCAATGAAAGTTTACTTTACAAAATTGATCGAATTTTCCAATTCAAATTCCACTGTGTTGGCACCAACGGCGACTGCAATATTGAATGTGGTTAGCAAGTACAACAAGCTCGATAAGTCCGGATTTCAAGCCATAAAAGAATTTAGCAAAGTGATGGAAATTGTTGTCGATGGTCTCATCGAACTGGTTAGAGGTCTAGCGGTTCATGTTGGCGACTTGGCTGTGGCGGTTGCCGACATTGTTGGCAGTCTTGGAAGAGTGTTTGTAACTTTTACGAAGGCATTTACTAACGCCGAAACCCCGGAGGACAGAGAGCGAGTTAATTTCGAACCAATTTTCAAAGTCTTTCAAAAATTCATAAATGTAATTGCTATGATTGTCGAATCTATGTTCAAAGATCGCAAATCTCCACCGCCTATTGAAATTGAAGACGCCGTTACCGCTTTAGGTTTGATTTCTAGTTTTTTCCTCCATTCGGTACACGGAATCCATTTATGTGTTCTCGATGTTTACGAAAAAGACCGAATATTCGCAGCAACAGGCACGAACATAGTGATGGACGTAATGGACTATGTGCTCGTAGCAAACACCAATTCGTTGAGGAAAGCCGCTCCATCGTCCAAAAAACGTGGTAAAGGATTCTTAAGCAACATATCCAACTTAACTATGTTCTTAAATTCATCGCTGAAAAACGTTTTCGGAATATTTGAAAGCGGCCTCGATACAGTGCGAAACATACAGAAGCAATTATTCAAAGGTGAATCCTTTGCACTTCTTCCAGATACCAAAATTTTGAAAGGAATTAAACTTTTTTGATGTTGAATAAAAAGAAATAATCAAAAGAACTGTTTCTCACGCTCACATACATGATGTCATCATATTTATACACGTTTTGAACGCGGCGTCGGCTTATGTCAAAGTATATAAAATTGACGTGATTCATAATACATACAGAGACGAAAAATAGCTTGATTGTCACCTCAGGAGCCATTCACAAAGTACGCAAGCGTTCTGCCATACTTGAAAATATTTGCGCACTTTGTAAACGGCCCCTTATGCACTTCAGCATGCTTCGACATAAGCCGATGTCGTACTAAACACGTCGATAGTCTATGTGGTAATCCCAGTCTACATATCATGTAGTTTTTTTCGGGGTAGGGTCGGGAATTCAGTTCTTACAATGTCTACATGGTACGGAAGACAAAAAAATTAGACAAGTATTTTCAGAATCGTACGAAGAACGTAGTGCTTCGAAAATGGGTCCATTGAGTTTGCCACGACGTTTGAAAAAAGTCGATTTGAGAGGGGAGCATAAGTGCCAAATCTGCAAAAAAATTTGTCCGTATGTCCGTCAATACAGTAACTCGAGTAAAACTTAACCGATTTTTAAAAACTTTTTTTTCCCTGAAAGCTAATCGAAAAATCTTTAAAAGAATTGAATCTAGGGGCTGTCGGCCCAAGAACCGCCGAGCTAGGGCCGTTTAAGTGGTTATTGATCTTTTGTGTAATACTCGAGTTATTCCGATTTTCATAAAATTTTTTTGTTTGGCTGACAATTTACTCATGAATTTTTTGATTTTGAGTCCTTGGACTTAGCTAGGGCACTAAAAACGAGTCTCTGCTAGGGCCCTACGTGTTTTTTGTACATAACTCGAGTAAATCTCTTCCGATTTTCAAATATTTTTTTAAATCGCAAAGTCTAGGACTGTCTCACATTTTATGGAAGAAATTTTTTTGATTAGGAGCCCTTGGACTCAGCCGCGACTCTAAAACTGAGTTTCCACTAGGGGCCAACGTGTTTGTTTAAATAAATCGGGCAAATCCTAACCGATTTTGTTGACTCCTTTTTAATTTGTGAGGTAACCGAGTACCGAATTATATTTCAAAACAAATTTGAGCCCGGTATACCTGTGCGTAGGGCTCAAGTAGGCCTTAGGTCGTTCCTAAGGTCAGTTCTAACCAAAAAAACTTTTTTTGCTATGTTGCAGAGCAAATTGAGGGAAAAATTTTTATCTATGAAAGTATGTGTCCGAGGCCTCTGCTTAGGGCCCTAGATTAGGAACGGGTTAGCTCCAGTACGTTACCGGCTTTCCACCAAGAATATGGGTTCGATCCCGGTGAGGACAAAATTCTGCATATGATTTTTCTTCAATTTGTAGCATGAAAGTAACGTTCCTAAGCATACCCAAGCTTCTAAAAATGGGTAGTTGTTGTGTTTGGTGTCCACAACGAACCGTACACAGAAGAAGGACATGTATGACGTCACCCATACACGATGATTTCTGTGTACAAGATATCTGAGTCTATCTTAAGGCGGAGATATAATGAGCACCAGATGAAATCCTATATATGCAGCTACAATATATACGCGTGGTTCGGAAGTCACGTTAAGCATGTGGTCCAACAAACAGATTGATGGTTGCTCACACAAATGCCCTAGAAAAAGGTATTTCAGTTGTGTGTGATACACTACATTTATGGGCTCGTTTAGAATAGGCATAGTTTCGACGGAGGCTAGATGATGTATTGTAATGTCTGGGCCCAAACAGCGAGATTCATTTGGCGTGTACGGCTTGTGCCGGTAGCTAGAATTTGCGTTGTAGTGCGTGGCTCAGACAACGAGGCTTATTCGGCGTACCGGTTACAACTATGCGTTCTGAAATGGGAACATTTAATGTGGGAATCTAACTAAGACAGAATACATTACTAGGTGGAATGATAGAAGAGTATCGAAACAAGGGAACAAGGAACAAAGGGTCATAGTATCTGTGTTTCAAGGCCAGTTGGCCGCTTCGACCAGAAAATCTAGGGCCCTAGATTGGTCCTAAGGTCGACCCTTGACGAAAAAGAATTTTTTTGGCTGTGTTGTAGAGAAAATTGAGGGAATCATTTTTCTCTATGGACGTATATGTCCGAGACATTTTCTTATGGCCCTAGGTCGGCCCTAGTCCAAAAAATGATTTTTCGCTATGTTGTGGAGTAAATTGAGGTGAACATTTTTGTCTATTTGTGCTTTCGGACCGGTGTTCCAATATTGTCATCTAGTCAATTTAATGTGGGCGTACAGATATGCACAATAAGAATGACCCGCTATTTGTAACATCACAGTGTCCTCTATTTCTATGAATCTCCAACTTCTCTCATTTCACCATTTGAAATAACACACGAAATGAGAGAAATGAAAGAATCATAGAAACAGAGAACACGGTTATATTCCAAACAGCGGGCCATTCTTATTGTGCACAGCTGTAATAACAAGTTACTTACGAACGTATTCGAGTCATTTCGTAAAATCAAAAATGTTTGCCACATCTATTGTGATACGAACGGGTCGAACGGTTTCATTTATTTTTTTGTTCATCTTTGTTTCGAACCACCACGTTTGTCATGATCAACAAAATACGTAACGCAACCTTCGATTGTTGAAATATTTGTCTTCTTTTCACTTCATGAGATCTTGATAACAAGTTTAGCTTTTGGAGTATGATATAAAAGAGCACAGAAAAATTTCTAAAGGTAACGTGAATGAAACCGTGCATGTGTCGCTCACGTATTATGTATTGCTCTTATTTAAAGGATGATGCTATTCGCCCGCGCGGGCGATTAGCCAGCTCTATGGGGGAGAGACTATCCGCCCGCGCGGGTGATTAATCAGCCCTATAGGGGAGAGACTATCCGCCCGTGCGGGCGATTAGGCAGCCCTATTGGGGAGAAACTATTCGCCCACGCGGGCGATTAGCCAGCCCTATGGGGGAGAAACTATCCGCGCCGAGCGAAAAGTATAAATACTTCTTCTAAAGTCATCATTTTCACGGGCGGATAGCCAGTCCCCACAGGACTGACTTAAATAATTATCATACTAATTTTGAAGAGCTCGAATCGTTCATTCCCACTAATATATATTGCATAGGGGAGTGTTAGCAACGTAATCACCCGGAGAATTATAGCCCTGACGAATGCCAAATTGATAAAAAATTTTCGAAAATCTTCGTGCGGTCCGACCGCAAGCGGTCTACCGCACTCTCGGCGAGTGCCTTCGGCACTCCTCACCGCTGGCAGCTCCATTAGATTGGATAGGGGAGTGTTAGCAACGCCTTCTTTTTAGCAGTAAAGGCTTTTGATGTTTTTTTTCGAAACTTCCTCTTGCATTTGATTTTTTTTCGTGGAGCATAGCTTTTTTTGACCACTTTGACTGAGTCTCGCAGCTGAACCATGCAACCGATTTTCCCAAGTCAGTTGTCATTTTTTCGTTAGGTAAATGCCTTTCATTTGACACCTCACTGCCCCTATTACGACCACTACAAACCGATATTTAGCTGAAGAAGTGCTCCCGTTCTGGGCTGAATCGTCGAAAAATGCCCTACACCTTAAGAGTATGGAATTTTTTCGACCAACATTGTTGACCAGTTTTGTTGCCCTGGATCTCCACTAACTATTGACGGTCAAAAATCAAGTCTACTTTGTCTAACAGTTAAAGTTTCCTAACAAAAAAGTGAGCAGCCACCGAAATTTTAGCCGTTTTCGCTGTCTAGCTCCTTCGGATGAACAAAGTTGTTGGCAATCTAAAAACCTAAGACTTTTGTTCGCCGGCCGAAACTCTGCAACTGCTCCGTAAGTAACTTTTGGAAGATTTCCAATTTTGACCCAAAATTCCTTATTTCACAACAATATCATAGACCGGACCAAGTTTTCTCCACGTTTCAGACCATCACCAAAAACATATAAAAAAAGTATTTTTTTTTGGTTTTCGATGGTAAAATCGTTACCTACTGACAGACATTGAGTTTTTATAATAGGTAATAATTCGCTGACGAATAGTCTCTCCCCCATAGGGCTGGCTAATCGTCCGCGCGGGCGGAGAGTCTCTCCCCCATAGGGCTGGCTAATCGCCCGCGCGGGCGAAAAGTCTCACCCCCATAGGGCTGGCTAATCGCCCGCGCAGGCGAATAGTCACTCCGCTATTTAAATGCATACGACGCAGACGCATTATATACGCAAAACGTCGGTAAGTGTTGCCTTAAAGGCGTAAAAGGTCTTTCAATGACCAAGATTTAATGAAGAACTTTGTACTTTTGCGCAGGTTTTTAACCCCGGGTCACCTTTAGAAATGTTTCTCTGTTCGTATATTGTGACATGCTGCATTAATTATTCCCATCATACGTAATCAATTCCCAAAAATATGATAAAAATCACTTTGCTCTTAATTTCCACCCTAGCATTTACCCAACAAAATCATAGCATAAACCTCCACTTTGCAAACGGATGTTTTCATTAAGAAAATTAGAATAAAAACCAGAAAATAGGAAAACGATAATAAACATAACTGTTAAGGTCCTTTGTGTTGCAGACCGACGAGAAAATCATCATGTTTATAACAATCCATTCCCATTGTACAAAACAATAAAATCACTAAATAACTGAATTACTGTCGTAAAATTCCTGTTCTCTCACAATTTGAAACAATTAAGCGTTTTTCGTTCCCCAAATTTTCCTATAATGACCGAAACAATAACCATTAACTTGTAAGCAAACCAGAAAAGTTTTCATTAAACGATTTCATTTCTTTTATTAGTTTTTCTTTCGTTTGGAAAATTTATATTTTTCGTACTCACATATATTTTCTCCCTAATTTAATTTGCTAGTTATGCGAGAGATTTTTAGAGTACGTATGCTGGAAAATGACTGTAATATGTTAGCTGTGCCGGCCGTCAACTCAATTTGCCTTTGAATTTCAATGTTGCCTACATTTCGGCGTTAAAACATACCGTTTCGTTGCACAAAACAAATCGTTTCGGAAACTTTTAAATTTTCGTTCAGATGAGAGTTGTTGTCTTACTTCCGTTTAAAATAAAGAGAATGTGTGCAGTAGGGCGGTCCGAAAATGTATGAGTGGATTAAATCATTTGATTAAAAGCGTCTATGAATAGGAATTGATTTCAATTGATTTTACCTTCTAAAATAAACATTTAACGAAATCGAAATGTGTTTGTTTTGGCCAAAAACATAAAGTCGTAAGTAGTTTGCACTAAACGGGTGGATTCAATCAACATCACCCCACCCCAGATAATCCACCCTAGATTCTTTGGAAACGGATGGTATTTGCTGCAACCCTTATGTTTCTTCGTGTAAACTGAGCTAAAATATTCTGCTGTTTACTCGAGTGCTCATAAGCGCCGATGCGCTTACACAATTTACAATGAAACAAACCTTTGTGGAATTAGCCACACAAAAAGCTACATTATCTCTTCAGTTTACTTGTTCATTTACCATTGTGACGAAGGTCTGATGAAAACTTAAATTCTTAAATATTCAACACTTGCCTTCCACTGAATCACAGATCAAAAGATTTGTAGAAGTCGTTTATTTCATCTTCCCAAAGAATTGTCTATATTTAAACCAAGAGGATATCGCTCTTTATACTTGTGCATGCAGTGACATATTTTCAACTAAATGCAAATTTGAATTGTTTCAAAGTGGAATAAATATTGTCACTTCAATCCGCACCAAATAAAACAAAATATTTATTTAAATGTGACCAGCTGAGGAACAAACAAACAACCAAATAAAACAAAATTAAACCGGAAACTTTTACTATTATGTATGTGGCATCGTACAGTACAGAGATTTAATCCCTGACAACATAATAAATATAAGATGGGACATAATAACAGAGAGTCCATTAAGTGGTTAAGTAGAATTATGAATGAGAAGTCCATTTCAAATGCAGGGTTTGTTTATTTTCAAACCATAAAACTACTCTAAAAAGCTTCAACTAAGTTTACTTGGAAAAATTGACAAGTAGCACGAGATCTGACCATGAAATAAAGACTGCGGTCGTATGATGTCTGTAGATGAGGAACTAAAGCCATTAAGTGGAAAGTTCTTTATTTATTGTAGACATTCACATACCGAAATTAATTCACACGCTCGACTGAATTTTCAAGAAGAAAAATAGTTATCTACGCATGGAAAAATTTGTTGAATTTTGTCGACTTCTTTGAATACGATTCTAAAAAATTATTAAAATTTTTCCAAAACATAACCAAAGACCCGTACGTATCAAAATAGATGTGGCAAACAGAATAGATGTGGCAAAGATACTCGAACCTATCTAAATATACAAATGAGCAAACAATCCAACGTTTTCTATTCTTTTCATCCATAGAAATCACCCAAGGTAATGTCAAAGGCCCTACCGAAGCACGTCTCAGACCATTTGAATCTAGAAAAGCTTATATCTAACGACTGGGCCATTTTCCCCTAAAACCCTGAAATACGTTTTCTCTAAAATTTGATTCTCTACAACTTTGCCTTTGAAAGCAACCTTCTACCTCTTACAGTTCTAGAGATATGGGTCATCCCTCCTAATTCTAGAAGTGGCCATATCCCAGGATTTTGGCATTTTTTCCCAAAACCCTGCAACACGTGGTCTCTAAAATTGTATTCTCTACAACTATGCCTTTGGAGGCAACTTTCTACCTCTCTTAGTTCTGGAGATTCAGGACATCCTGCCCAATTATGGAAGTGGCCATATACCAGGATTGTGTTATATTTCACCAAAACCCTGAGACACGTGTTCGCTTAAATTTAATTCTCTACAACTTTGCCTTTGACAATAAATCTCCATATTGCATAGTTAAGGAATTATAGACGAAAAACTGTTTTTGTATATGGCCAAGAATCTCAATTTCGTCCATTCTATTGGTCCCAGTGCCCAGACCCTGACCTCTCGTTTCCCCCAAAATGAGGAATTTCCGTGTTATACTTACTGAGATATTTGCGAAAAGGTTTCATCGAACCTTGAAAATTTCATGTCCGGCCTCCACTTCTTCGAACATATCTCCGGAACTACTCAGGGCTGTACCTTTCAGGGCTGTTTAGGCTGATCGGTTGACGGGTTGGAAAAAAATTGGAGACGGACGCACACACTGACGGACACTTTTTTATTCCTGATTCGTCGTCTCTAGACGATAATAGATGCATCCCCCCTCCCACCTCGATCTACCCCATGATACAATAAAATTTTTTGTAGTAAACGTATAGGACCTTTGTACGACGTACGGGTCCAAACACATAAGAAGATAGTAGAGGGGAGACAGAAAGAGATAGCACTCCACGCTGTACACAAAATTTCATTACGAAGTTCATAATATGTCAAGTGACTGAATATCGTGTGATTGTTAGCTTACGCACTTCGTCGTGAAATTTTGTATTGTGAGCGTTCATATTGACATCTGCATTTTTACCGGGTTTTTGGACTCCCTGTCAAGCGGTTTCGGTGATGTGGTCGAAAAGTGACCTAAAACAAGTTTTTTCGTGGGTCGCGGTCGGTGAAACTTTTTCGCACACATCTCAGCAAGTGTAGCACGGAAATTGTTCATTTTGGTGTCAAATGAAAGCATTTGCACTCACAAAACTTGGAATTTTTTTTGTAGGAATCGGGTCAGTGGTCTGTGCCAGGGTCTATCTTAAGGAATTTAAAATTACCAAAATTACTAAAGTTTACTGAAATTTACCAAAAATTACTTAAAATTACCGAAAAGTTACTTGGTAAATTTTGGTAAACTTTAGTAAGTTTTAATAATTTTGATAATTTAAATTGCCTAAAATAGGACCAATGGAATGAACAAAATTAAGTTTCTTTGGTCATATACAAAAGCAGATGGTTTTTCGTCTATATTTGCTCAACTATGCAATATGGAGATTTACAGTCAAAGACAAAGTTGTTGAGAAATTAATTTGAGAGAACTTGTGTTTCAGGGTTTAAGGGAAAAATGCCACATACCTAGGATATGATCACTTGTAGAATTGGGAGGGATGCCTAATATCTCTAGAACTACGGCAGTTAGAAAATTGCTTCCAAAGGCAAAATTAATGAGAATACAATTTTAGAGAACACGTGTTTCAGGGGTTTAGGGAATCATTACTAAGTCCCGGGATAAAGCAACTTCTAGAATTGTGAGGAATGACGCATATCTCTAGAAATTATGCAGTTAGATATTTGCTTCTAAAGGCAAAGTTAGTGAGAATTACATTTTAGAGAAAACTGTTTCAGTATTTCTTGGAGAAACTACGTTGGTTCTATTTGTGATATCAACTGGATCTTAAATCTGACGTACGCAGCCTACTGAAAGTTTCAACTAGCGGAGGAATGTATTTGGGGAGCCTGGAATGAAAAAGTTATATTAGATAATGTTGGAACCAATCATGGACGCGCGGTAGCAATGCGCCAGTGACGCAAGTCCACACACGAACAAAAAATTAAGCAATTTTTTTTTCGTAGACTTCGTAACCATATATACGGCTAAGTTTCGACTTTTTCCCCTTGTGTCGTACCCCCCTGAGACCTAGTTTTTCGGATTCTACATATTTTGATTGAAATCGTCATTTTAAACATTAACATAACCAAAGACCCGTACGTATCAGAATAGATGTGACAAACAGAATAGATGTGACGAAGTGACTCGAACGTACCTAAATATACAAATTAGCAAACAATCCAACGTTTTCTGTTCTATTATAACTGTAAGAATTTCAAAGATCCATAGAAATTACCCAAGGTAATGTCAAAGGCCCTACCGAAGTACGTCTCAGACCATTCAAATCTAGAAAAGCTTATATCCAAGGACTAAGTCGTTTTTCCCTAAAACCCAGAAAAACGTGTTATCTAAAATTTTACTATCTACAACTTTGTTCTTGGAAGCAACTTTCTAAGTCTCGTAGTTCTGGAGATCTGGGTCATCCTGCCCAATTATGGAAGTGGTCATATACCAGGATTGGGCCATATTTTTCCAAAACCCTGAAATACGTGTTCGCTTAAATTTAATTCTCTACAACTTCGCCTTTGGAACCAATTTTCCTACTCTCATGGTTGTGGAGATCTGGGTCATCCTGCCCAATTATGGAAGTGGCCATATACCAGGATTGGACCATATTTCCCCAAAACACTGAAACACTTGTTCGCTTAAATTTAATTCCCTACAACTTTGCCTTTGACAGTAAATCTCCATATAGCATAGTTAAGGAAATATAGACGAAAAACTGTTTTCGTATATGGCCAAGAATCTCAATTTTGTCCATTCCATTGGTTCCAGTGCCCATACCCCTGACCCGATTCCCATAAAAAAATTTTCCCATTTTCATGACATCAAATGCTTTCATTTGACACCAAAATTAGGAATTTCCGTGCGATACTGGCTGAGATATTTGCGAAAAAGTTTCACCGACCCTCGAAAAACCATGTTTTTGGTCACTTCCTCGACCATATCTCCGGAACCACTTGATCGATTTTGCTCATCTTCGAACTTGAATCATGGGAGGCATGTACATTTCAG
>CM055405.1:23169866-23184516 GCA_029228625.1 Pseudolycoriella hygida | reverse complement strand
TAGAGTTTGGTCAGGCGAATTTTTTGGGATCTTAAGAAAATGGCTGCCAGCAGTCAAACCGGCGCCATCTTGAATTTTCCCAAGCAATAAATTAGGTTTTTTTTTGGTTTTCGAATTTTAGCTTCGGAATGACAATATTTAGAGAGTTGGTTTCTTCGGTAAAGTTATAGAGTTTGGTCAGGAGAATTTTTCGGGATCTTAAGAAAATGGCTGCCAGCGGTCAAACTGGCGCCATCTTGAATTTTCCCAAGCAATAAATTAGATTTTTTTTGGTTTTCGAATTTTAGCTTCGGAATGACAATACTTAGAGAGTTGGTTTCTTTGGTAAAGTTATAGAGTTTGGTCAGGAGAATTTTTTGGGATCTTAAGAAAATGGCTGCCAGCGGTCAAACTGGCGCCATCTTGAATTTTCCCAAGCTTAAGGAAGGTTAAGGAAGACTATTTGAAAAATTGACAAGATTGTACGAATGCTGAATAAAAATATTATAAAATTTAAAAAAAAAAAAAAAATTCCCAGGCAATAAATTAGGTTTTTTTTGGTTTTCGAATTTTAGCTTCGGAATGACAATACTTAGAGAGGTGGTTTCTTCGGGAAAGTTATAGAGTTTGATCAGAAGAATTTTTTGGGATTTTCAGAAATCTGCCAAAGTGACGCCATCTTGGATTTTTGTAAGGTATAAATTATGCTTCTTTGGGTTTTCGATTTTTAGCTCCGGAATGATAACACTTAGACAGTTGGTTTCTTCTAGACAGTTATAGAGTTTCATCAGAAGAATTTTTGGTATCATTAGAAAATGGCTGCCAGCTGTCATAGCAGCGCCATCTCGGATTTTCGTTTATGCTTCTACGGTTTTCGAATTTTAGCTCCGGAATGACGCTACTTAGAGAGACGGTTTCTTCTACAAAGTTATAGAGTTTTATCAGGAGAATTTTTTGGGATCATAAGAAAATGGCTGCCATCTGTTATAGTGGCGTCATCTTGGATTTTCGTTTATGCTTTTTCGGTTTTCGAATTTTAGCTACGGAATGACGCTACTTAGAGAGACGGTTTCTTCTACAGAGTTATAGAGTTTCATCAGGAGAATTTTTTGGAATCATAAGAAAATGGCTGCCATCTGTCATAGCGGCGCCATCTTGGATTTTCATTTATGCTTTTTCGGTTTTCGAATTTTAGCTCCGGAATGACGCTACTTAGAGAGACGGTTTCTTCTAGAAAGTTATAGAGTTTTATCAGGAGAATTTTTTGGTATCAGTAGAAAATGGCTGCCAGCTGTCAAAGTGACGCCATCTTGAATTTTTTGCTATCTTCTGAATTAGAATAGCTAGACAGTTGGTTTCTTCGGGAAAGTTATAGAGATTGGTGAGGAGAATTTTTTTGATGAATAGAAAGTGGGGTCGCCGAGGCGTGGAAGTTGGCCAAAATCGAGGCGAAAGTTTTCGCCAAAAATTTTTTTTCGTCGGAATCGATAGATATTGACTTGCGCATCATTTTGATGAATAGAAAGTGGGGTCGCCGAGGCGCGGAAGTTGGCCAAAATCGAGGCGAAAGTTTTCGCCAAAAAAATTTTTTCGTCGGAATCGATAGATATTGACTTCCGCATCATTTTGATGAATAGAAAGTGGGGTCGCCGAGGCGCGGAAGTTAGCCAAAATTGAGGCGAAAGTTTTCGCCAAAAATTTTTTTTCGTCGGAATCGATAGATTTTGACTTGCGCATCATTTTGATGAATAGAAAGTGGGGTCGCCAAGGCGCGGAAGTTGGTCAAAATCGAGGCGAAAGTTTTCGCCATAAATTTTTTTTCGTTGAAATCGATAGATATTGACTTGCGCATCATTTTGCTGAATAGAAAGTGGGGTCGCCGAGGCGCGGAAGTTGCTCAAAATCGAGGCGAAAGTTTTCGCCAAAAAATTTTTTTCGTCGGAATCGATAGATCGGAGAAAAATTTTTTTGGAGAAAAAACTTTTTAGTATAAAATTTTTTTTGGAGAAAAATTTTTTTCAGAGAAAATTTTTTTCTAAGAAAATTTTCTTTTTTGAGAAATTTTTTTTCAAAAAATAGAAATTTTTTTAACAACTGAAAACTTCCAAAACGACTGATATCACAACAAAAACCTTTTTAAAGGTAAAGTGTGACGCATTCCCTAATGTCTACTTCCAAAATTAATGATATCAGTGGAGGTGACGCTTGCGCTGAAAATACGCATACATTTCCTTGACGACAACGTTACCCTGTGTTCAAAAAATCGCGTCACAAATGCCAGACCCAACGACGAAATAATTTTTCTGTACTTTCAGATTTTACGCTGCAAAAATTTAACACTCGTGTCTTTTTGCGAAGATTGTTTTGAGTTTTAAATTTTTGCGTGTGAAAACTGAAAGTGTTGAAAAATTATTACGCTGGTGGGTCTGGCATTTGTGACGCGATTTTTTGAACACAGGGTAACGTTGTCGTCAAGGAAATGTATGCGTATTTTCGGCGCAAGCGTCACCTCCACTGATATCATTAATTTTGGAAGTAGACATTAGGGACTGCGTCACACTTTACCTTTAAAAAGGTTTTTGTTGTGATGTGATAATTAGAAACATTTTGGAATTCAAACTGTTGCCATTTATTGATCACGAAAACGGGTCATTTCTTCACCAGACATGCGATCGCTTTCGGTTCAAATTCTGTTGAATTGTATGCGGGAAACTTTATTTCGTCAAGTTCTTTACAGTACTTGAGCGTCTAAACGGAGTCGCCCAGCGATTTAAACCAGTAAAACTCAGAGCGAGTATTCTCACTTACGTATTCGTAAGGTTATGAAAGCCATGTACGACTACAAGCAAGTACCGAATTTGTAAGCTACGAACGGCATGAGAATCGACGCGCAGTCTTTTAGAGTGCGTACTGCAATTATTCGTTATGTCAACTTTGACATCTATTATCCGTGGTAACGTCGATATCATGAACTAAAGATCAAACGCGCTCTGCTGACTTGTGGTGTTGCGGCGTTACGAGAACCAACAGGCTGTAACAGATCTGACGGAAAAAAAATCTGACGGGTTGACACCAGGGCCTATTTTTGAAAAATTCCATTTCTAAAATTTCTGAAATTTCTAAAAAAAATTCTAAAATTTCTAAAAAATTTCCAAATTTAAGAAATTTGTTGAATTTTATAATGGCATTCGACTATGATCAGTTCTTTATCAACTTTATTGAATTATTTCAATTATTTGTTCAAAAGTTAACAATTGTGGAAATTTAGCCATCCAAAAGTCGCCGGCTTCGTCGGCTGAGACTTGGCTGAGAATCGTAAATTTTTATATTTTAAAATTTCCGCCGTTGAGGAAACTGTTTGAGAAATTTATCGAGTTGCCTACCACGAAGCCTTATATCTGGCTAGGAATGGATGTGTTAGATATCGTGAATTTTTGTAAATTTGTGAGTTTCGGCCGTTGAAATTTATTTGACTGGAATTGGATGTATTACAATTTGTGAATTCTTATATTTTGGAATTTGGGCCATTAAAAAGCTGTTTGAGGAGTTTATTGAATTGCCTACCGTTAAGACTGAGATTGGACTAGGAATGGATGTGTCAGACATCATCAGATTTTATATTTTACGATTAAGGTCGTTAAGGAGCTGTTTTGAAGAATTTGTTGAATTGCCTGCCGCGAATGCTGAGATTGGAATAGGGATGGATGTCTCAGATATCGTGGATTTGTACGTTTTAAAGTTTGGACCGTTGCAATTTGTTTTGAAGAAGAAGGAATTCGTTAGATTTATGAAGATAATTAGAAAAATTGTAAAGGATTGCTTTTGAGAAAGTGTCTCTCAGTACATTTGAATAGTTTTGAGAGATAGTCCCTGAGGTTGATTAAATGTGTTGTCACTTTGGAAAGGTTTAGTCTCGTTACTTATAGGAAAGTTGTAATTTTTTGATTAAATCACCTGGGTATGCGTGAATCAATTGAATCTTGTTTGAGTCACCTCCAGGAGAACGAGTTTTTAGTGTCACAATAGTTAGATTTAAAGTGGAAAATGAGTTGTTAGTTTCAAAAGCGAAAAGAAGGAGAAATTTTAGTTTGACTTTGGAGTATTATTTTACTGTTGATTACACAAAGGCACGGTTTCATGGTTTGAATTTTATTGCACGAATTGAGGTAAGGGAAATCGAAATGTTATTGTTTTAAAAATTGAGAATAATTAGAGAGTTATTGAAAGTAAAAACAAAGTCTTTGAATTGAGCAAAACCTTGACTAGGGAAACTATTTTGGGGAAGATTCGGGAAGAATTTTTAAAAGGAAATTGAAGTTGAAATGTTAAAACTCTACTGAATTTGTGAGACCAATTGAGCGTAACGGGAAATTAAAATGGAAGATTTTGAAGAGTTTTTATATTTTGGAAGAAAGATTTTGAAAGGATTTGTAGGAAGGATTGTTTTCGATTCTTTGTTTTATGTGGTGTTCAGTACATGATTCTCAATTTAGGACATGTCGGATGAAAATCCACAGAAGAACTCAATGCCGATGCAAGTATCCAACTAATTATTTATTCAAGCTGTTTGGTATGTACTGTCTTGTTGCTACCATTCCCAAGGCCGAAACAGTTTCTCTGCTTCCATGAAAGCTCATCAAAATCACTTAACGTGATGATAGTTTGAAGATTGAGAGTGGGAACAAATCAAGATCCGCATAACCTTCAATTTCTGTTTGTTTTGAATTTCAGTTTTTGCTGTTAAATCTGTTCTTAAGCTTGAAATGGAAGTGTTTGATGAATTTCGAAATGAAAAGTAAATTTTGGAGGAAGTGGCTAAATTTTAACGAATTTTATGATGATTTTTAGAAGGGATTTCGGAAAGAAGGAATTTGTTAGATTTATGTTGGGTTTTGAGAAGGAAAAAAGTTTTAGAGAAGGAAAGGAACTAGTAACGGTTTATGATCGGGATTTATGGATTTTGAATTTTTCTGAATTTCGAAATTTTTGAGTTCTTGAGCATGTTTATACTGTTTGTCTGAGGATATGATGAACTTTGATTTGCATTATTTTTTGTGCAGTTAATGTGAATATTCCGAAAAAATTCTAAAGTTTCTAAAAATTTCTAAAATTTCTAAAAATTTCTAAAATTTCTACAAAGTTTTTGAAGAATAGGCCCTGGTTGACACTGGTTCCATGAAAATTCGGGAAGGCTTTACTGTGGGATTTTACTTGTGCCGACACAATATGTCAATCGTATGTAGCATCCACTAGCCAACGAGCAGGGTCAGCAGCAACATGTAGAGAAATTTCGAAAAGGGCTAAGCACAGGGAAATAGAGAACAATTTTTACTTTTGTCCAATTTCAGTAGAGGCGATAGGTCCTTGGGGTGAAGACTGCAGAAAACTGATAAGCGAAATCGGGAAAAACTCAAATCAGCAACGGACGAGCCGAGGTATAAAAGTTTTCTGGTCCAAAGAATCAGCATTGCTAACCAGAGAGGCAATGCGGCGTCAATACTAGGGCCAATACCCGTAGATATGAACAAATTGGATGAAATTTATTATATAAATGTAATAAAAAAGATTCAACGTTTTACAGGTCGGAATGACGGCTTAGCTCGAGCACCTTTCCTTGACTATAATTGGAATAATAAAATTTGATAAGAAATAAAAAAAAAGATAATGTGCTCTGTCAAAATTCTCAAAAACATTAGTCTGCTTCACATGTCAAGTGTGTAGAATGTGCTGCCATCTGTTTTCCTTAAGAACTGTCATTAGCATTAGCTCACTTCCGCGTCAGAGATAAGTTGGCATCATTGCACCAGATAGAAGTGACACATTGAATGACAGTTGGGTAAGTCATCATATCTGGTGCAGTGGTACCAACTTTCTTTTGTTCCACGCAATAATTGGCTAAGCTTATCCACTTCTTCCAGATCAGAGAGTATTCAAAGAAATGTTACGTTGGTAACCGTGCGACGACATAACATAGCACCTTTCTTGAGAGAATTCGTGATGAAATCCTCTACCATTTAATGCACAGTTTTTGACGTTTCATTCCTTCTTCCTCGAGGCAGGCGTACCAACATATAATTTCTCTGAGAGTACCAAAGTGATTCATGGAAATGCTAAATTGGCACAACTGTACGTTGATAGAATGCGCATGTCGACAGACATATATTTCAAGATAGAGAGTTCTCTCAGTAATGCATGTAATTTGACATGTTGGTTTCATACAAACCAAAATGTCATTCAACAAGCGCATTCTATCCAGGCGTTGCCAACTTAGCACATATCTGAAGTATATCTGCCGTGATGAAAATAGAGAAAAAATATCGTTATGAAAAATTCCATACAAAATCTTTTTCCTCTTTCAGTGGAAGGTTTTTTTCGTTGCAAGGCACATATCCGGTGGTACAAGAATCAGCAAAAAATCAGTTTTACAGAAATTTCAACTCCTTTATCGAAAATCACGACCCTCAGGCGACTTGAAAACCGAGAAAAGAGCATTTTATCATTTCAATTAAAAAATCATGTTTTGCAAATTGAAAAATTATTTTTAAATTCTACTCGATGAAATATCGTTTATCGTTTCAATTTCAAACGAAATTGATGTTAACTTTACACAACATCTTACCACTTGAAAAGTTTATAACAACTAGCAATGTAACGTCTGTGTATATCGGTGGCAAAGTACAAATTTATTCACATTTTGAGTGCAAGCACATAATGATTTGCAATACGGTATTTATGTGTCGTCGTGTTTATAAACAAGTTTAGATTTATTGATGTTCTGTATGTTGACTTACATCGCGACATTTAACTCTTTTCGAACTTAAAAGTAAAAAGCACTTCACTTCTTTTGGAGTTGCACGATAGTCGTTTTATTTTGTATGCATTTGAAATTCAAAAATGGTTTTATTTCCAAAGCATGTCTTGAATTTTGTGTTTTGGTTTCTTGTGGCTAATAACTCAAAGGCTTTAGACTAAACTTAATAAATTTATTTTATTCCACAAATTTTGTCTGGAGACATTTCTCAATGTGAACAGAATATTCCCCAAGAAAACGCAAGAATTCTTCGCTTTAACATACTATCTTACAGGACGGGTATTACAGGAACGGGTTCAACTGATTCTCCCTCGCCCAAGTCGACACCGTTGCCAGGTCTGACTTCAACAGGTTCAAGTCATGATCGATTTTATCCCTTTTAATAGATTTGTAAAGCTGAAAATCATCCGCAAACAGATGACTAGTACAATTACTTAGTTAACTCGGAAGGTCATTGATGCATGCGGAGAAGAGCAGGGGGCCAAGCACCGAGCCTTGTGGCACCCCACTCGTAACTGGTAGCATCTTTGACTGAAATCCATTCACAAAAACCGATTGCGAGCGGCCGGAAAAGTAACTGTAAATCATACGCGAGGCATCACTCGAAAAGCCAAATTTGTTTTATAACTTTTATAGCAAGAGCCTACACCGAGTCAAACGCTTTTGAGAAGTCTAGAAGCGGGAGTATAGAGAATGCAATTTTGCTCAAGTTTGATCTGACATCGTCTGTCACTTTCAGGAGTGCGGATACCGTGCTATATCCAGCGCGGAATCCACATTGGAACCTGAACAGAAGACCTCGCTCATCTACATGGTTACCATCTGCTTTTTAAGCACTCTCTCGGAAGCCTTAGATAGAGCAGGCGTATTCTTGTGACGCGGCATGCCTCTTGCCGTCTTCCAAAGTTGGGAGAAGATGGTCTTTGTGATGATGGAATTAAACATGTGGACAACCACGGGTAATATAAGTGGGAGCAGCGTTTTGACGAAGGGGATGGGAATTTGATCCAGACCAAGAGAGATGGATTTTGGGTTTTCTTTCAACATTTTTAAAGTTCTACACTCATTTATCACTGACACCGTTAGTGCGTCCAGCCAGCCGCTATCTGTGATAAATGCCACAACATTAGTCAGGGGAACTTCTCTGAACTCTTCCATGATGAGATAGAAGTCTCCTAAATGCTCCGTCCTCAGGCTTGCTAAAGCTTCTTCAATTGCAATCATCATTAAATCCCATCTTATTGAATTGGTATGATACCATTGGTATCCTAACGAATTGTGCCCCGTCAGCATTCCTATCAATCTCCTGATTCCGCCAACCGCCCTTATTCAGACTTAGCAGAAATCTGGTGGTCCTTAAGTTACGGCCCAACAAGAATTCCTTTGCCTGTCTGAAATTGTGCAGCCTTTCCCATCTTCGCTGGTGCGGCTCAGCGCCGACCTTTCTTCTTGCCAATTCGTCGGCTCTCTCGTTCCCCCGCAACCCCAGATCAAGGAGATGAGGTTATCTCTTTATAAGGTTTTCAGTCTGTCTCGACTGTCGAGTATGGTTACTATTTTTACTTACAAACGTCTTCATATGTGGGTGACCACCACATAAATACTTTTGTTTGAGTTCTAAAGCTTGAGTGAGCCTAGCGCTGTTCCATGTCATCAATTAATTACAGAAAAATTCTATACATCACGGGGATCGAACCCGGGTTTTCTGCGTGGAAGGCGAGTATGTTACCACTACACCATCCCTTCCCCTCGGTAATCGAAAAAGTGGTTAGGGATGAGCGTAGTCTGGAACTGCCGAAGATATGGCTGAAGATAGCCTAACCAACACAAACACACTTTTTCGATGTGATATTCTGTGCACGTTAAAGTGTAAAAAAATCCACACTGGCCGACGCGAAGCGGCGGGACTTTGTTCATTTTATTTCCAGAATGTTACAGTAACGGACTTAAAAGATTGTGCAACATTTCATTTTACTTGTAAAATTTACTCCTGAAATGAAAAGTTGCACAATCTTATGATTATCCCCTACAGTAGATAATTTACGGCACAATTAATAGTTCTATTGAATCACACTTAATGGACATTTTTTGCACATTACATTAACTAAATTTTCATTCCGAAAAAAATTTGTGAAACATCCTGCTAGTGTGGATTTACTGTATACTAAACCACTATATAGTGGAAGGGGTTCTGAAGCTTATATTTCCACAATGCAAGCAGGGAGCGATGAATAATCTCATCAATGTGTTGAATGGGGATTGTTGATTCGGTCAAGCGGAGGACCTCGATGTTCTGGGTTCACTACAAGAATTCTAATCTGACCAAGAGATTGTCTAGACTCTACCCTTGTAGCTTCCCCTTCGAAGGAAAACCGACTCTTGCTTAATCACTGCATAATGTTGGGAAAGTTCAAAAACTTAAAGTGAGTCAGCCCACTCAATGTTTTAGTCGTCATTAAAAGCAATTTTAAATTTCCGATTTCAATATTTCTCAAAAACTTTTATAACTTCTTTTTCTTCTCGTTTTCGTATTTTCAATGAAATTAAATTCAAAATCTCATGAAATACGACTAAAAGTTAAATCGTCTGAAAATAATGCAACGCAATTCCAATAACTTTAGCTGTTATGAGAAATAGATTGCAATTTTAAGCTGCTGCAAGTGTATGAGCCAGGCTGTTGTTATTCAATTGTTCAGTCGTCCTACAGTCTACTATAGGATTTGTAGTTTCTAGTAGCGCCCTGAATTGTGACCTGGTGTAAATACTAAATGGACATAAAAAAATACATCTCCCGTAGACGACCGATGCCCCAACGCGCATTTCTCGTCTATCTACCTATCTATCTAACTCTCCGGCGATTTTAAAGTTTGATCTCATGTCTACGGTCGGTCGGTGCAGTTAAAGCAGTTGATAGTGACGGTTACGGGAACGATAATGATTTTATACATAACGTTTCTCATCCCAATCGTCGCCATTGATTGCTGCATTAGCGTTCTCCATGAGTTTACAATAAGTTAACTTGCAAAAATCAGAATATCGTAAAATATGCTCCATTTCATCTTCAGTTTATTCACCTAAGTTTGAATTTATTGATTGGTGAGAGACTTTGGTGTTAAGGTGAGAACACTTGGTTCCTAACTACTTAGCAACTGTTTCAAGTTCCATAAAACTATAAACACAGGTATTTGAATAACCACAGCTTTCTGAATCAAAACTCATTTCTGAAATAAACAAGGGTAGAAACTTCGACAAATCGGGTAATAAATTGGCGATGTGCAACGATGGGTATGAATGCGTAACGGAGGCATAACCAAAAGGTACAAAATGTAATTTAAATAGCACAAATACTTAGAGGGAGAAAATGACATAACCAAGAAGTACAAGAGCACACAGAGTTTAAAGCCATGTGTTTTTTGGGCAACTCGTAAATTGCATCACGCAATTTAAGGTATGGCTTGCACTAAAAAAACGTCCGTTTAGGAAAGAGAGCGCTCCGTATGAGAGATTTGTCATGTAAACGGAGGCGAAATTGAGTCGTTTTCAATTTTTCCTTCGTTTACGTGACAGATTTCTCTAATACGGATGCAAATTGGAGTGCAAACGAAGAACTTTTTTTTTAAACTGCAAATCCAGCCTAAAACTTTAGAGAAAAGTTGCACTCTATCGTATTGCACACTCTCTTGCAAGCAACTGCACAGCCCGTAGCTCACATTTACTATTTCTAAACGCAATCCCCCCGGTTAAAGCTCAGCTTCATTGTTGTGGTCGTAAGATATTGCAAAAAAATTAATCGTCAAGAAAAATCGCCAGAACGTGAAGTATCACAACAAAAACCTCTTAAAAGGTAGAGTGTGACGCAGTCCGTTAGTACGCTTCCAAAATTAATGATATCGCTTGAGGTGCAATATCGATAATACGCAGAAGTTTGTTTGAACAGAATCTTGTGTTCAAAGTTTTAATTTCCTGAAAAATTACAGCGCTGTTTTCAAAACCAAATTACGTTGTGTTAAAAAAATTGCGTCACAAATGCCGGACCCACCAGCGGAATAATTTTTCAACACTTGTATCACCTTAGGTTACCTTCGGAACACTTCCTGTTACCATTGGCTACCTTCAGAACACTTCGGGTCACCTTTGGCTACCTTCGAAACACTTCGTGTCACCTTCGGAACCCTTCGTGTCACCAATTATTCTCACTGATTCATATAACTTTCCTGGAGAAACCTACTGTCTAGATATTCTTATTCAGAATTTAGCAAAAATTCCAAGATGGTGTCACTTTGACAGTTGGCAGCCATTTTCTTAAAATGCTAAAAAATTCTACTGTGCAAACTCGATAAGTTTCTCTAAGTAGTGTCATTCCGGAGCTAAAATTCGATAACTGAAAATGCATAAACGAAAATCCAAGATGGCGCCGTTATGACAGCTCTAAGTGTTATCATTCCGGAGCTAAAATTCGAAAACCCAAAGAAGCATAATTCATACCCAGGGTTGTATTAGCGTCGTTAATCGTTAGCGTCGCTAATAGCAAAGCTAATTTATAATTTTCTCGCTAGCGTTTCGCTAACAGCTAAATTAGCGAGGTTACATTTCGCTATTCGCTAATCACTAATCGCTAAAATGTTATGTATTTTTGTCGTTTTTGAGACTAATTTTTTGTGTCTCTAATCTTCTCCTCTCGGCTTGTTACTCATTAATGAAACAATATAAAGTTATTGGATTTAAAAAAACTCTGCTCTCTCGCTTAATTTCCCTCAACAAATAGGAAATGTGGGCTTATCACGTAAAAGACACAAAAGGTGACGTAAAAATATAGATAAATATTGTTGGCTATCGCAGCGCTGCGATCGAATCTAGTGCAATAATCAAAACTTAACTATCTCAGTTCGCAGCAGCATCACATCTATTCCACTTGATGCAAAGAAAACTACAACGGAGTTTGCTTCTATGCAAGTAGATGCAACGAGAGTCAAAAATGTACTAAATGCCTAACGAATTTGTACTGTATGTACTAGTTTCTTCGATCAAGTTGGCCAACCAGTTCGTGCTACGTAACTCTGTACGTGATAAGCCTATATTCCCTAATAACCAGTCAATGAGTCCACAATTTCAATTACTCGGATCTTTTACTGACATTTTCACTCTCCCAGTTTAGCGAGGATAAGCGGTCGCTAGTAGATGGAATAAATGGAATAAATGGGAATAAATGGAATAAATGGGAATAAATGGAATAAATATTGGAATAAATAGAATAAAAGATAATTTTTTCAACTTCGTCAAAACCTTAAATAGACTGATTTTGATGGCAACGCACACAACAAACCATACTAATGTGTCAAAAAGTGAAAAAACCCACTTTTCAAAACTTAAAAGAATTTTTGTTGAAAATTGGAATAAATGGAATAAATAAATTTATTCCATTTATTCCAAAAAAAATAAAATTTAATCTCAAAATGGTTTAAAGGCTTTATAATTTGGGCAATCCTTTTTTTTTGAACTTATTTGTCTAACTTGTGATGTGTTTGGTTCAGATATTTCGCAAATAAACAAAAAAAATTTTGGGAATAAATGGAATAAAAGAATAAATGGAGTGCGCCACCCCTCGGTTAGCGAATACAACCCTGTTTATACCTAACAAAAATCCAAGATGGCGTCACTTTGGCAGATTTCTGAAAACCCCAAAAAATTCTCCTGATGAAACTCTATAACTTTCCCAAAGAAACCAACTCTCTAGCTATTGTCAAGCTAAAATTCGAAAACTCCAAGCATTACCTGAAAAATCGTCAAAATTGACCACTTTTTCACATGCCACGGCATTTCCAGAATTTTCCCGGAAAAGCGGCCAATGAAATTTTTCATTTGGGACCGAGACTGACATTCTCTGAAAATTTCAGGAAGATCGGCTGTCTAGTTCTCGAGATCGAAAATTATTAATAGATAGAACATAGATAGAAACCGACAGATCAGAAAAAAAGTTTTCATAATGATGAGAATAATAGAAAAATCCATTGGCCATAGAAAAATGTCATTTTCAAACCTCGATATCTCAGCCAATTTTCAACCGATTTTGATGAGTCTGAGCTCGTTGGAAAGCTGCTGCGAGCTTTTTTTTAAAATAATTTGAAGAGGGAGTGGGCCGAGGGGAAATAACTCAAAAGTTCGCCTATATATGGCTCCTGTCCCAAAGATTTTTGGGTTTGTGGACGTTTTTTTGGGGTGTGGGGACTGCGTCACGCCCTCCGCTACCGTTGCGGGCATGATCTCCAGGGAAACCCGCGATATTTCACACTTTGGCGATACTTCATATTTTGGAAACTTTACTTTGGCGTTTCATAGTTAGCGAATGCAATTACCGTACATTTTTTTAAAACCGGTAAACGGTTATACCGAAATTTTTGAGTAAATATACCGGTAGATTATCGGTAGTTTGTATTACACGCAAATCAGTCAAAATGTTCAATTTTAGATAATCAAGTCGACAAATAATCTGCGACGAACGTTGAATCAGGCGTATGAACAATTTGAAAAAGAATGATTCATGATTAACACAGATCGTCCACATATATCGTGTTAAGTTACCATGAAAGCTATGACACTCCAATTTACGAACAAAATTTTATGTACAAATGCCATACCCTGTCACAATTTGTGCACTTTCAATGAAAGTACCTAACCATATGTAGGACGACCATATTTAAGGAAAAACGAATTTCATACAAAAGATGAGATTTACTAAATTATGAGACTCTTCGCACTCAATATTGGTCATTTTACACTCCCCAGTAGCAGGGTTATCCTTTCCAAATCTATGTCTTCAATTTAAGTAATCAATCCTCTTGTATAGTCCGAATTCGAAATCGGACGCCCACACTTCTCAAACCGACCTATGTTTTTGGGTACACTCTGCCCTCCTTCACCAAATTACCTAAATATCCTAAAATAGGACCTCCCTTTTCAGTATTTGATTTGAAAAGCTAGAGACTGAATTCTCATAACATAACTGAACTCGACCGACACATCAAGCCATCAAGCCATTATTGTTGCAGAAAAGTGTAAATATTTTACTGTAAAAATCGGTCCACAAAATTTTATTTACCGGTAATTGGTAATCGCCATAATCGATTTTTACCATTTTTTATTTACCGGTTGCATTCCCTATTCGTAGTGTTTTGCTGGCGTGTTACATTGTAAAGAAAATTGCCAAAAGTGTGAAGAATCGCCAAGAAAAATTGTCAAACTGTGAAATATCGTCAATTTGTGAAGTATCGCCATTTGAGTTTTATTGAGTTAAGTGATATTTCACGGCTGTGTATTTTTTTTCGAAAACCGTTTTCGAAAATGAAACTTTCTTTATTAAGTATCAATAGCTACTTTAGGTTTTCAGCCTCCCTGTCCGTCCGTCCGTCTGTGCACTGCACATTACTGCACCGCACTGCATCTCACTGCGCCTATGTATCTCACTGCGCCTATCTGCACCCAGGGAATCAACTTCTTTGACTTCACTTTATCGCTTCTTTACTATATCCATTAATAATAATAATAATAATAATCTGCCTTACAACCCATGAAGGGTTAGAGGCTAGATCATTATTTACTAGTTTCGCTGTTTGTGGTTCTACTTTTTGAGATCCTTTCATTACCGGGAAGTTTTACTGTGCCAGTGGTAAGCTGTGCGACAAACCTAGTGCCATCTATGAGATTTAACTAGGAGCGAAACTAGTAGGAGTAGAATACCGGCACCTCCCAACAATGCCTTTCACCGGTAAGCCGTACGATGGCACTACACTCAACTTCACTTGACTTGAACGATTCAATCAGTTTTGTTTTGTTTACAAATCTACCAATCGGTACAAATCCGTC
>CM055405.1:23152353-23168264 GCA_029228625.1 Pseudolycoriella hygida | reverse complement strand
AAAGTTCTGGAAAAATCCAAAAATTTCTAAGAAGTTCTGCAAATTTCGGGACATTTCCGGAAAAATCTGCAATCTTTTGGAATTTTCTGGAAAGTTCTGGAAAATTTTAGAGGGTTCTAGAAAATTTTGGAGGCTCTGAAAAGTTCTGCAAAGTTCTTGAAAGTCCTGAAAAGTTCTTGAAACTTTTTGAAAGATGTGAAAACTTCTGATAATTTCTGTGAAGTTCTAGAATATTCAGGAAATGTTTTGATATTTCTAGAAAGTTCAGTTGTTCTCTCCACATTTTTCAAATTTTTGATGTGCATTTGCTGCTGTATTTGTTAAACTGGATCACCCATGTATGGGTTTTCTTTCACATTTGTTTATAATTACTTTCGATGGAAATATTTTTGAGTTAATTTACAATGGTAGAAAAGTAATTTCAAATAGTGGGAAATTTAATGAAAACGAAATGTCGATAACGTTCATATTCCTGAGAAGGGAAGAGCAACAATTTGTAAGTAACTTCGTCAACTTTTTATTTTTTTATTATTATATACTTCTGAAGGTATAGAATAAAATATTTGTTGTTGCAAATGTAGATTATTATTTGACCAACGCGACGGTTGCAGTTCGAATCAAAAGATGTAAACATGTTTTGAATTTTATGAAGAGTGTTAACATTTCCCGCACCTCCCTGGCAACTCGATCTCGTAGTAGCAAGCAGACGTGTTAACCACTACGCTATCGAGTTGTTACTATATCCATTACAATGGTTTATTTCGTTCAGGATTAGCCTGGAAGGGATGTTGAGCAAATCCAATCTGATCTTTGTCAATTTTTACCTGATATTTTTTCCTGTTTTTCTAACTAAAAGAAAATCAACAAAGATTTTCAACGAATTTCGCTGAATAAAAAACAAATTAGCGACAAAATTGAACAACACAATCTCCGTGAATCTTTTGTTTAATTTTGTCGCTAATTTGATTTTTTTCGGCGAATTTCGTTGAAAATCTTGGCTGATTTTCCCTAAGTTTTTTCTCTTTATGACGGTAGAAGGGTAAACTTTTTCACTTGTGAAAGTAAAAATTCTGGCCTAGGCGGGCATTCTCAGCATGCCAAACGGACGTCCGGTCCTGATTGCAATCACTTAATTTTACTTACCACGTGTATAATCCATTCAACCAATTTCGAATTTTCTCTATCATGTTTTTTTGCCCGACGATTTCCAATATCAACAAATGCTGATGTTACATTTTATACATCAACACTTCGTATATATCTATAGTTTAGTAACACCATAGAATACTCTGTGTTAGTATAATAAAGATGTCAACATGCAGCAAGACTAAAAGATGTTTGTTTAAAGGAAAAATAGTTTCAACTCTACGGTCTGGATTCGAATGAAAAATGTGTTTCATACAACGTAAGGAATGTGTGAACCGTTGGCTGTATAGAGTTGAGCAAAATCTTTCAATGTCCTATTATTTCAATTGAAATCTCGCATTGTGGAGAAGCTTTTCTTTCAGTCGTTGTGACAAATTTGAATTACTTTATTCATATCGCTTAGCGTCGAATGAGTCTGCAAAGGTAATCGAATCGGAATGGTGTTTTCGAGCTACAACATTACTGCATTTTTCTTTTTATTTTAAGATGCCAGATTATCGAGCTCATGTGTTGTCATTCACTTTTGGTTAAGCTCATTGACTCAGGTGTTTTTGTTCTAGGATATGTGTGACAATCGTGAATTTGTGACCAATGTGTTCGATGAAAACTGTGATGTGAATAGTTGAATTGCGGTGTCTTGAGAATTAGCTTGACAATTTTAAATTCTTCACTTCCTAATAATGTTACTGGTGTGATTAAGCTTATCCAGAGGAAAATATTTGTGAATGCAATGATTTTGGTGAGTCTTCGGGTTCTTCATCTAAGCCTGGCCTGCACTCAAGCCACTTAGTAGCAGACTAAGATGAAACACCGAGGATTGGTCTTACAAGGTGGGGAAGTTTACATGGGCAGAACTCATAAAGAGAATCAGCATGGCAACTGCTGGAGCTTCGATATTTTAACTTCGATTTGTGAAACCGGCAAACGAAATGTATGTAGAAAATCCAGACTGAATTTGTGGTTGGCATTTTGCAGGCGTTTGTTCTTATTGATCTAGTAAAGTGGTACTTATGCCTGCCGTTGTTATCTGGCGACCGTTCACTATTATTCGCACACAAACCTCCTCACAAGGTAGGAAAGATTTTTTGAGACATGGAAGAAAAACTGACAATTAAACAATGCTCTTGTGTTGTAGTGATCACAACAATCATTTTAGAATTAATTTATTTTATGAATCTACTAAGCGGGAAACTGGGTACAAATATCGTTGAGTTTTGTAAATCAAATAAGATTTGTTAAAACCTCAAACGAGGAAACATCTCTCTTTCATTTGTAGAATACAAACCTATTCGCTACAAATTGGTGACCCCGACGTTGAGCCGGGAAATTGAACTTTCAAAATAAATTAATTCTAAAATGATTACTGTAATCACGACAGTGTGTTCTACGGCCATCCCATGTACAGACTGCTATGGAAAATATTTTGGTGCTATACATCGCAGAGTTGACGACAGAACCAAAGAACATTTAAAAAAACAGCCGCAGAACTACAATAACCATGGAACATGGCAACTATGGGATGCAAAAGAAATAGTGAAAAGAGTCAGGACCAAAAGAAACTTAAAAATCAAGGAGGTGTGCGCGGGCAAAAAAAATCGGCGGCGGGGGTGCACTTTTTTTTTTAAAACGTTTTGGCTGGCGGCGGCGTCTTTTTAAAAAAACCTAAATTTTCAACTTTTTCAATTTCA
This sequence comes from Pseudolycoriella hygida, assembly GCA_029228625.1. NCBI lineage: Eukaryota > Metazoa > Arthropoda > Insecta > Diptera > Sciaridae > Pseudolycoriella > Pseudolycoriella hygida. The sequence goes on along the minus strand of CM055405.1, from coordinate 23,165,430 downwards.
TTTTTTGTCTGAATTCGCGTCGACATGAAACGGTCGGCAGCGGCGGCTATGCAGTTTTCTTACTTTTTGCGGCGGCGCATATCGGCGCACGTCAAAAATATTTTCGGCGGCGGCGGTGCACTTTTTTTGCATTTTTTCGGCCAGCGCACAACTCTAAACTAAATAATTCTGCATGCTGATATGGCAGTACATTCAAAAAAGATACAGCCTACATTTGCCTAGTGTTTTGCAACTTCACTTAAAGCAGCAAAAAAAAACTTTATGTAAACCTATCCAAAGAAAAAGTAAATGCACCGGACGGAATATGTGAACACGGCGCATGGAATATGTGAACGCTTTCTTTTTCGTCATGCAACCCGTCAGCAATAAGTGAACACATTCCCGGAAGAATCGTGTGGGAATGTCTTATGTCATGCAAATTATTATGACGAAAGAAAAAGCGTTCACATTCCGTCCGGGAAATTTTGCATGACATAAAAGACATAATAGACCAGCAATACAAAATTATTGAACAAGAAAAGACATTTCCACACGATTCTTAAGGAATGTGTTCACTTATTCCCGACACCATAACAAGTAGAAAGAAATTTTGGAAGAAAATATTTAATAATTTCTTCATTGTGAGCTTAGCGTAAGTTCATTTTAAGAAGCTCTAGGCACACAACCATGTTCATTCATTTAGTGTAATTTTAATTCTAGCCCATATGATGGTCTGTATGAGACCGAAAGCTAGGCACTGAAACTAACTTTGAAAGAACATTTGGTTTATTTTTAAGCATTGGATTGTGTTGATTTAGTAAATTTTGTCCGGTTTTCGATGACATTCCAGCCATGTTATACCCTTGGCATAAATTGCTAGTCTGTGTTTTTTATGGGCTATTTCTAGCCTCGCCTCTCCATTGTCTGCAACGTTCCATAGAAATTAGGATTCTTTTGTGTGAAGTGTCCTTTTTATAGACCCCTCCCTTTAGATTAGATTAGATTAGAATTAGTGGGTGAAGACCCTAGAGCCTCCCGCAACTAGACCTCCAGCGGGTCTGTTGTGCTTGCCCACATTTCAAAAGTATTGAAGGCTCCTTTGATCGATTACCCGTTACAGCCTTTTTGCAGCATTCAGGTATTTTCACAGTTGCTTGGGAGATACGCCGTTTATTGATTCGTACCTGACGATGAAGGAGCGAAAGTTTGGCTATCATGTAAGCAGGACATGTGCACACACATTGGTCACAATTTGGGTCCGGGACGAGTCCCATAACGTGAAGATGTCCGTTAAGTTGACAGTGACCCGTTAATACGCCAATGAGGCGCTTTATGTTGAGCCTGTTGAGGGACAAGACCACTTTAGCTATGGCCTTGTATAGTGGTATGCAGGTCTTGGCTTGTCTCGCATGCCCGATCGACTCCCAATGTCTTGAGAAGGCAGCAAGCTTCCATTCGGTAATCCAACTTTGAAGTACTGCTAATGAGACCCCCACTGCCGGTTTGGCTCCAATTAGTGAGGTGTCTGCCGCTCCACGAGCCAACTCGTCCGCCTTCTCATTGCCATCGAATCCGCTGTGACTGTGTATCCACACTAGATTTACCTAATTCTGAGCAGCAATTACCTGGAGTGAATCTCTGCACCGAAGTGTTAATCTTCCCAGAGGGATAGATTTTTCAAAATTTGATTGGGGACAGCAGTAGCCTGCTTCTGAGTTGTTTCCACTACAAGAACCATCTGTAAACCAGTTTTTTACCCTCGAGTGAGGAGTGGTGGAACTATCCTTTGACCATTCATGCCTTGATGGGATGTTGACTCTAAATGATTTGTCGAATCTGAATGTCTCTTTTATTGCATCGCTAGGCATTTCGAATTCCGACTTGTTTTTTATCATTAAGTTCCAGATGTTTGTATGGCCAGTGTTAGTTTCTCTGAGCAAGTTAGAGAGCTTAAACCTGAGCGCGGACGATCTGGCTGCTGCTTCGATTTGGATGTGTAGAGGCTAGATGTGTAGTAGCGCTTCCATTGCAGCGATAGGAGTGGTACGCATGGCACCAGTTACCCCTATTAGAGCTAGACGTTGGGGTTTAGTTAGTTGTAGTTTAGTGGTCGTTAACTTACACCTTGGCCACCAGATTATTGCTGCATAGCACAGTTTGGGAACGACAATTGCTGTATAAATCCAAAGTAGGATTTTTGGGCTAAGCAAATAAGAGAGTCCGAAGGCTCTCCTGCAGTGCCATAGTGTTGCTGTTGCCTTTTGGATTGAATTGGAAAAGTGTAGTGAAAAGTTTAGCTTAGTGGTCAATAGGAATGCCCAAGTGCTTAACAGAGTCCGACAAATGAATTTCTTTTCCAAAGAACTTCGGTGGTTGGAAGCCGCTGTTAGTGTTTTTTCTTGAGAACAGGATCAATGTGGTTTTAGTGGGGTTAGCTGTCTGTTCTTGAGACGTACACAATCTTTCAACTAGGGTAAGCGCGCATTGCATTAGGTTGAGATTGGCCCCCTCCCCCTAACGCAGGCGTCATTTATGAATGCTTCCAGTGGTATCTTAACACCGAACTAATCTTTGGCTAACACTTTAAATGCCTTTAAAGTGATATCGGCTTCTGTCAAACTTCTGTTCACAATGAAATGCATATAAGCTCTTAAGTAATCTTCATAACTGGTACGAAGTTCACGCATCTCATCATGAAATTCTCTATACTTTGACAGAAGCCGACGTTACAATGAAGCCGGCGTTGCAATGAACGCCGATCGCTTTTAATGTTTCGTTGCGTCGTGCTGCTCATAAAAATCACAAATTACAGATATTCAAACTGAAGTGCCACTTAAAATGTTGCAATTATATCAATCTCCGAAATAATTCTACACATGCTGATAAAATGTAGACATTTGTTCTCATATCTGCACCGTTACATAATGAACACTCGAACTTTATTGAACTATACACATTTTTGCAATCAACAAATTTATCACGTCAAAACCACAATCTTATAAATGTGTCAAAGCTTTGTTTAGAACGTATAGAAAAAAAAATTGACATCATTCTTGCCGATGATGGGTTTTACTTAGATTGATTGGAGTTTCGATGCTGCACTTGGACAGATTTAATTACGAGTCTAAAGGCTAGACAGATAACATGATGTTCGGTGTTCTTTTTACGATTAATCAGAAACATGGGATAAGAGCTATCAATTGCGATAAATTTTCATGTCATCATTGATTATAGAATCCAATATAATGAGATGGTATGGAACAATTTTTTTTAGTTTTCACTTCTAACTCGTTCAGTGAGCAAATAAAAGGTAACAAATTTATTTGTAAATTATTTTAAGCTTCGGTTTTTTGACACAATTTACTTGTTCAAAAATTCTTGTCGTCACTATCTTCAATTTAACATTCTCATGGTTACAAAGATAGTTTTTCCTCTCTCACAATAGCTGCGTGTTGATACGAAAAGTGCTGATTTTTTTTGTAGGATTTCACTCAAAAAAGATTTACAAATTTTCCTGTTGTAGGTAGTTTTATCGTCAGGTATACTGATTTGACTCAGATTGTCTGATACATGTGATGAAGTTTTTCCATCAGTAAATTCAGCTGTGTCTGGTAATTCCCTTTACCTACACAAAATCTACCTGACACAGGTAAAATTTTTTCCGGCTATTTTAAAATTTAAAGTGACAGTTGAAGAGAATTACCGTTAGAAAGTCCGCCGAACTATAACGAAATTTTAGTAACTTTGTTTCAGATGAAGTGCTACTAAATTTTGAAAATTTTCCAGATTCAACATGAAATTATTCATTGCGTTACTTTTCGTTTGCCTTGCTGCTGTTAATGCACAACAAGAGCCAAGAGAGCAGGTATGTAAAGTTCAATGTTTTAATGACGCGAATAAAGTGACATCGGCTTCTGTCAAAGTCGCTAATAGTGCATTTTATAACGAAAGCTTTGACAGAAGCCGTTGTCGCAAAAAACACATAATTTTTTTTAAATCTTTCGTTGAGTAAGTGACACAATATTTTAGCTTCAAGTTGGAATTTATTACAATTCACTTTGCTCAGACACAGCACGCTTCATTACCGACCAACTATTGCCAGCCTACGAACTTTTGAGCGACTTTATTGACTTAGTCTTCATTCCATTCGGTAAAGCTTATGTGAGTGGAAAAAAGCTTTATTTTGAATTGATTTGAGTATTCAACACCATTTGTTAACAGAGTGTCAACAATGGCGAATTTTTCATCTGTCAATTCGGTCCAGCTGAATGTTACGGAAATATGCTCCAATTGTGTGGCTTACATCAAATTTGCCGCAACGAACGAGCTCAAGTCGATTTCGTTGCATGCGAAATGCGAATGCCATTCAATGTGAATGCCACCAGACCAGAGGTTAGACTTTCTATTCAATTGTTTTAAGTTATTGCTGTAATTGCATTTATCGATAGTGTTCGGAAGCTTCAGGTATTGATTGGGAAGAGGTAACGATCTGTATCAACCAAGGTCTTGCTAGAGAATTGAAATTGAACGCTGAACGAAGAACCCATAGAGTGACCTATCCATACCCTGACTTTGTTCCAACTATTGTGTATAATGATAGGTTCGACCAAGAGTTACAAGACAGATCTTTACGCGAATTGGCCAGAGTCATCTGTGAACAAATCGATGAAGCTGCTCCAGCTTGTTCAGATATACCATAAACAATATTGTTAGGAAACTATTACAAATTGTAAAAACATTTTAAGAAAAATAAAAAACATAAAGAACGTAAAATGACGTTGTTGTAATTAGCTAAGTAAGTTCGTTAAATCATTTGTAGAGGTCATGGTCTGGCATAAAGTGCTAACGCACACAGTGGAAGTAGTTAAATCTGTCGCTTTTTACACTTAGTGCGCTGCACGTGGAACCAGTTGGAACGAAAAGGAGGGTGTGTTGCTCTTTCAGATTTTCACTTAGTTTCTAAAAATTAAGGATAACTTAAGACGTGTAACATGCCAAAGTTTTCCCTTTATAACTGCTGACATGATCGAAATACTGCCGTCATACAAAAGAACACTTAGAGAAAATCAGCGAAGATTCTCAACGAATTTCGATGAAAAAAAAATCAAATTAACAATAAAATTGAACAAAATAATCGCCGAGAATTTTTTCTTTTATTGTGTCGCTAATTTGATTTGTTTGTGGCGAATTTCGTTGACGGCAGAATAGTTATTTCCGTAACGAGTGGCAAAAGTAATAATAGTATTTTATTGATATTTGAGGGAAACATCGAGGTCTGCCGAAATTTCCCCTCAAATGTCAATACGATGATTTGTTGCATAAGCGAATATGAGAAAACATATGTGGGGGAATAATAAGTTCTCCTGTGAGATTCAAATAATTTCTAAATTATACCGTCTATCTCGTGACAAAGAGGCACATTCCCATGCAAACAAGTTTTCAAAGGCCTATAACTCTGGTTTCGCTCCATCAATATTTTCAAAATTTCGGCAGTCGAATATTTAAAGTTCGATCTTCTTATCCTACCAATTTTGTTTGAATTAATTGAGAGGATACGAAAGGATGTGCCCACGAAATTATTCATTCTGGGAATGTGCCTCTTTGTCACGAGATAGACGATACGTTTAGAACATTAATTTCAAAGCGATATCATAGCGCGAATGCAATAAAATAGATTTTTTTATTGATATTACATTCGACCGATAAAACAAATCAACTTTACCGATAAAAAATAATAAATGATCGATGAATTTTTACAGATACCTTCATTTCAGTCACTTCTCTTGGGAATTATTCCTTTTACAAAATGTTGTCAGGTCTTTTGGACACTACCCCAAATATTCGCGCTTTAATCATACTTTCAATAAACGTTTAAAAATTTATTATTTTATCGGTAAAGTTGAATTGTTTTATCGGTTGTTTATTACCATCCATTTTTTTATAAGATGTGAGACGCCTCATTACTTCTTCTATCTTTTGACGATATAAAATGCTTCATGTTCTTTAAAGGGCTTAAAGGTTGAATGATGCATTAATTATACTTACGGATAGTATAAAATACTTTTTACAAGTATAAAAATGTAATCTCGTTAATTTCACAATTGCTCTCATTTTTTGTGTAGACTGACCCTCATATAAAAAATTATTAACTTTTTGTCCTTCTACCCCCCCCCCCCCTCTTTCGAATGTTATATGACATACACCCTCCGCTCGCTGTAACGGTCACCCAGACTGTCGTAATATTTCTGGCTCATATATAATCATAAAAAGAACGACATCTACTGGACAAAACAGAAAATAGCTAAAACTTTGTATTTTCCGTGGAAACAAGCAGTTTTGCACTTGATTTTACAGTATAACAATTTATCACGATGATTTTCTTGATATCTACAATCTTAAATGTGTCAATTTTCTTGTAACTTTGTGAAAAGTTTATACCGAAAATTTACATCATAATAATCGATGATATAATTTTCAGACCCGTACGAAACAAGTGGAGCTGGTGGCAAAAGAGCGAACAATTTACATCGACTTTTTATTAACGATTACGAAAATACAATTACGAAAATCTGTAGTGCAACTCAAAACTTGATCCGCACTTCACACTGGTTTAATCATTTACCTAAATTAATACGCGCCCGTGCTATGAAGTGCTCTTTTAGGCATGGATCATAATGAAAAGGGAAATCTACGGACTAATTTCGACTTTAGTTTAAGGGCCGCTCATAAATGAAGTCAATTTTGCTAAAAAAGTGAGCATCCGTTAAAACGTTTTGGCCATGCAACTTTATCGAACAAAATAGTATACAAGAAACAGACTAGACTTCAAAATGCTATTTGATGTCATAGCCGCAGAATATTGCTTGGAAAGAAACTTCGAGTTGAAATTCCCTTCCAGAGAATAATGAAAGTATGAAATCACTATATATTGATGGCCTAGCGAGAGCTACGCGTCCGATTGTCGGTCCAAAACCTGGCAGCACCTTCTTCATTCTTCAAGAACCACATAAATAATATATTACTTTAATCGTACAAATAAGATCTAGGCAATCCACAACAGACCCTTCAGCGGGTTAGGTTCTAGGGTCCGCCTTTCCCACTATAACCTAATCTGACCATCCATATAAAAAGGTCATAACTTATTCAGGACAACAAATTCTGTTTATAGAACTCTTCTAACCCCCTTTGCATTTGGGGGCGAGGGATAGTCGGAGTACTATGAAAAAATATCTTGGCGGTTAGAAGTTATGGATTTTGTGGATTTTATGGCAAGCGTGACGTCTTTAATATAAAACACATCATTACTGCACCTTGCTAAACTACATGTCACCACACCTCACTACATCTCACTACACCAGTTCTACATCTCACTACACCTTACTACATCTCATTGTACCTTTCTACATCTCACTACATGGTACTACATCTTACTACATCTTGCTACACCTCATTACATCTCACTACACTATAACTCACTACACATCACAAATCTCACTACTTCTCACAACGCTACACTACACTAAGTGTCACCACAATACAACACATCTCACTACACTACACAACACAACACCTCACTATACAACACCTCACTACACAATAACTCACTAACACAACACCTCACTAACACAACACCTCACTAACACAACACCTCACTACACAACACCTCCCTACACAATAACTCACTACACCCTATCGATATTGCGCTACGGGGCACCAGCATGGATACAGGCGCTAGATACGAAGAGGAATCGGAGAAGGCTTAATAAAGCCCAGATGCTGGCAAGCATAAGAGTAGCAAGCGCATATCGAACAATATCCTTAGAAGCGGTGTGTTATAGCCGGGACGATGCCCATATGCATAACGCTGACAGAAGACAGTGAATGTCATAGAAAGAAGAGAATGGGGGGTCAAACTACCAAAACAGTTAGGACGAAATTAAGAGCCGAATCACTGAGACAGTGGCAGCAAGAGTGGGACTCCTCGGACAAGGGAAGGTGGACCCATAGACTCATACCAAAAATAACGACATGGGTACAGAGAAAACATGGAGAGGTTAATTTCCACCTGACACAGTTTCTGTCTGGTCACGGATGCTTCAGGAAGTACCTGCACAGGTTTGGATTCACGGAGTCACCTTTCTGCACGACATGCGATAGGCAGGAAGAGACTGCGGAGCACGTGTTATTCGTCTGCCCCCGCTTCGAACAAGAACGAGGAGAGCTGTTGACTGTGAGTAGGCCAGATGTAAGTGCCGAAAACATAATATCGGAGATGTGCCGCGATGAGGAGGTGTGGATAGTGGCGGATAATGTAGTTGCGAAAATAATGACGAAGCTGCAAATTGCATGGAGAGACGATCAAAGAAGACTGGCAGTTGATCTAAGAGAGTAGGTGCGAAAGCACAGCTCCTCCCCGAAGTAATGCTGTGAGGCGGTTCCGGGGAGAAGAGAGCACGAAGACTAAGGAAGGAGGTTTTAGTTGGTAGGTCATTAAAGAATGGAATCCAACACTATCTTGGTTCAGAAAGACCGGGTGTCTATGAAGATTTCCTCACCCTTATAAAAAAAAGAAACAATAACTCACTACACAAGACCTCACTACACAATACCTCACTACACAAGACCTCCCTACACAAGACCTCACCACACAAGACCTCACTACACAAGACCTCACTACGCAAGTCCTCACTACACAACACAACACCTAACTACACAAGACCTCACTACACAACGCAACACTTCACCTCACTACACAACACCTCACTACACAACACCTCACTACACAACACCTAACAACACAACAACTCACTACACAACACCTCACTACACAACACCTCACTTCACAACACCTCACTTCACAACACCTCACTACGCAACACCTCACTGCACAATACCTCACTACACAAAACCTCACTACACTTCACTACATCACACTACACTTAACAACACAACACTACATCTATAATGTAAACTACATAAAATAGCAAATTTTGTGGATGGATCCCAACCAGACGGAGGGACAGAGATTTGTTATCTTACGAACAATTGAATCCCTTCAGAGTTCGTTTCAGTAATGTTTTACTGTATGACGTTACTATAATTCATGATTGAATATTACGACTCTTGAGTTCTTATACATCCCGGTAACCACGCTAGTTTTTTCGCTTGACATATGTCGTCATGAAGTTTTGTATAGTTTGACATAAGCCCACGCCGCACTCAAAGCGTAGACAAAAAAGCCGACAACAAGGAAAATACCGTTTCCGTTGTGTCTTCGCTAGCCTTTTTTAGCAATTTCTAGTTTTCCTGGTCGACATTTCCACGTATTTGAATCATGTCGGATTATTGGTGAGGGTCTTACGTAGCGTTTTTTTATTTTTACTTAGATTGATCGTGGTTTCGATGCTGCACTTGGAAATATTTCAATTAACATAATAGTCTAAAGTGTAGTCAGATAACACTGATTTCAGTATAATGTACGAGTAATCACAGACATTGGATAAGAGGCTATCAATAACGATAACTCTCCATGTCATCGTTGATTGTAGAATCCAATATAATGAGATGGTTCGGGGCAGATTTTTCAGTTTTTACTTCTAACTCGTTCAGTGGTGAGCATATAAAAGGTGACTATACATTCTTTTCGCAGTTGAATTTTTTCAAGTTTTGGATTTTTTCACCGATTAGGATTAGCGAAATATATTTTCAATTATCTTCCGTTGTTTTTGAATGAGTTTTCGTTTGGTCACAAGTGTGAAGATTTTTACACGAGTTAAGGGCAAGCACTATATACGCACGAGTCTTGAAACATCTTTTTCCTGAGAAGCTCATCAAGTTTCGTATCGTATAGACAAATCTCAAACCATTTAATTTTCTGTTTGTTCTTGGTGCCGCTGACATGTGATGCTTTCACGCTTAGTGAATGAAAGTGCGATGCTCTTGAAATATATTTGTCTTTCTTTTTGTGTAAACTTAAGGGATTCTAAATAGAAACGAATTTTTCTTTAAATTCCATTCCTCCAACATTCCTTAATTGTCGTGTACTTAACAGAATAAGGTTCACTCCGGAAAACGTGATTCAATTTTACACATTTTTCAGATTCAACATGAAATTATTTATTGCTTTAGTTTTCGTTTGTTTCGCTGCTGTTAATGCACAGGAAGAGCCAAGAAATCAGGTAAATGGAGTAACAAGTTTTCGGAAAATTATAATGTGAAAATCTAGTGAAGAGAATGGACATTGTTTTACTGTATACGGTGACAGTGTGTACGTGTACAGTGTACATTGAACAATAGCGAAAGGAAACAGCGCTGCACCACACTATTAGTAAATTTATACCATACGCAAACATACAATACTTTACCCAAGTAAAAAATACCACACTCAGGCAGAAAATAGTAATACACGCGTACAACTACACTGTCACCTGCTACAGTAATGTGAATGTGAACATAATGCAACTGCAACTTAGTCATGAGCTGCGCACTTGGTGTATGCATGACGCTATGTAAGAAAATTTCCCTATGAAATCTAATTCAGATTCAATTTTCAGCTTCATGTCGGAGTTTATTACAATTCCCTTTGCTCAGACACATCTCGCTTCATTCATGACCAGCTTGTACCAGCATACGAACATTTAAGGGATTACATTGACTTACACTTCATTCCATTCGGTAAATCATTCGTAAGTAGAGAATTCGAAGTTCGCATTCGTTTCTTTAGCACCCAGTCTATTGACAGCATGTCGATCATGGAGACTACTTTTTGTGCCAATTCGGTCCAGATGAATGTTACGGAAATTTCCTCCAATTATGTGGTTTGAACCAAATCTGTCGTAACGAACAAGCACAAGTTGACTTTGTTGCCTGCGAAATGCAATTGCCATTCAATCGTAATGTCACCAGACCACAGGTAAGAAATGTCGGTGAAAGTTTGTAATGAGTAGAAGCCAATGGAATTTCTCGGTAGTGTTCGGAAGCATCAGGCATTGATTGGGATGAGGTAACACATTGCATCGAACACGGTTTCGCACACCAACTGAAATTAGACGCTGGACGCCAGACCCACAGAATAGGTAAACGTTTCGTTTTTTTTTGTCGGATTAATGAAATTTGAATTTGAATTTCATTTCAGCCCGTCCTTATCCAAATTTTGTTCCAACTATTGTCTACAACGGTACGTTCGACCAACAATTGCAAAACAGATCTCTACGTGAATTCGGTAGAGTCGTCTGTGAATTAATCGATGAAGCTGCTCCCATTTGCCCGGATATACCTTCACAGAGTGTCTAGACAATTGTATTCAGAATTGTGAAAATCTTTAAAATTAATAAAAAAAACTAAATTTTTAATATCACGTCCTTTTTTATCTGTTGCGTTCTTCTTAAAGCATACAAAAGCCTCTTAAATTGTAAAGAGTGACGCAGTTCGTAACACAGCCTATCTTTTAAACATTTTTTCGCGATGTTCTTGAATATTTCGCGAATTTTTTTTCCAAAGATTTAGCGAGTTTTTTTTTACAAAATTTTTTTAATTTTAGCGAAATTAATGGAAGTTCATCGAATTTCCAGCAAAATTTTTTTTTCACGAAAATTCGAGAAAAATCGCGAAAATTTTACGAAGTTTCCTGATGTGACGCTTTCGCGGATAATACGCCAAAATTTGTTTTAAAGTGTTGGAAAATCATTGCGCTTTCGTACATTTTTCGAACCCAAAGTAGTTTTGTTTGAAAAAAAAGGAAGCATTTCTTTAGAAGAATAAAATTTGAACACAATTTCCACATCATTCCACACACAACTTTCCACATCATTCCACACACTTACCACATCGCCCTATACACTTTTCACATCGTTCAACACACTTTTTACATGATTCCGTACACTTTCCATGTCGTTCGACACACTTTCAAAATCGTGCCACACACTTTTCGCATAGCTCCACGGACTTTCCATATCTTTCCACACGTTTGCCCATTGTCCAACACATTTTCCACATTGTTTTACACACTTACCACAATGTTCCATACACTTTCCACATAGTTTCATATACTTTCCACATAGTTTCACACACTGATGGAACCGAGGAATGGGCGAAAACCGGCATTTTGGTGGAACGACGAAATAAGACTTTTGCGAACAACTTGTTTTAAGACAAGAAGGAGGATGCAAAGGGCCAGAAACGAGAATGTTAGAATAGAGAGGTCCGAAGAACATCGTACTGCAAAACTAGCACTGAAGCGAGCAATCCGGGCGAGTAAGAGGGATTGTTGGAAGAAACTGTGCCAAGAGGCAGACACGAACCCGTGGGGCAAAGTGTTCAGAACAGTAATGACGATGATGAAAGGTACATTGGGGCCAAAAGAAAAGTGCCCGGATAGACTAGGTGTCATAGTGAGAGAGCTCTTCCCACAGCACGAACAGATCACATGGCCGCAAACTCCTTATGACGATGAAGCGGAAGACAGACTTGAACGGTCGATCACTGTAGACGAGATCCAGATGGCTGCACAAAAGCCAAAAAATAACAAAGCGCCAGGACCAGATGGAATCCCCAATATAGCTCTGAAGACAGCAGCATGCGCAAAGCCTAACATGCTCAGATTGACAATGCAGAAGTGCCTCGACGACGGATATTTTCCTCAAATATGGAAGAAACAGAATCTGGTCTTAATACCAAAACCAGGGAAACCGCCAGACAAGCCATCATCATATAGACCTATATGCTTGTTGGACGGGTTGGGAAAAATGCTGGAAACCGCGATCCTGAATAGACTAAGAAAACACACGGAAGGCGAGCACGGACTGTCGGACGAACAATTCGGATTTCGAAAAGGGAGATCGGCGATTGAGGCCATTAAAAAAGTCATAGAGACCACCGACAAGGCGCGGAAGCAAAAAATACGCGGCAACCGCTTCTGTGCTATAACGACGATAGACGTTAGAAATGCCTTTAATAGCGCAAGCTGGATAGAGATAGCCAATGTGCTACATGTCATGAGAGTCCCCGATTACCTCTGTAGGATACTGAAAAGCTATTTCGAGCGACGAGTACTAACGTACGATACTAATGAAGGGAAAAAGACAGTCGACATCACAGCTG
>CM055405.1:23108898-23151853 GCA_029228625.1 Pseudolycoriella hygida | reverse complement strand
TTCCCGAAGAAACCAAACGCGTAACTATTCTAATTCAGAAGATAGCAAAAATCCAAGATGGCGTCACTTTCACAGGTGGCAGCCATTTTCTTAGGATTCGTAAAGATTCTACTCACAAAACTCTGAGACTTTGCCAAAGAAACCTATCGCCCAACTCCCATACATTCCAAGATATTTTTAAAAACATAAAAATTGACCCAATGTCCAACTGCCCGACATTTTCACCAACCAAAAAAATGTATAAAGAAAATCAATGCATCATTTCGTTCCATACAAATAATTCCTTACAAAGAAAATATTTGAATACGCCACATGATTTCATTTCATACAAATAAAAAAAAATATTTGAATACGCCACTTAATAAACAAACGTAAATACATTGAGAATATTAGTGAATGAAGCCACGTGCATAAAATAGTTTTTTCGTTTATTGCTTCTTACATGTGCACACACACACATATAACATAAATATTCTCCCTGAAATTACTTGAACAAATCTCTCATACAAAATTTCTAATCATTTTTCGTTGTGTAAATTTTATACTTCACAGAAAGTACGCAGTTCCAAATGTATAAATACCACTTTTTAATTCGCTTGAAAGTATCGCCGGTTGGTGATGTCCAGCGCTAAGCGTCGTTGCAAAACGATGCTAGGTGCGGATGGCGATACTGTTCTTATTATGGGAGACTGTACCCATAATAAGAGCGCTTTATTTTTGTTGAACTGTTGAACGTCTCTCGTTCTCTGTCTCTAGGTTTCCCTTGTGGTTTTCTCTTCCCCCTCGAAATTAGGTTTGCATTGCTTTTTTGGGTTAAAAAAAGCAATGCAAAAGGGTTTAGTTCCTCGGAACTCTTCAGGCAGGTCGGACGTAGATAGATTCACATGCGAATCTACTTTTGCATTGCCTTTTTTTGATTCATATAAGGCAATGCAAAACGACTTTTTGCTTTAGTTCCTCGGAACTCTTCAAGCAGGTCGGACGTAGATAGATTCACATGCGAATCTACTTTTGCATTGCCTTTTTTGAATCATATAAGGCAATGCAAAAGAATCTACTATTGCATTGCCTTTTCTTTGGCTTTCGGCTTATTAAAAGGCAATGCAAAACGACTTTTTGCTTCAGTTCCTCGGAACTCTTCAAGCAGGTCGGACCTATGTTGGTTCACGCTGGAAATTTGTGACCGACAGACAAACAGACAAACTTTTGAATTTTATAATTATAAATACCAACAAATATTGTGTTGAACTACCTGACTCAGCTTAAAACATCACTCTTTAAAATTTAACCTCCAATTTAAACGATTTTGTCTGATTATTTCAAAGGAATACATTGTTTTCCAGCTGGTTGGATGATAATTTTCTCCGAATTTTAAGGAAAATATGAACTTATGGAAATATTTCAGACTTTAGTTAAATGTTTCATCGAGCTGTGGAACATACGAAATTATTTCAAAATGTTTGAAGCACGGATTTTATTTGGTTCTTATGAGGCATATGAGATTTAACGTCAACCAGTCGTTATGATTCCAACATTCTGTTGAAATATGAGCCTTTATATTGTGTGTTGTTAATGTTCACTTGCGTTGTACCATTTACCGTATTTTAGAGTATGTGAGATAGCGAACCAGCACCTAATTAACTTCAGCAAGACTTGTAATCTACTCTTCTCAACCGAAATAGAACGTAGATGTGGCTCATGTATAATTTCACACAAATTTTCATGTAGCAAAAGGAAAATTCTTACCCATATGAAACAATTTCAAGCTTCTATGTGGTTGGTTGAATCACAAATAAGCAAATTTACATGCAAAACGAAATGCTCCTTTAAAGTGATCCTATCGCAATATTACCACGCACACACTTAATCTGCGTTCCCAAGTACAGCTATTGAATTAAAGCTACATGATAAATCGTTCTGTGCGTTGAAAGAGATATTCTGTTGCCGTATTCACAATAAAGCATTTATTCGAATGAGCTGAACATTTAGAGCATGAACTACGGTCAAAATATAGAGCAACCTGCTGTTTGTATGTCAGCATGTAATTACCAAAGACAAATTACGCTAATTGAAGTTTCGGCGATTCTCTAGGGACTTTTTGCTATGCTTACGTTAATATTCTACAATATTGGAAAGTTTCGTTACACGTGTCGCATTAAATTCAATTTCCCATGAGTCATGATGTCAATGCGAAACGCAAATTTGATGAAAGTTAATGACGTCTCGCTTTTTTTGACTTTTTAACTCCATCCTTTCCCAGTTATGTTATTGTCTGGAGACTTTGCTTCAGAGGCATTGGCGTCGACTTTTGTTCCGTCAATGGGGGCAAACATGTGTAAGTCAGTTATACACAGGACTAGACCACAGGTAGTGCCAAATGAAGCTTTTTCTGCTCATCAACTGTAATTCAACCTAGTACATTCGACGTATTTAGTTTCCTAATGCCAACTGCTCATTTTTTATAGTTGAACCAGCAGGCCTTGACACATTGCTCTAAGAGATCTTTATAGCTTTGACGTTCCTTCCTTCCATAAACTCATGTCCATTAGGCTTTTTACTTACTGATACTGACTTGGACTTTACAACCTGTTATTGGTTTTAGCCTCCAACAGCACACTCCTCCTAGCTCAGAGGTTAATGCATAAAACATAATATCAGAGATGTGCCGCGATGAGGAGGTCTGGAAAGTAGCGGATAATGTAGTTGCACAAATAATGAGGAAGCTACAAAGCGCATGGAGAGACGATCAAAGGAGACTGCCAGTTGATCTGAGAGAGTAAGTGCGAAAGCGGTAAGTGCCAAGGCGTGCAGGGAACACGGAATTTGTGAAACTATAACGGGGTGGATTGTAGTAAAGTTTCGATCGAGAATAGTAAGTTCGTACCTAGGTAATATTAAAGTTAGTGTCATTGTGAGCAAGGGTTGCCCTCAAGGGGGAATTCTTCCCCCACTAATGGATTGTTTAATCGAGGATAGCCTGCTGCTGCTAAGAATGCTGAACAACTCTGGATACTACTCACAAGCATTTGCCGATGATTTGTCAATACTAATCGTCGGCAAATTTACGTCAACACTGTGCGAGCTAATGCAATCCACACTAAATCTAGTCGAAGGGTGGTGCCTATCGCAAGAGCAGTCTGCAAATCCTGATAGGCCAAAGATAATTCTATTCTCGAAAAAAAATACAATCAGCGGATTCATTCCGCCAAAATTCTTTGGGGAAGAGCTCAAACTATCACCTTCAGTTAAACATTTGGGACTAATTCTGGACCCTAAAATGAACTTCTCGCTGCATCAGGCTTACACTACTCAGAAGGCTACTGCAACAGTTTGGCAGAAGAGCCATGGGGCGTAAACCCAAAAATTCTGCTGTGGATCTACACAGATATAGTTATCCCTAGATTATGCTATGCTGCAATAATTTGGTGGCCTCGGGGCAGGCTAGGGATAGCTAAGACTCAGCTGTCCAAGATCCAGCGTTTATTTTTAATATAAGTTACAGGTGCCATGAGCACCGCACTCACAGCAGCCTTAGAGGCCTTACTATATATCCCGCCCTGAAGATACAAATCAAAGCATAGCAAGGACTACCGCATTTAAATTTAAAATCTCGAATTATCTATGGATCTCGAACACGGGTCATGCAAAAATTTGGAATTTGATAGTGAAATCGAATCCACGGTTTGAAGTGTCTAGTGATGTGGTGAAACCGATGTACAAATTTGATAAAGCTTTTAGAGTTAGCATTCCATCAGGGCACGACTGGGAGGAGAGTCAAATAAGCCCACAGGAAGGTGTAATGAATTGATATTCTGACGGCTCTCGCCTAGGTGGCGCCTCAGGAGCGCGGTATTGCTGCCCACAGATGAATATAGAAAAATCTTTATGTTTGGGAAGATGGACAACTGTGTTCCTTACAGAAGTAATGGACATTCAAGGATGTTGTGAAGTAATTCTCTCAGAAGGGGTACAATAAATATCCACACGGACAGCCAATCAGCGCTTAAAACACTGGATAGCCATAGATTCACATCCTCACTAGCGCTGAAGTGTAGAGACTCTCTCCAGCTCATTGCAGCTGGGAAGTAGGTGAACATGATCTGGATTCCAAGTCACAGCGGCTTCATAGGCAACGAAATTGCAGATAGACGGCCTAAAAGGTCCGGAACCAGGGATTGGGGTTTCCTTCGCAATGGAAAGACGCCTCCCTCGCGAATGATTGGAGGTCGATACGATACGCGAGACAGGCCAAGGCTTGTATTTTGCTGAGCTAGACCAGAGCAGAAGAAGCTCTATCTCTAATTCAGCGGGACTTGTCAACCTAGAGCTCATCTCCAAGTTATGGGAATCGCCGACAGTCCGAGCTGTGACCAATGCGGTGACATTGAAACTGCTGAGCACTTTCTTTGCAAATGCCCAGCTTACATCATGAACAGAGCCAAATATTTTGGCTCATACATTGTCAAGTATGAGCACATGAAACTAATATCAACATATTTCTCCTAAGCTAATGCTGGAGTACCTTAAAGCCACGAAGAGGCTATGACTGTGCCTTTTGTCTTTCGAAACTGAAAAAAAGTAATCTTAGATGGTAAGCACAACAGGCCCACTGGCGGCCTAGCTGCAGGAGCTCCAAGGAGCTCCACCCACCAAATCTAATCTAAGTGCGATAGCACAGCCCCTCCGAAGTAATGCTGTGAGGCGATTCCTGGAAGGAGAGAGCATGGAGAGTAAGGAAGGAAATTTTAGTTGGCAGGTCATTGAGGAATGGAATCCAACACTACCTTGGTCCAGCAGAGCCGGGTGTCTATGAAGATTTCCTCACTCTTATAAAAAAAAACAGTTAGGTGCAGTGAGATGCAGCTAGGTGCAGTGAGATGCAGCTAGGTGCAGTGAGATGCAGCTAGGTGCAGTGAGATGCAGCTAGGTGCAGTGAGATGCAGCCAGGTGCAGTGAGATGCAGCTAGGTGCAGTGAGATGCAGCTAGGTGCAGTGAGATGCAGCTAGATGCAGCAAGGTGCAGTGAGATGCAGCTAGGTGCAGTGCATAGATGGACGGACGGACAGGAAGGGTGAAAAAATAAAGTAGCTATCGCTGCTTAATAAAGCTGTCGAAGTCTTGAGTCACATAAAGATACAAGTGTTTTTTTTTTTGTCTGTTAAAGTTTGCAAGATGAAAATAATTTGCAACTCAATAAAATAATAAAAATAGTCCAATCTGTAAACATAAAGCGAAAACGTTAAACTGTTATTTTACCCCACATCATCCGATTGCGAATATTTCATGCGTTACATTCGTTACATTACAATTCATTCCATGTCGCTTCTATTGTGTGCAAATGTTCGAATTAAATATGCACTTTATTATTTCCGTTAAAGTAATTTTCGCAACACATAAAAATTTAATAATCCCTACGATGCGATGTTCGAACTCACCAATCCTTTGTGTGCTTGGTCTCCACTCATGCGTCCAAAATGCTTTTACATGTTTTTTTTTTAGTTCACAAAAATGTGCGCCTCATTACATCCATAACCGTTGTGCATATTGAATGAGCATTTAGCAACACAAAACAGAAATTTAGGGAACGAAAAATTGGCATTGGAAAGTTTGGGGCATATTATAACAATTTTTCATGATTTTGGTGTATCCGCTTCAGTGATAATATAATTTTTACACTTTAAATACTCTATAGCATACATTCAAGGATATGTTAGAAAACTGTTCGAATGTGGCTCCATTTTTGTGGGATATAAATGAAGTTTGTTACAAATCGGCAGATCAGGCGCGCCGAGTACAGTATGGCGATTGGAGCGAATGCCCCATACGATCAGATCTTTATGGGGCGACGCCCTATACGGGGATTTTAGGAAACTTTGAATTTTTACTGGTAAACATGAGATTTCTTATAATTTTTCTAGAAAAATTTTTGCCTGCGCGCATTTCGAACAAAGTGTTGATGTTTTCTGTTCATTTAAAAACTCCTCTGAAAACGTTTGCCCCATATGCTTGGTATTTCATTGCGTTAATTTGCCCCATACGACCAAACTAAAAGTCGACGCGTCTGCGGCAGATCTCTCTGCTACAAGGAAATTACTGAATCGATTTACTCACAATACATTCTATAGGATATCTAAGCCCCCTCGAACAATCGGTTCATAATATCTTTCATCCGTTATAACATGAATGTGCGGTTTATTTCCCAAAGTACCACTTGTGAAAGGATTTAAGTTTCTGGAACAAAAGTTTTCCTGCATAATCTTAATTACTTTTAAGCCTGCTTACATAGACACGAGACATGTTTATACTGGTATCTTTGTTATAATAAAGTGTAGCGTATCTTTTAAGAATAAATTACATCTAAATTGTTGCTTGTTACAAGTCAAATTTCCGTAGAATACTTCATTTATATGACGATGGCGTTGTGAATAATCATCTTGGAGTTAATATTTTTCTTGTATTCTACAATCGGTTCACTAAACGATTCAGCACAAGTTTGTTCTGCGCGTGCATACAACTATTAAGTCAAAATGCGCAGAACAATAATGTGCTTAATCCTTTATTAAACCAAATGTATACATGATTTTAGAGCGGCCTCGGCGTATGTCAAAGTATCAAAATCCACACTTTTAGCGCCGACATTGACTTACGTCAGTGTATAGGAAATTTCATGACGAAGTGCATGCATACCATTGACGCGTTTATACATAATTTTATGATAGGACTTTTAAACTCAATATTAGCGAAAGTTCTTTTTGACGGTTAACGTATTTCGTCATGAAAGTCGATATATTATGGTAGAACAGGCCCGTAGCTAGGGAGGGGGCGAGTAATATTAGGCTCAATGTAATCATGTTATTTATAACTTCTTTAGCGGATCTATATAAACAGAAATTAACCAGCTTAGATGATAATATGCCAAGTGCATTTAACCCTATTAAGTTTGGTTAAGAAAATAATGCCATGAAAAATTGCATCAGAGCTGCAAATACAACGGATTTTACAAACTACAGCACTCAGGGAAAAATGACAAGAAAAAAGTTCGCTCGCTCCGCTCGCATTTGTAGAAATGCTCATCTCATTCTCTTTTTTTAAAAAAATGCCCCCTAAATAGTTCCGGAGATATGGTCGAAGAACCAAATTCTTCCGATTTCGAAATCGGACATTCTTCGGAAAAGCTTTAACAAAGCTTATTTTGTTCTTTTGCCTAAGCTTTTCCAAAAGATGTCTGATTGGGAAAGTTGTAAAGATTTAAAATTTGGAGAACACGGCTTTCAGGGTTTTTGGAAAAAAATGACCAAATCCCGGGATAAAGCCACTAATTAGGAGGCATGACTCATATCTCTAGAGCTTTAGCAGATAGAGATTTGCTTCCAAAGGCAACGTTGTAGAGAATAAAATTTTAGAGAACACATTTTTCAGGGTTTTGTGGAAAAACAGCCCAATCCTCGGATAAAGCTACTTCTAGAATTGGGAAGGATGACTCATATCTCTGGAACCATGGCACTTAGAAAGTTGCTTCCAAAGGCAAAGTTGTAAAGAATTATTATTTGGAGATAACGCGTTTCAGGGTTTTTGGGGAAATTATCAAATCCTGATATAAAGCCACTTCTAGAATTGGGAGAGACGACGTTTATCTAGAACTAGTTACGCCAACTAGGCAAAGTTAGCGAGAATTACATTTTAGAGAAAGTAGTTTCAGGATTTTTTGGAGAAACTGTGTTGGTTCTATTTATGATATGGTGCAGTGAACAATATTTCGGCCAACGAAGTCAATGGTAGACGTACTTCGGAAGGGTGTTTGACACCACCTTACAGTTTTAAAAGATTTAAGAGAACGTAAAACGTTGTTTGTTGCTCATTTTTATTTTATGTTTGGTAATTAATTTTCACAAATCCTTTAAAAAATGTACAAATTTCTAATCAAAACAACAACAAACGATCCGATCACCTCAGTTGAACGAGGCGGCCACAAATAGCCGGCTGTTCAATTTAAACTCTGTGGTTCAATTTTCAACTTGAATTAATAAAAAAGTTAATGAAATATATTTTCAACTACTCGTAATCTCCCGTTTCCATTACAATCAAAAAATTTGCTTCATAAACTCATAGGACTTATAACAAGAGGCAACCAGGTAACAGGATATGTGAAAAAAGTGTGTGGAAATGGAATTGAAGTTTACATTTTTTCGCTTTCGAGTGTTGAATAATTCATGATTTCGTATTATGTGTATCCCAAGTATCATAATTGAAGCAAAATATCTCAAGTGCTTCCCGTATTTTTTTGCATATTTTGTGGTCAGGATTCATTCCTGTTAGACTAATTTAATTTTCTAAAATGCAGATTCATGTATTTGCATGTGTGTAGTTGCAAAATTTTACAGAAATTAACTCTAATTTCAATAAAAATTCAAATTCAAGATTCAACGTAGGATGCTTGTGAAATTATTAGCTAGGTGTGTGCGCCATCATCAATTCGGAGTCTAGGTGGTTGTACAATATTCTTTTCTTTTGTTTTAATGATTTACTAACTGAGAGAAAATTCACGAGGAAATTACATCTTTAAGGACGATATGCTTCAAATAAGTAAAAATAAATGAAACAGAAAGTAGATACAAGACCTCTAGAGCTTTGACACAGAATTTAATGACTATCCTTTCAGAAAGTATAATATCCTTAATTAAAGAACAATTATGCTCTCACCTACTCAACTATAAAAATTATATAATACAACGCAACTTCAAACACTATCAAATATTCGTCATTGTTCAATAATTTTGCATGCGATAATTTTGTTAGATATGCTAATCTATAATATAAAATCCAAAATGTCACTGCATATCAATTCACCTCACTACACCTAACTACACCTTGCTGCACCTCACTACACTACCTAACTGCACCTCGCTACACCTCACTGCACCTTGGTGCACCTCACTACACTACCCCTCAGTGCACCACACTACACCACACTACACCTCACTGCACTACACCTCACTATACCTTACTGCACCTCACTGCATTTTACTGTGCCTCACTGCACCTTGGTACACCTCACTACACCTTACTGCACCTTACTGCACCTTGATGCACCTTACTACACCTTGATGCACTTTACTGCCTCTTACTAAATTTTGGTGCAGTAAGATGCATCAAGGTGGAGTCAGGTCCACCAAGGCTCAGTAAGGTGTTGTGAGTTTCAGTGAGGTGTAGTTCAGTGTATCAAGGTGTAGTGAAGTGTAATGAGGTGCAATGAGATGCAATAGGGTAGTGTAGTCAGGTGCACTAAGGTGCAGTGAAGTGCATCAAGATGTAGTAAGGTGAGGTGCAGATGGATGCATCTTTCATATATTGCACCGTAACATTGCTACAAGACGGTATAACATATTTCACAAGTTCTTTTTGTGGTATTGTTAAAAATATTGAGGGAAACATCTTATGGATGTCATATTTAGTTCCAAGGCTGGTTCTAGGGTCGTCCGACTTTAACAAAAAAATTCCTTTCATTATGTTTCAACAGATATTTGAACAGGAATATCTTCAAAAAAAGATTATAAAATAAAATTTAACAATCGAACCTTACAACACTCCAAGAAGTCTAAAAAGGAATGGAAGTACACAACATTTGCTACAAAAATAATCACCACGATTTCAGAAAACGATATTTTCGGATGGTTGATGAAACTTTTTCGCTTACATCTGCACGAAATTAGCGCAGAAATCTCTCCTCAAGGTTTTGAATGAAATATACGGACTTACGGAAAACAAAAAATCGGCTTAGTAGTTCTGACTGGTAGGGACCATTGTATGGGCCTAACTCGCGCTACGTGACTTGGTGCTTTTTCATATATATTTCTTTAATAAAGAGAAAATAGGGGAAAATTTTGTTGTACTGGATGTAGCGATCCAATGCCCGTCCCTAGCAAATAGGCTGGTCCAAAGTTCGACCCTTAAAAATATGTTTTTGCATTGATGCTAAGAAAACTGAACGGATCGTTGTTGTGTACAAGTATAGATGGGTCCAACCTAGAGCTCTGGGTAAGTCTGTTGATCGGCTCTAGCACAAAAAATATTAGTAAATAATTATGGGTCAGAGACTGTCGAACAAGTACTTTTGCAGATCCCCCAGTCGATTTTTTTTCTTCAAAATTGGCTTAGACGGTACTCTTCTTTGCTCAAAAACTGATTTTATGTAGATAACTGTTTGAAGTTTAAAACAATAATGGTATAAGTAACCGAACAATTTTTATAAGTTTTTAAAACCATATCCCGGACGAAGCCCGGGTAACAATGATAGTAATGTATATAAGTTCTTTATCAAAAGACGGTCCGTTCCAGCTGTCAAAATGATGTTTTAAACGTCAAATATTTACATAAATAAACAGATTTTTCACTTGTCCTACATTCTTTTTTGATCAAATATATCAACATTAGCGACACAAACATTTTAGATTTTTCCCTAACTGCTGCATACTTTGCTATATAGATTTGACGTTTAAGACGTCATTTTGACAGATGGAATAGACAGACTTTTGATAACAACAAACATATATTCATTTCCATATTCACAACACCTTTTTGCTTGGTTGAAGTATATTACAGTGCGAGCATAATTGTACTCTAGTTAGATTAGATTTATCAGGGTGGGATGGGCCATTTTTGGCTCCTAAAACACAGATCTATTGATCCTTTGTTTTCTTCCCTTCATCACGTAAATCATTTGAAACCTTCCGGTTCTCACCAAGAACCTATCTTGGGCGATAGGTCCTAGGTCTAAGATATCGGAGGGTCGAATCACATAACCACCATATTACGTGGACACCCGTTCCTTCGCCAAGCCGCAGTCACATCTTGGATCAGCCAAAATAGTCATTTTGGCCAAGTGCTTGTTCAACCCACATTGACTCGTAATGGCTCCCACTACTCTCCTAATGCCACTACGGTCCATTGTGAGAAGCTCCTTTGCCTACATCTCGTCAGGCGCCGGGCAGAAGAAATTCGTGTGCTTTCCTCCGCCGTACGCGCACCAACTCTTTGCAGACTCAGCCTGCATCTATTGTACTCTAGTTAAATATGGATGGTAATAAACGACCGATAAAACAATACAACTTTACCGATAAAAAATAATAAATGACCGATAATTATTTACCGATAAATTTTTGAACACATATTTACAGTAGCGCCAATTTTTGAGGTTGTGTCCAAAAGACCTCATATTTGCACTCATTTCGGGTGCCAATAGTAAAAGGAACTTTCTATTTACACCCTGGTGCAAATCGCAAACAGTAATAACGACACTATTTGCATCTGGGTGCGAACAATCACTTCGATCACTATTCATGGAAATTCGTATGTAAGACATGGGGTAGGAAGTAACTTCACTTTTCTTATCTGATTTTCATCATCTTAGAGCTTGAGTGCCGAAAAAGGCTGGAGGGAAATTTCCGGAAGTCAGCTTGCAAGTGAAGAAAGAATCGAGCGGACATTTTACCTCAATATTTAAGCACCGTCGCAGATGTCGAAACTTGGAGTGCTACGAGCAAAGTAACTTAGATGCGTACTTCCTACGGATCTGAAAAGTTTTCATATCGAAACATTCACCATTTGTCCTACTTCTTATACAGGTTATAAATAGGCAGCGTGTTTTTTTTGTATGAATCACTGAAGTAAGGAAAAAGAACTCTCTGAACTCGAATTTGAATATTTCATTAGCAATTTACAACTTGTCGCAAACGACGGGTGGATAAACGTTTATAAAGACCTTTTCCTCACTCATTTAAATATAATTCAAATTCTTAGGTTCATTGAAAATCTTTGAAAAATTGCTTAAGGAAATTCTCAGAATACGAAAAGTCCTTAAAAATTTCTGTAAAACTTTTAAATTAATTTACGAAAATTCTTCGAATATTACTTGACATCGCAATTATACAATTCAGTGAGTATCTCTACCTTAGAGACGTGCGGATTGACAGTTTTCAGTAACTCAACCCCAAAAAAAAGGAATTTATTTTTATATTTTTTTTTATTATACAAAAGCTTTATAGTGAAACTATACATCGCTATCGCTACTCATTTTCTGTTTTCTAGCTCATTGCTCACATGTGGATTGTATCACACAAAAGCAGAAAATATCTCGGATACCTTTTTTTCGTCTCTGTATTTTTCATAAAAATTAGAATCTCTTCGCAGAAAAAACAGAACACAAAATTTCTTTATATTTTTTCGTGTTCTGAAAGAAATGTGTAATTTTAAATGCAGAATATAGAACGGAGTTTTTTTCGGGGAAGAAGAATGAAAGGGTAGAAAGAACTATGAAATAGACACGTTAAAGCGTCCTACTTATCCTTACAATGAACAAGTAAAATTCTTTTCGGTAAAAGCATACCAAAGTGACAATGTATCACTATTTCAGTTCATTTGCTGTAGCAAAACAAATACCAAAAAGAAGTGCCAACGAACTATTCACTGCATAACACCTTAATAACACACCGCTGAAGTTTTACCTAAAAGAAACTTCAAACATAGATATGACGTCAAAGAAAAGCTTCAATTCCGACCCTATCTCTGGAGTTGAGTCGGTCAAAATAACCCCTGGACAAAAACCACGGGCAAAAAATTCCATGGCCAAAAAATTTGGTGTGTGTAGGTTGTTCGTTAGGGGCCGTTCGTAAATATGATGTCACGCATGAGACTAGCGTGACCGTTCTAACAAAATTGGGTCAAAATTGACCCTTTCAGGATGACAGGGTGCAGAAGGGTTTGAAAAAGCATATTTTTGCGTCACATCCTTTATGAACGGCCTTCATCTGCTCTGCAATATGACAAAAAAATGTTTGTTTGGTTAGAGCCGACCTTAGGACCGACCAGAGGCCCGCTTGAGCCCCAAGCACAGGTCCAAATTTGTTTATGTATATTTACCTCTCCAATAGAAAAAGAATCAACAAAATCGGTTAGGATTTGCCCGATTTATGTAAACAAAAACACGTTGGGCCTAGTTTCAGGTTTCAGGGTCCTGGCTGAGTCCAAGGGCATCTTATCAAAAAACTTCCTTCCATAAAATGTGAGACATTCCTAGACCTTTCGATTAAAAAATTGTTTTTGAAAATCGGAAGAGATTTATACTCGAATTGTGTACAAAAAAAATGTGGGGCCCTAGCGGAGACTCGGTTTTAGTGCTCTAGCTAAGTCCAAGGACTCAAAATCAAAAAAAGTTTCTTCTACAAATTGTCGGCCATGCCCAGATCTTTCAAACAAAAAAAAATTATGACAAACGGAAAAGATTTACTCGAGTTATGTAGAAAAAACACGAATGGCACTAGCATAGACTCGGTTTTAGTGCCCTAGCTAAGTCCAAGGACTCAAATCCAAAAACGTTTCTTCCATAAATTGTCGATTACCTTTCAGGGAAAAAAAAGTTTTTGAAAATCGGTTGAGTTTTACTCAAGTTATCGCGGTGACGGACGGACGGACGGAAATTTTTTTATTGCTGACTCCCCGGTCGAAATTGGGGTGGTTACAAACGTCGTGGTAAACGCATAAGACTCCTTTTCGAAGAACTTCGTTCTTCGTACGGGTCTAAAAAAGCGAGGTCAAGGGGGAATATCACCCATTGCGGGGTCTAAGGGGCGGCTACCCAATACTGGGACAGGCAAATTTTTAACATGAGCTTACAATGATTGGCCATGGTTTTCATGATTTTGGAGAATTTTTACATATTCTATTATTACCTTATTTGTACTGAATCTTCATTTTTCTGTAATAGGTTTCGACATTCCAACATTAAACCACCAAAATTAGCCTCTGCAGTCTATTTTCATATCCAAATTTGGACACGCCATTGAGCTTTGAAGGTTTTAAGCTTTTAGGTTTTGTTAAGGAGGTTTCGATTTTGTGTACAAATTTTCCGTACATATTCTTCATATGGTCGTGACCTAATTTGGTCGCCGATTCGCCTGAGACCCAAGCACATATGACTGTCTGCAGGACGTAATAGACGCCGCCGCAAGCGCAGGGTGAAGCGCTCTGCTCCCAACGCGATGCAATATCCTTCTAACGTTTCAAGTTTATCAACTTAAATTGATCCTTCTAACGTAATATTTTACATTAATAACTGCTTTACTTCAATCCCCAACCTCCTTGTACGCCTCTCAAACGACTTTCATAGTTACACTATAAACCGGACAAAGTAGCCCCCCTGCACTATGGGCCAAAATTTTAAAACTCGTGCCAAAAGTATAATAGTGAATTATAAGCAAAATACATTTACTAAACTACAGAAAGGGGTCGTGCACATATGACGTCACATTTGCTATAAATAATTAGGTTAGCAAATTTTGTTCATAGAACTCTGGCTGCCCCATCCCCCAACAATTCCGCTTAGGACATTCATTTCCCTTATTGTTCACTAATACTCTCTAGGTACAAATTTTCAAATTTAATCGCATAGTGCCCCGGGGGTTTTTTCGTTCGGGCTATTTTTCCAGGGTTATTTTGTCCAGGGAAAAACTGCGATGCATCTCTAGAAGTCCTAGTGCTCCAAGGCTTTACACTTAAATCTAGGAAGATTGTAATCGGTAAAAAACGGTGAAATAGCGGTATGACTCAACACCGTTTAACGGTTTTTAATATTTAAGTTATCCGTTTTTCAAGATTAAGTCGTCGGAGTGATACTAATTTTATATTATAAACTCAGTGTGGGACAAATATCAACATACTTTTTCTTTGACTATTCGAAAAAAATGAATTTTGTAGTCGCAATTTTTCCAATAAGATCGAAAAAAGTTAAATGAGATCAGATTAAAGTCATTAAATACCTTACCAACATATTAGAAATTTTAAATTATTTTCGTTCCACATACGTTCCATTTTTTGTGGAAGCTCCCAAAAAGAACTGACCGAACTGACTGAATACTTTGATGTTTCTTTTTGTTTTCAATTGTTTAAATCATTTTTGGAAATATTTGAAAATCTTCGAGAAATATTCAGACTGGAAAAAATAACTCTGGTTGTAAGTGCAACATTTATTCGCCTGTCCAGTTGCGACTTTATACCATTTTTTATGGATTTGAGTAAAAAGTAGAAGTTTGTTTTTTTCAGTGTGGACTTTGAAGAAAAGACCGACATTGACTAAACTATGATGAATTTCTCATGGAGAACATAGTCGACGCTCGGCGACCATTTGTTTTGCGTTGTTTCGTTTTTTTTATACAATTTTATTATTTAATATGCAAAGCTTATGGTTTCGAGTACAATGAAAACCATTCCCGCATGTAATAGTTGTGAAAAATGCTTTTCCCGACAAAATTTATGGATGCAAATCAGGTTTAACAAATTTAATTAAAAGAGTTGTTGTATTATGAATGGATATTATTTCACTTGATTTATTTAATTCGTTTTATGTTGTGCATTGCATATTCGCATGGAGTATTTAATTAGTTGAAGATTTATTTGAACATGAAGTGGAGTCTCGTTTACGAAACATTGAATACTGTAGGGATGAATTTAAACCTAAAACTTCAAAACAAGATACGACCAAGGAGTCGCCATTATGGTAGGTTCATTTTCGTCAGAAAGCAATTAGAACGATCTCTAATACGATAACTTTCAAGGGTATAATGTTCGTAATAGAGCTGAAAAGAGATAATATTTTAATCGACTAAACTTTAACGAAATCAGACAAAAATAGCTTGGACACTTTTTTCCTTTTAATATAATCCACAAATGGAAACTACTTTGTCTTCGGAAGCAAGTTTCAAACTGCCATAGTTCTAGAGATATGAGTCATCCCTCCCAATTGTAGAAGTGACGGAATCCCAAGTATTGGGATATTTTTTCTGGAAAACCCTGAGGCGCGTGTTCTCCAAAATATTATTTTCAGCAACTTTGTCTTAAGAAGCAACTTTCCAACTGCCACAGTCATCTCTCCCAATTCTACAAGTGTTCATATCCCAGCAATGTGTTGTTTTTCCCTAAAACCCTAAAACACGGCTTCTATAGAGTTTTATTCTCTACAACTTTGGTTCGGAAGCAGCTTTCTAAATGCCATAGTTCTAGAGATAGGAGTCATCTCTCCCAATTCTATAAGTGGTCATATACCAGGAATGTGTCATTTTTCCCTAAAATTTAAATTTAAAATTTAAAATTTAATTCTCTACTTTGTTGGTCTTTGAAACCAACTTTCTAAGTGCCATAGTTCCAGATATATCATGGGCGCGCGGTAGTCCTCATACGAACAAAAAATCAGAAAAAATTTTTTCGTAGAATTCGGAACCATATATACACCTAAGTTTTGACTTTTTCTCTTGCGTCGCACATCCCTGAGACCTAGTTTTTCGGATTCTAGGTAAAATTTTAATTGAAATCGACATTTTACCCATTCAAATCGGTCCAGTGGATCCGAAGATATGACCTTTAGAAAATCGTCTTTTTCCAAACTAACTTCATAGAAGCCAAAGTTAATGGAAACATCCTACGTTAGTTTAGTGGGTTAGTTAGTGCGGGGTCATATAAAGCCCATATTAAAGAATGTTTTGTATGTGTGTGTGAGTGTATTCAAAGTATGGGTCAAATATGAGCAAAATTTTTGGACTGTGTTAGGGGAGATTGATGTTTGGTGTTAAAGGAAAAGTTGGTGGGTTGGGTGACCAACAAAATGGCCGACGATGGTATGGGACGGATTTAGGAGTTAAATTGATTTTTTTTGTTGAAGACAGATGTTTCGTGTCAAAGGAAATTTTCTTTCGACGAAAATTTTTTTCGCCGGAAATTTTTTTCGTCTTAAATTTTCGCCGGAAAATTTTTTTCTTCGAAATGTTTTTCCGCGGAAAGTTCGCGAAATTTGGTTTCGCGAAAAAGTGGTTTGCGGGGAAAAAATTGTGTTCGTTTTGAAAGTTTTTTCGCTGAACCTTTTTCGCCGTAGTTTTTGTTAACGGAAATATTTTTCGCTGAACTTTTTTTCGCCGAAATTGTGTTTCGCTGAAAATTTTTTTCGCTGAAAATTTTTTAACCGAAATTTTTTTCGCCGGAAATTTTTTTCGTCGGAAATTTTTTTCGCTGAAAATTTTTTTCAAATCGGTCAATTTTCCTTTGATCTTGTAATTTTTAAGAATATATCGGGCGACTTTATCAGAAATAAATCAAAATTTAGCGTTAATTTTGAAATGTGGCATAGATTCGTCGCTTTTATAGCAGACAATGAACAATTTATACTTATACTATATACTTATTGAGATATTTGTGAAAAAGTTTCACCGACCCTCGAAAAACCATGTTTTTGGTCACTTTTTCGATCATACCTCCGGTACTACTTGATCGAATTCGCTCATCTTCGTATTTGAATCATGGGTCATATGAAACTTTCAGGGAAAAAAGTCACCGGTGCAGCCATTTAGAAAAAAAACTCCTTACTCCCACCTCGATCTACCCCATGTTACAATAAAATGTCTTGTAGTAGACCTATAGGTACCTTTGTACTTGTACGGGACTGTAAACATTTCTTAAGTTTTTCCTTCTGGGAACATGTTGGAAGTAGATATTCACATGGCTTTCGAATAGTCTCTCTAGGAGAGTGTTTAATGTAGGTACACTAAGGCGATCCAAAAAATTAAAGGTACGAATCACCAGCGCTAAATGAGTCCGCGAAAAAAGCGTCTATGGAAAATTTTTACAATCGAAATAGTGAAAAAATTGTGAAAACTCGAAGGTATTCTGCAGCCCCACTCTCGCAACTAATTATCTGAAACCCAATAGTAAAACGTAAATCATCATGTTACTCAAATATGTCATAAGATAATTTGGTACTATGTGCGACGTGAGGAGCTACTGCATTTCTTCTGAGTTTCCAAATATTTTGAACTTTTCGCTTCTTATCTACGCAGTTCCATAGAATCTTTTTGTTGAGACCAATGCTAATCTACGCTCTCAGTATAGTGTCGGCTTCGGCTTATGTCAAATCATACAAGATTTCATGATGAAATTCTATATCAAGCGACGAAAAAAGAAATGCTTTCATCATGAAATGTCGTATGCTTTGACATAAACCGATGTCGTGTGTAAGAGCATGGCTTGCGAAAAGCGTCGGCTGATCATTATTGTATTCTATCCCAAGGGTATAAGCAACACAATATTTTCTGCCCCTTCTTTAATTTCGTTCAAACAGTGCGAAAATGTGACAAAAATAGTGAGTCTTACGACATTGTGACAAAATACCATTCAGATCTCAGAATGTTTGGGCATTCTTTCGGCGGCGTAATAATCGGTGTTTTCGTAACACGGCGAGCGTAAAAGCAATGATATGGTACATCTAAAACATAGTTACTTCCCATTGCAGGCAATTGAATTTCTTCAATTTCATAAATTCATTGTAAAGTAAGTGAAAAATCCAGTGTTGAGTGTTTTAATTTTATTAATGTTACGTGCTAGAGCTCTGTACATATGAATGCAAGAATAATAAATATAGACATCATGAACCTTTGATATTGAAATGATAATAAAAGGAATTCGATGAAGGAAACGTGAAACTAATAACAACGACATCGATTTCCTTGTTTCATATCCTAAAAACGTATTTATTCCTAAGTCAATATTACGAGGGTATCCAACTTTGTAAATAGAAAAAAAAATGTTAGATTTATGTGAGAGAGGAATGGTGTCGATTAAAATGTCTGATAAAAGTTCAAAGCATCAGACCTTTTTTTCCCTAATATTTGCTCTTAGTGCGTCTTTTGTTGGAATTCCATGATATCCATGGACTACATGAACTTGTTTTACACATGAGCGGAATGAGGACATTTTGATGTGTATGTGCGAGCTTTAATGTGGAATGGCTGGTATTCGCCTGAGTTTTCTTATCTTCATTTGAAAACTCGTTGGTGCCAATGTATGATTTTTTATACACCAACTACATTTCAAGGAAATACTATTGGCATGAAACGTAATTGAGATAAAGTTTATTTTATCGTTTTGAAAAGGGTTATTTTCCATTGAACACGTACTTTTTCCCAGAAACAAAGCCAATGGTCATTCGGTAGAGTAAATAGCCAGTTTCTTTCATAAAACATGTTGGCTTTATCATCTGTGTTCCTCTGTGGAAATGCATTTTTGAATTTATAGCACAGCAATAACAGTAAAATAATGAAACACAAATTGTTTGCTGACATAATGTACTTAAATGTTCAACAAATTACGCTCCTTTAATCGTCTACAATATTTTCTATGATGCGAGCAAAACCATTCGCTAAGATTTCTTTATTTGTGTCTTGTCGTTTGTTGTGTTTTTATATGCTCATCGATGGTAAATGTTTCATTTATGGCATGTGTACAAAGTACTTTAAGACACGCTGAAACAGGAAAAAAATGTCGTGAAATATTTCACTCACTATGTCGCTACAAACAAATCAAAAGTTGTATTTTGGATGTCTCAGCCCGAACTCCCCCCCACTGAATTAGGGCTGGCTCGGGACAAGGCCTGTAATTAGAGCTTTCTAATGGTACAGGTCCTAGAATTTGTGCTCATCTAGGAGCCGAGCACAAATTCGCTCAACAGTGCATGCATGTCATTTTCGTCATTTTTGTATGGCGCCACCTCTCAATATTGATTTTTCATTTTGGCTGACAACAGCACTTATAGAAACGAAAAAACGGGTTGGTGGAACGCCGATATCAAAAAGGCTGTACTGGAGAAAAGAAAACTGTATTTGATCAGGTTACAGGACGGATGAGAAGAAAGAGACTTACAGGGCGTATAGGCCGTTAAGGCTAAGGAAGCCAAGGACCGGGCGTGGAGGAAGTTCGGCGAGGGATTAGAAGAATTAGGTCAAGGAAGTGGTAAAAAATTCTGGTCGAAGATTAAGGACATTAGGCGTAGTGGTGACAAAGAGGGCTGCGGGAGTAAAGATGACCAGTCAATTACAGATAAGTTATGGAAACTTGGAGGGATTACTTTCAAGATCTATTTGCTTGTGTTAATCCAGCAGTAGAACCTGGTAGAAAAGCAGGTCCTTGTTCGGAGGATGAGGAGGAAATCACATTAGAGGAGGTGTCACGAAAGGTCAGCAAACTGAAGACAGGAAAATCCGCAGGGGTAGACGAAATGAGAACAGAATTTATTAGCATAGCGGGCCCGGGGAGATTCAATGGTTTTGTAGGATTTTTAATTTCGCCATGAAGTCTTCAGTCGTGCCTGCTGACTGGAGTGTCGGTATTATTGCTCCGATCTTTAAGAAGGCCAACCGTAAAGTTTGTAGCAACTACAG
The DNA here is from genome assembly GCA_029228625.1 of Pseudolycoriella hygida. Taxonomy (NCBI): domain Eukaryota; kingdom Metazoa; phylum Arthropoda; class Insecta; order Diptera; family Sciaridae; genus Pseudolycoriella; species Pseudolycoriella hygida. The sequence goes on along the minus strand of CM055405.1, from coordinate 23,131,604 downwards.
GGGATTTCGCTTTTGGGTGTGGTTGGGAAAGGTTTATGAGAGTGTTCTAGTAGACCGGGTCAGAGTTATAGTGGAAGAGGTTCTTGACGAGTCTCAGAGAGGCTATCAGGATCAGATCTTTTGTCTCAGGCAAGCTACAGAAACGCTCTTTGAGAGGGAATATTGACCTTTATTTGTGCATCATCGATTTCTAGGCAAAGGCAGTTCGAGGTGCTTAGCGAGAACGGAATTAATGGAAGTTTATTGGACGCTATTAAAAGCATTTACTCAGGGAGCAATGCTGCGGTAAGAATAGATAGTGAAATTAGTGAGACTTTCGAGGTTAATGAGAGCGTTCGCCAGGGTTGTTGTATCTCTCCTCTTCTGTTCATAATTTTCATGGACAAAATCGTCAAGCAGGCCAAATTGAGGGAAAAGTGGAAGTGGGGGAAGTAATCATGAGAATCCTGGCCTATGCGGGTGACTGAGGTCTGTTAGCGGATAATACCGTTGATTTGCAGAAGGGGATCGACTGCCTGAATGTCGCATGTGAGGAGTGCGGGATGAAGATAAGTGAAGAGGTAAGTGTAAATGGGGAGTAGTTGGAACAGGTTTCGGAGTTTAAATATTTAGCGTGCAGTTTCTCAGAGGATCGCAAGTTAGATAGGGAATTTGAAGAAAGGAAGAAAATGGAAAACGCAGAGGCCACTCAGTTGAGTGCTTCAATAAAAAGGAATTAAGTAGAGGCACAAAGTTTTCTATTCACAGGTCAATCTTCAGGCAAACGATTTTATATGGTAGTGAAAGTTGGGTGGACGGCGGTTACCTGGAGGTTTCTGATATGAGGGTTCTTAGGAGAATAGCAAAGATGAATCGGAGGGAGCAGTGAGACAATCATATCAGGAACGACAACATCAGGGAAAATTTAGGGGCTACGTCAGCGGAAGAGGCGACAAGGGTTAGTAGTCTGCGATGGTATAGGCACGTTCAGAGGAGGGGTAGTAACAGGCTGCGAAAGAGGAAATTGAATGCTCATGTCCCACCCCAGGAGAATTTTTATAGACTCAATTAACTAAATCAGATTTAGAAGTTAGGAGACTTTCTCTGGGCGAACATACTATCTCCTTGGCACAGGATAGGATGGTATCGAGAAGGGTCCATGATCACCGAGCGTAAAGACCTCACAAAATGCCATTGATTCATATCTAAACCTTGTACCATTCGTCTGAACTAATTTGTGTTGTTAATTTTCACAACGAAAATGTGAGATTGGTTGAATTTGAACTCACTGCGATATCGAAATACCTACTTTTTGTATGAGTGATTTCGAAACGATTGACTTTCTCGTTTGAATATTTCAATAAGAAAGTACGATATTGATTCCATACAGTCAAAACTTCGTGGGTTTAAGTACAACAATTTCAGAAAAAAGAAAAATCGACGCGTCGCATTAATTTCCTGTCTCCCTCAATTTATTAAAGACAACAAGATCTCAGAAGCTGCACATTTTTCACTGAAATTGAAAATATCGTTTTAGAGAATGTATAGATCCTCCCCCTGAGTGTGCGTTTATTATTCAATAAAAACAACATCAACACATCTAAATGATGGATTGTGTTAAATATTCGAACAAGGGTCTAGTCACGTTTCAGACTATACGCACACATCTTGCATCTTGAGCATCCCATCCAAATTCATTATAGTCATGTACATACAAGTCGAATAAAATAATGAACAGGCCACAAACATCTGAAACCTATCCTATAACCCAAGACCAAAAAACCAAAAAAAAAATAAGTTTAATTTCCATCATAACATCATACCGTTCCTTTCAGAGTTTATTCATTCTATTTATCCATCCTATTTTATGGTTCGTTTGTATGGATGATAGCTGCCTACATATTAAATATTATCTGATATCGTCGAAACGAAACTGATCCGCATAAATATAAACTTGAGAAGCGAAAGAAAGTGAAGTAAAAGAAACGAACGTATCATGTCTCCTTTTTGTATAGCGATGGCGTTATCAGAATATTATGATGATGGTTCGGCGAGCATCAGAGCTGCTTAACTTATTAACGATGCTTTTTTGTTATACGGATAGCTCTTAGCAGCCCATATCATATTGATGTCGATAAGGGTTGATTATGTCGCATTTTTATGTGCTTAATAAGATGGATTTTTGAGCTACACCAAACTGAGTGAGTGGTTGAAAGAAAAACTGCCAATGGAAAAACACCGATAAACATTATTGTAATGAAGATCTTTATCGATGCGATTTATTTCGAATGGACCTAAAGAATATTTTCCTCCGAAAATGTGGTGATAATTTGCTCTAAATAATTGAACTGAATGTCCTCAATGAATAAATAATTCAATTAACAAATAGGTCAATAAAGTGAGGGAATTCTCGGCGAAGAGAGCAGGAGCAGAGGACGCATTGACTATTTTTAACCTGATCAGTTTAAATTAAAGACAAGTAAATTAGCTAGCCATGTCAAAATTTGCATTATAAAAGTGTGACAGTGTCTGCTACTCGGTTTTATTGAGGGACTGGGCTTCATAACGGATCAGTTAAACAGTCAATAGCGGAGTGCTTGACGCAGTCCTCCCACCCCATACAAAACCCATAGAGAAAAATTTTTTTAGAGAAAAATTTTTTTTGAAGTAAAATTTTTTCAGAGAAAATTTTTTTCAGAGAAAAATTTTTTTTTGGAGAAAATTTTTTCGAAGAAAAACTTTTCGGAGAAAAATTCTTTTTGGAGAAAAATTTCTCCAAAAAAAAATTTCTATGAAAAAAATTTTCTCCAAAAAAAATTTTCTCTGAAAAAATTTTCCTTCGAAAAAAATTTTTCTCTTAAAAAATTTTTCTCTGAAAAAAATTTTTCTTCACACATTTTTTCTGGTAAGATGGCGTCACAAATGAAAAAAAAAAATCCGAAAAAACATTTCTTTGAAGAATCTTTCTCAGAAAAACTTTTTCTTCAGAAAGAATTTTTCTGCAAAAAAATTTTCTCTGAAAAAAATTTTTTTCTAAATTTTTTTTTCTGTAAAGGTGGCGTCACAAATGAAAAAATTTCGGAGAAAATTTTTTTCTGAGAAAAATTCTTTAGAGAAATTTTTTCGGAATTTTTTTTTTCATTTGTTTCTCTGAAAAAATTTTTCTCCAAAATTTTTTTTTCTGGTAGATCACAAATGAAATTTTTTTTTCCGAAAAACATTTCTTTGAAGATCTTTTCTTAGAAAAAAGTTTTTCTCCAGAAAGAATTTTCTCAAAAAAAAAATTTTTTCTCCGAAAAAACTTTTTTCTGAAAAAATTTTTTTCTGTAAAGATGGCGTCACAATCAAAAAATTTCGGAGAAAAACTTTTTTGGAGAAAAATATTTTTCTGAGAAAAATTCTTTAGAGAAATTTTTTTTCGGAAAATTTTTTTTTCATTTGTGACAAGCAAGAAAATTATTGACTTCAGCGTTGCCAAAAAAGACGTTATTTGAAATAAAAAGGGGTGGTCCGTCGAAGTTAAGGAAGTTATTAAGCAAAAACACCCTTTGAACTGTTAGAATCTGTTCGACAAATTTATAACAGTTCGAACAGTTTATAACAGTTCAGAGGGTGTTTTTGTCGACTATCTTCCTTACTTTCCAAGTGCCCTCCCCCTCCCCTTTTTATTTCAAATAACGTTTTTGTGGGCATGGATGCATCATTGTGAGAATAAACCTGTAAAATAAACCCTGGCAAAGGACTTCATTTCTAAATGTTACTCTTTGATTTATGTTAATGTAAATTTAAATTTAGAAACGTCAAACAAATAGATATTAGATCCTCTGTAATCACAGAAAACGCCACAAAAGAAACATCGAAAATTAAAAATCTTAAGACATGCTCTGAAGGCACCCTTACTATCTAGAAGTTCATCATAACAGGGATTAGTAGTTGTCAGTCAGAGCTATGAATTTGGAAGAAATTTAACAAAAATTGTGTATTTTTATGTATGCACCACTTGTCATATGGATAGCTATTTCTATATTCTACATTGCAGTATTTTCAGTGCTAAAATCTAAGTCCTTTCACGAATTCAAATTTTGTGCGGACGTTGCTCAATCCTGACTGGCACAAAGTAAGTACAAGGTTTCCACGTAACGAATGTCTTACAAACGAAGCAAAAAATTTATCGTACAAGAATCAGCTGAATCGATTTTCTGCCAAGAGAGAAAAAAACAAGAAAAATCCACAAAAAAAGTAAAGAAAATGCAAATCCTGGACTAACTAAATGTGTAAACAAAATGCAAAAGATTACACTTTCGAAAGTCCAACGTCAAATAATCACATGTTCAGTTCAAATGCTTTCTATACAAACATATTTCGTATGTTATCTAACAATAAATTGTATGTCCATAAAACCCCTTCCCAACAAACAAACAAACAATACAAAAAAAACTCTGCTGCTTATCTGACTGGGTGTCCTGAATTTTACGTTGAAAATGGAAATGCAATCGAATAAGGTAAACTCGTGTTTGCTGTAATATAACACAAAATTTGATGGGTTCGAGACTTGTACATGGGGTGGAGTAAAAAAGTGCACGCGAACATGGTTTGGAGTAAAAAATTTCCATATGTAAATGCTGGAGGAGTTGTGTATAGAAAAGACGACATTTTTTGGACGTCAGTGGATTGTAAAGCTCGTAGTGATACGTCAGTAATTTTTGAAAGCTTTTAACAAATTTGGTGAGCTTTTTTTAAATTCCACTTCATCTTGTTAGTCTTGCATCGAAATTGAAAATATGCTCAGCCCTTAGAAAAACTGTTTGAGTCTTAAACAATTGCAAATAAATAAAATGAGCTACTGCTGCATTCTATAGAAAATAATTCTCTTTAGAAAAGTACAAACGGTAAAGAATTCAACTACATTTTGCTGTTAGCTTTGTGGAACATTCCCGAGCACCCAATTAACCAAATTCTTCTCAGGAAAGTCGTTTGGACATTGAAAGAAAGAAGATTTTGAAAGCTTCTCTGTCCGAACGAATTTCCGCGGAAAAATTTGGTTAATTGGGACAAATGAGGGCCAAAAGTCATAAAAGCTCCACAAAGCTGACAGTAAAGCACGTTTTTTAACTTAACATAGCGAAGTCATGCCTAATGGAATATCTATAGTCACAACAGAATTTAAATGCGTATGTATAAGGTTCGTGTGAAAGCTCAACTTGAAAGAAATAATTTTATTTTTGCTAAGTTGAGCTTTCAAACAAACCTTTCGCGATTTATTTGCCTCGCACGCTAATATAACTACTAATTTAGACAGAAATCCAATATTTTTGTCCGGTTTCATACCAGAGTAGACACGAAATCATCTACGATTTTTTTAGTTTATCGATGAAATATTGCAATAGTCATTTATAAGAAAACTGAATTTCTCTTTAAAAAGATTCAAAAATTTTGTTGTTTATAAAAATTTATTTTCCTTAAAATTCGCTAATAAGCCATGTCACTTGCCAGATCTACAGTTTAAAAGTTTCTAAAGCCATAATTGCTGCTTTACCATTGGGAAAGCTTCAAAAGCATTTCACTTAACTGATAAGGTAAAATGTTCTAAAAAACTGTTTTTTTTTTGTCAAAACCAAACCTTAAACTCTCCTTACATTCAGCATTATTGACATACATAGTGATACTATCTAGATCTACATTAATGCATGCTGCTCTATACAGACGATTCCTTCTTTTCGTATTGAATTGAGGAACTATTTGTACAAGTTGTTCATGAACGTAATTGAAGTAATGTCCAGAGCAGCTGACATTTTTCAGAGCAATTATAGTGACATTTAAGCTTTTAGTTTAATAATACTGAATTGAATACAAAGAAATTTGTTGAAAAATAATTTCTTCGTATCGGAATGATGTCATCGTTTGTGATAAATAGTTTTTATTGTTATGCGAAGAAAATGTTTTGACGAAGCAAAGATTTTTTCGACGCATTGCCATTGTTGGAGTTAAATAAAGTCTTTTATGTTTTCCGTTTTCAATAACTTTATCATTGTATTCCGCGATTACGATTCAATTAGTTTGAAACGAAGTTTTTTTTGAAGAGCTATAGAGTTTTTTTTCCAATTTGTTTAACTAGAAATGGTAGTTTTTACCAGCTTGGACTTTTAAGGGTCTTAAAATTTTGTAATTGAACTTAAAAAACGCAAATAGCGTTTACGTGAGTGGTTTATAGTAAAAGGTAGGGATCTGAACATTTGCTGGTCAGATAGAAGAAAATTTTTAACTTTTTAAGTTGTTTGCTTCTGTGACTGAAGAAATATTTTCTTATATACTTCTCGCATATAAAACGAACTTTAATTAAGTGAAAAACTCCATATATTAATAAGGCCTTGCAATTCGTTCATAAACATGTTTCCAATGTACTGTACATACACCAATATTTAAAAGTATATAACCTTTGCAGTAGAATTGTAAAGATACATAAATGGCGCGTTTATATGCAAACAGAATGTGTGTTCTGTTTTCGATCAAACAAAGTTCGTTTAAACGCTCAACATATAATAAATGTTACACACTTGTCACGAGGCAGTCGAGGTTTAACGAGACTCTTCGCGACAAGTGTGTATTCTTTTTTATCACATAAGCGAAAACGCGACGACAACATAGAACAAAAGATTAATTTCGTATTACACTCCCTAGTCGATGTAATTTGACATCCGAACGGTTATTTAGAACTATACACATTTACCTTGGAAGAACAAACATATGAGAAGGAAAATTATTTTGCTGCTTGGGTGAACGCAGTCCTCGCGACAACAGTTTTTTTCACAACTGCTATGCGAAAAAACGTAATTTCGCGCCTCAAAAGCGGTGTGTAAATAAATATTTCTAATGTACACCTTACGGGATGAGGTGCGAAAATACTTTCCTCCCTAGGTAGCAGGGCGAAAATATTTTCCGACCTAAAGTAGGAAAAGCTACGGATGAAAAGTAGTTGTCGTTTTCCTTTCGGTGAAGGGAATCTTCGCATGCAAATTGTGAAATAGCTATTTGGATCACAAGGGATGAAAAGTAACAAATTCAACCGTGTGCGAAGTTTGCAGCCCGTGCCGAAGGCCACACAATTTCCTAAGTCAAAAATCTCAATGGTACTAGTTGCATGAGTGGATAGCAGGACATTTCAAAAGAAAAACGAACAGAGCATCTGCTCTTCCCTTACTCACATATGTATTACGTAAAGTGAATAAAAGGAAGCAGAGACGCTGTTTCGACTTCGAAATGACATCGGCGGTCCTAGATCAGCGTGGTCTGATCAACATCAGTCATTCCAATGCTCCCTTCATGAGACAGCCGTGAATTTGCAACGTTGAACGAGCTGGTGACAAATTCACTGTTGATGCTAATTCTTGGATATTGATGAGAAACTGCTAAGAAGATTTTAAGCCCAAAAAACGCAGCAAAAACAAACACAAACATTATACAAACATCATTTGCAAACACAATTTCATTAAAATAAAATCACAACTTACGTATTCATTGAACGATCCTTTCATTTTTCATCTCTCCACTTTCCATTTTTCACTTCATTCAATTTTCTTTTTTCAAATGAACGAACAAGAATTCTGGCGATTGAAATTCTTTCGTCAATGATTCCTAGGTTCAGATAATTTCTTCCTTGAAAGCTGGAAAATTCTTGAAAGCAGGTAAACTCCTGAAGACATTTCATTTTTAAGTGGAATTCTTGACGAGCAGGAAAACGTTCTGGTGAAAAGTCCTTTAAGGCAGGAAAATCCATTCAATTGAAGTATAAATCTTGAAAATAAAAATTGTTCTCAAAACCTGAATTCTCTGAGAGCAGCCAGGACGGATCCTAAAAGCCGAAAGTCCCGTATTCCTTGAGCACAGAGGCAATCCGATTCAATTTGTTTATAACTAGGCTGACAAATTTTTGAAAGTAGGAAAATCGATTCAACTTTGAGCGCAACTCTTGAAAAGCTTGAAAATTAGGAAACAAGGAAACTTCTCGAAGGCAATCTTAAATGCAGGAAATCGATCCGATCTAAAGAATAAAATCTTGAGAGGCAGGGACGTTCTCACGTACAGGAAATTACTGGTAAAACTAAAATATTTTTCAAGGCAATCCGATTCAATTCACATTCGGACCCCATTCAACTGAGAGCTGAAAGTAACCATTTTCGTAGGTGGAGTAATGAAATAGTGATTTACATCACAGGAGCTACTCGTTTTCACGTGATGTATTTAGTTTTTCATGCGTCCTAAGAAAACCGTAAATACTTTGAGGTCCTCGTAAGAGGACCGAAAATACTTTCGGTTCTCTAAGCAAGCACGAAAAAGTTATATTCATTACTCGTTAAAAAATATAAAACTCTTAACTCGGGTGAAGGCTGTGGACCTCGTAGACAAAATTGCAACTTGAGTAAAGTTTCTGGCACAAGAAGAGAAAATAGCAACTTGAGTGAATTCACTCACACTTTACTCACGTCACAAATCTCTCTTCTTTGTCAACCCTTACAATAAAAAAAACTATTTACATGCTTGCGGTTCGAAAGTCGTTCATTACATCGAGTTTCATGAACTTTCGACTCCCCCAGCATGTAAAATTCGTTATATGACTCGGGATAAAAATGAGAAGTCACGCTTTCGTGTGATTATTGACCTCGGCTTCGCCACGGATTAACAAAATTCACACGAAACCTCGACTTTTCAACTTTTCACCCTAGTTATGTAAATAAATATTCTCTAATACTGACGTAAATAAAATTAATAAGGCAATTCACTAAGGCATTCAAAAACAAATAAGCCGCATATTACGCATATTTTGCATATATTTATTTTTATAAATTTGACAGAACTGTCAAATCGATGGATCTTCTATTTTTTCACGATTATTGATTCAGAAATGACGCCGGATGAAGATATATCTAATGAAATCCAAAGATCTGATGCTTCCGAAGCGAGAGACTGTTCGCTGAAAAAAATTGTTTTTGTTTCTGAGCCGCGATTGACACGTGCTTTGGTTGCTTTAACCTACAAGTTGAAGAGAGTTCGCATTTGTTGTTCAATTGCGGTGTAGAAACAAAAACAATTTTTCCCAGCTAACTGTCTCTCGCTTCGATTTTCATAATTTTTTTTTATTTGAAAGACCTGGGCATGCCTGATATTTTATGGAAGAAACATGTCTTAATTTTGAGCCTCTGGACTCAGCCAGAGCCCTAAAACTGAATCTCCTCTAGGGCCCAACGTGTTTTTTCTACATAAATCGGGTAAATCTTATCCGATTTTAAAATAACTTTCTTTTTCCTGGACGATAAACACAAAATTGATAACGGGATTGAATTTAGGCAAAAGCGGACGAAGCCTTTCGAAGTTACGGGCGAAAAAGTGGTAAAAACGTGGTTTTTTGAAGGTTGGTGGAACCTTTGCACTTATATCTCTGCGAAATTAGCACGGAAATCGCTTTTCAAGGTTTTTTATAAAAGATATGGACATCAGTAAATCACCAAAATTAAATTAGTGAAAATATGTTGAGTGGTTCGGGCTGTAGAGTCCTCAGTGTGGGACCAACTCACGCTACGCGACCCTATACGATATTTGGTGGTGAACTTTTTTGTTCAAGGAAGTATTATGAATCAGAGGCTTCTCCTAAGTGTTCTAGGGCGGTTCTAAGATCGGGCCTAGAGCAATTTTTTTCATTTTTTTAAATTTTGGGTTTAGTTTAAGGGTTTGGAGAGATTTTTAGCTCCGTTGTTTTGTACGGGTTTTTCAATATTGCCCTTCCGGCAACATTCAGTCCAATTAAGTGAGGACGTAATTGAACATACTTAAGATTTTAAGGCAATATTTACTTAGATTCGTTCGAGCCTTTCTGTAACATCTTTTCTGTTTTTCACATCTATTCTGATACGTACGGGTCCCTTGCATATGTTTTAAATACCAAATGTCAATTTTAAGCACCAGAGTCATTTGCAAATCGACGTATAACGACTTTTCCGGAGCGGAAGAGTCCTTTGAACAGTTTTCCAGAAACAGTAAAAGAATGAAACCATCGTGAAAAGTGTGGATTTTTCCTTAATTTATTGACTTTACTTCTTATTTCCTATCCAAAACAACAAGTTCCATTCATTTATTTTTGAGTGTTTGTAGCTGTAAAGCGCTCTTTGATGTCTAACTTTTTTCGAGGCTTTCAGCAAATAAATTTCTGCTGAATAAAATTCTAGATACATTCCATTGCATGGGAGAAAAAGTTTGATCGAAAGCAATCAAAGTTTTATTGAACTACTTTTATACCGATTTCTTATGATTTTCAAATTCGAGCTTTTGAACATTTTTTCAAGTATCTTTGCTCGGATATAAAACGCTACAGTTTACAGATGAACATCATGAAAAACATTTTTTTGAGGAATGTAAGTTGTTTCAATTTTTTTTCATTTTGTATGAGCGGAAATTTGCTCGTATGGAAAGTATACGAAAAATAAAATGCATTTAAAAGTTTTAAAACATTTTTTTGTTGTTAGGTCGGGGTTTTGGAAAGATAAAGTTTCCGATGCAAGAGAACATTTTACAAATGAAAAAGAAGTGCATTTTCAGTGAAAATTCATATTATCTTTAGTTTGTAAAAGTGATAATTAAATACGTTATTATAATGGAACTTGCGCGTATGTTTCAAAGAGAACGTAAAACATTAAAAATGTTGCATAAATTTTTAATTTCGTTTAATTAAAGCTTTTTATATTCACTTTTAATTCAAAATTGTTGATGGTGTGGCATGAACTCATTCGTAGTCAACGATTATAAGTAGAAATTTGTTCAAAAGTCTTTTTTCGACAAAAGCGTATACTCGAAAAGTTACATTCATAAAAAAAGCAACTTGCACAAAGGGTTTTTCCGGGAAAAAACTTAAAATAATAGCAGCTTACCTCTGAATTCATAATCTTAAATAAAATCGTACTGCAGCTTTTGGGAAAAAATACAAAAACAAATGGAAGGCACAGCCCCTTGACTGCTTACGAATAGACTAGTACACAATGCTACATCAGATGTGTCTTCACTCATGAAACATTAGACGTGACAATTAGATTGATCTTTGTGAAGAGTCTGTTTCATGAAAGCTCTCACGAGCCGGATCTTAATGAAAAGTACATTTCATGAAAGCTCTCACAGGCTGCCGTGCATTCTTATTTCTAGAAAAATTTAGTCTAATGAGACAGAGCTTGACTCGGAGTTTGCCATGTTGAACATTTTTGAAAACGTTTGAAGGAAACTTATTCTTACTTCTTTCGGTCTTTCAGGAGCCAGAGCTTCAGCGCTCTCGTGTCGTTATTTCTCAGATAAATATAAGTATTTTTTGCAATGAGGAAATTTGGGTTAAAAATTCCCAAAGAACTCTTCGCCAGACACAAAAAGCTCCAACTCAGTCGATTTTGTGTAGGGATTCTAATTTTTTAGATGATTGGGATCGTAATAAACCTTCCTATAAAAAAATTAATTTTGTACAATAAAAATAATTATTGTCCAATAGAAAAATGATTTTCGTCCAATAAAAAATTTGTACAAGGAAAATGTATTTTTTATTGGACATAATTATTTTGTAAAAGGAAAATTAATTATTTTTATGTACATGAATCATTTTTATTGGACAACAATCATTTTTCTATTGGACATTAATTATTTTTATTGTACTAAAATCATTTTTTTTATTGGAACGTTTATAATAATCCATAATTTTTAATCGAGTGTAACTTAAGAACTTGGATTATAAAACTATCAATTCACGCCATTTTCGTCGCTTGAGCTAACACCGCACCGACAGCGTTGATGGGAGCAACGTATGAGACAGTCAATTGAGTTTGTTGGGATCAAAAGTCGTTGTATTGCAACTGTTAAAATGACGTTTAGACAAATATTTAGATTAGATGAAACATAACCAAAGACCCGTATGTATCAGAATAGATGTGGCAAATAGAACAGACGTTACAAAAAGACTCGACTCTAAGTAAATATAGAAATGAGCAAACAATCCAATGTTTTGTGTTCTTTTATAACTATAAGACTTTCAAATATCCATAGAAATTACCCAAGGTCCTACCGAAGTACGTCTGAGACCATTTATCTTGATGGCCTAAATGTTCTGCCCTGCGCCATATCAAAAAGAGGATAAAGAAATCCTGAAACTATTTTGTATAAAATGTTATTCTTACCTACTTTGCCTTAAGAAGCATACTTCGAACCGTAATTTTTTAAGATATGTGTCATACCTGACAATTCTAAAAGCTGCTTTATCCCGGAATTTTATCCTAAAATTTAATTATCTACAAATTCATTTTTGAAAGAAATTTCTAACTCTCATAGTTTTGGAGATCTGGTTCATCCTGCCCAATTATGGAAGAGGCCATATACCAGTATTGGGCCATATTTTCCCAAAACCCTGAAACACGCGTTCTCTAAAATTTTATCCTCGACAACTTTGCTTTTGACAGTAAATCTCCATATTGCATATAGACGAAAAACCAACTGCTTTCGTATTTGGCCAAGAAACTCGTACATTCCATCGGTCCCAGTGCTTAGACCCCTAATCCAATTTCCACAAAAATTTTTCCCAGTTTTGTGAGATTAAATGCTTCTATTTGACAACAAAATGAGATAATTGCGAAAAAGTTTCACCGACCGATTTTGCTCATCTTCGAACTTAAATCCACCCCAGTGTACCCCACTCATTTTCAACTTGCAAAAAATGTTCCACTCATTTTCTACTAAAAAGGTTTCGCCTGCGGCGCTTTACAATGATTCTTAATATTCAGTAGTTGGGCAATTTTTGAACCGATCGAGGTGGAAGGGGGGAGGGGGGGGGGATGCATCTATTATTGTCTAAATATGACAAATCAGTAATAAAAAAATGTCCGTCCGTCCGTCCGTCCGTCCGTCCGTCTGTCCGTCTGTCCTTCTGTTCGTCTCCACTTTTTTTCCAAGCGGCTGAACCGATCAGCCTAAGCTTTCTTTCCCTGAAAGGTACATGTCTCCCATGATTCAAGTTCGAAGATGAGCGAAATCGATCAAGTGGTTCCGGAGATATGGTCTAGGAAGTGACCAAAAACATGGTTTTTCGAGGGTCGCTGAAGCTTTTTCGCAAATATCTCAGCAAGTATACCACGGAAATTCCTCATTTTGGTGTCAAATGAAAGCATTTGATGTCACGAAACTGGTAAAAAAATTTTGTGGGAATCGGGTCGGGGGTATGGGCACTGGGACCAATGGAATAGACGAAATGGAGATTCTTGGCCATTTAACAGTTTTTCGTCTATATTTCCTTAACTATGCAATATGGAGATTTACTGTGAAAGGCAACGTTGTAGAGAATTAAATTTAAGCGAACACGTGTTTCAGGATTTTGGGGAAATATGGTCCAATCCTGGTATATGACCACTTCCATTATTGGGCAGGATGACCCAGATCTCCAGAACTATGAGAGTTAGAAAGTTGGTTCCAAAGGCGAAGTTATAGAGAATTAAATCTGAGCGAACACGTGTTTCACGGTTTTGGTGAAATATGGGCCAATCCTGGTATATGGCCACTTCCATAATTGGGCAGGATGACCCGAATCTCCAGAACTATGAGAGATTGAAAGTTGTTTTCAAAGGCAAAGTTGTAGAGAATAAAATTTTAGATAACACGTGTTTCAGGGTTTTAGGGAAAAATGACTTAGTCGTTGGATTTGTATGGTCTGAGACGTACTTCGGTAGGGCCTTTGACATTACCTTGGGTAATTTCTATGGATCTTTGAAATTCTTACAGTTATAAAAGAACAGAAAACGTTAGATTGTTTGCTTATTTTTATATTTAGGTACGTTCGAGTCACTTCGCCACATCTATTCTGTTTGTCTCATCTATTCTGATACGTACGGGTCTTTGGTTATGTTTAAATTTATTTTTAATTCGGGATGCCTGACGCGACGCCTACAGCGATCCGGAATAGTCCCACGGTTTTTTTATGGAAGACTCTTTATTAAAATACAATCTTCTATTGTCATAAACTCAATTTCGTGTTTTTTAAATTTATTTCAAAGTGAAAAAAAGAAAAAAACGATCTTTTCAAAAAAACCCAATTTCTGTACCCAAAATTGGCTCACCTATTTGGTCTCACTCAGCAAGAATTTTTCGCTCGCTGCGCTCGCGATTCCCTCATCTTAAAGTATTGAAATTTGAAAAAAAAACTTCACCTGCGGGCGCTTGACACTATTTTTAGTGTGTTTTCCTCTTATCGAAAATTAATTGCTTCCAGCATAGTTCGTTTTATTCAATAACATTTTTTTCGCTCGCTACGCTCGCATAAGTTATTTTCTAGCTTGAAAGAAAATCATAACGAAATTCTCGTCAATACAATATTTCACTATTTCTACTATATCAGATTTTCACAACGCGAACATAATAGGAATAAGCACGAAAAACTGGGTCCTCTTATTAAGAATTTGGGGCCCCTTCAATGAAAAAATTGGGCCCCCATGCCGAAACCCCCCCCCCCCCCGCCCGAAATCCTTATAAAAGGCTCTACTTCTAATAATGTTACTACTGGGATACTTTACAAAGATCGATGACAAAATTCAAATTTACTCAAAAGTAAAACTTTTAGTCGTGAATTAAAGTAATTGACCAAAAACGTCGCACACCAATTATTGCTGAAAACTGACAGCGATCACAGAATTGAAGCTTGTTTTTCATGTTTGTTAAAAAAGTCATCTTAGCTTCAATTCAAACGCCTTTTATCAAGAACACTTAGCTAAAACATGACTTGTGGTAAGCTATAAGCGATTATAATAATAATAATAATCTTCCCTACAACCCATGAAGGGTTAGAGGCTAGATCATTATTTACTAGTTTCGCTGTTTTGTGGTTCTACTTTATTGAGATCCTTTCATTACCGGAAAGTTTTACTGTGCCAGTGGTAAGCTGTGCGACAAACCTAGTGCCATCTATGAGATTTAACTAGGAGCGAAACTAGTAGGAGTAGAATACCGGTTCTCCCAACAATGCCTTTTCCGGTAAGCCGTACGATGGCACTACACTCAACTTCACTTGACTTGAACGATTCAATCAGTTTTGTTTTGTTTACAAATCTAACAATCGGTACAAATCCGTCTGCGGTTGAGTTTCGAACCAACGCACTGGCAACTCAATCTCGTAGTAGCAAGCAGACGTGTTAACCACTACGCTATCGAGTTGTTACCCTAAGCTAAATAATGAAAATAAGGAAAAAAAAGCGGGGCCGAGAGGCGGCAGCCTCCGCGTAAGGGGGTCAAGAGGAAATATCCCTCTTGCGAAGTCTAAGGGTCAGAGCCCCTAGTGGAGTCAGAACACATGCACGGAAGACAGCCTGCAGGGCGTTAGTAGCTCGCCGCAGGCGCGAGGGCTTAGGGGGCAGAGGCCCCTACATACCAAAAATATGATTGAGACCTCTTTAAAAATTGAAAACTTTGATGTTTTTCCTGATTTATTTCCTTCCTGATTTTCGTTTTTCCTAATTTTACTGATTTTTGCTTGCCTAATTCAGGTGGACATTCAAGGTGGACATACTTTTCCTTCATATTTTCGTTTTTCCTAATTTTGGATTTTCCTAAATTTGGTGTTTCGTGATGTATGTTTTTCCTGATTTTAGTTTTTCCTTATTTTGGTTCCTGATTTCTTGATTCCTAATATTGGTTTTTCCTAATTTAATTCATTCCTAATTTTTGTTTTTCCTTATTTTAATCTCCTGATTTTCGATTCCTGATTTTCATTTCCTGATTTTTGGTTCCTGATTTCTTGATGTCTGATTTCTTGATTTCCGATTATTGCTTTCCCTAATTCAGGTGAACATTCCAATTTTAGAACAAAATTGAACTTCAGGTCATCAGGTCGTATCAGATCATTTCAGGTTATGACCTGAAAATTCAGCTCAGGTCAGGTCAAACTCAATTTTACCATCAGGTCGACTTGACCTGACCTGTCGTAAGCCTTAGTCCGGGGTTGCGACAGTCTTTTATTTCGATCTTTGCAAGTAGTACTCAACGTGAAATTAGCTGCAGTTGTGACCGAAGCTAACTTCATTGCAAGCAAAATCAGCTGATTTCATTCATAAATTCATTGGAAAGTTAAAAAATCGGCTGATTTTTTTGCAATGAAGTTAGCTTCGGTTGCAACTGCAGCTAACTTCATACTGAATATTACCTGCAAAGATCGAAACTAAATACTGTCACGCACCTGTTCATAGCTTTAACGTTGCGAATAGACCAAACATGTTTTGATCCCAACAGACTCAATTTCTTCTATTTTATTTTTCGAAATTGCGAAAAAGCTAGACATTTATAATTGTTATTTGTCGATCAAGTTTACCTTTCACAAAACGTCTTTGCTTAGGACAAATTACCACTTTCGAAACGATTCCAATTTTCCTCCTAATTATTCGCATTTCAAATGTATTTCCCGTATTTCGCTTTGTATTTTTTCCCCGATTTTCCAAATGAAGCAATTTAGTTAAATCAAAATTATATTTTAGTTTATTGCAGCGGAACGTAATGTTTCGTTCGATAAAACGTTCCATCGAACTACAATATCAATTTATAAAATGTCGTTGCCAATCTATTTAAACTGGGGAATGAAACCAATGAGTCGTGATAAATCGATTAATTAAGGAAAAATTCAAAACGTCCTTATACATTTTTTTTCTGTGCTGCAAGTAACGGAGAGTATAAGTAGACAGCTACCTAACCAATATAACTGGATGAGGCCAATTTATTTTCTTTTCATTCATTTTTTTTTCTCCATCATTTTCAGATTACCATCCAATGAACGTCTTTTCCGCTAATTAATGAGATATTTCAGAAATACAAATAAAGAAAGAAAATCTAAAATTAAATACTTCGTTAGAATCGTGCACACCGCACATTGGGAACGGGGATGTACATTGCATAACAAATGCTTACGATGAAGAATTCCATTGTATCAGTTGTAAATGTTGGAGTTGCTATGCATGTGAAGTGGTTGTAGGTTGTAGGTTGTAGGGTACATTCGCTTGACTTTTGAAGGGACACTTCAGACGAAATGATACTCCATATTCACGAATTGAGATGCGAAACGTGACTTCAAAAACATTCCATTCTTTGCGTGTGCTTTATCTTCACGAAGATGCACGGTCATTCGGTATGTACAAGGAAGAACATTACGTTTAGTCGCGTACTTTGTGTCACATTGTTGTATGAATTAATTATTTTACATTCTACACATGCATCTCATGTTACGTTAAAATCAAGTTATTTATTAGACAAGTTACGTGTTGTGAAGAATGTGTGAACATGAGGAAGCTATTAGGTGAATGTCATCAATGTTTGTTAGGAGTCAGATTTGGGTGGTCCGAAAAATTGAATTAGGGATCTAAGAAAGTCAACACAGCAAGCTTGTCCAGAATATACACAAAGCACGAAAATCGAATGAAAATCGCGCTCTGAAAAATGAGAAGTTACTTCAGTTTAATTCAAATTACTTACTGTAAATAAAAGTAGCTTCCCACTTCATTAGTTACAGTCACCCGCATAATATCACGGTACTCTACCCAATCTGCAAGAGTTGGTTTCGTTATGCTCTTTATACAGTAGTAGACGACTACTCTTGGAAAATCGTACAGCGGTTTTGCAGAGCGCAAGTGGTGCTAAGCCCTCAAAGTAGGGTTTCCATTCGTACTCTAAAAAGAGTACATGTACTCTTGTAGCTAGCGCGCTACTGTTTCATTAATGTTGTGCTCTATGTACTCTATGTACTCTGTGTACTCTCTACCAAAAAATACTCACGATATAAACTCGTATCAACGATAAAACAATTTTCACTGCGCGGCGTTGATTGAACATTTTAAATGACATTTAAAAAAAAAAATTTCTGGCGAAAAAAAATTTCCGGCGAAAAAAAAAATTTTGGCGAAAAATCTTTCTGGCGAAAAAAAATTTCCGGCGAAAAATATTTCCGTCGAAAAAAAATTTCAGGCTTCAGGCTAAAAATTCCCTTCACCAATGTCTATAACTTTCCCGAAGAAACCAACAGTGTAACTATTCTAATTCAGAAGATAGCAAAAATTCCAAAATGGCGTCACTTTGACAGCTGGCAGCAATTTTCTTAGGATTCCAAAAAATTCTTCTCACAATCGCTATAACTTTCGTGAAAAAACCAACTCTCTAAGTAATCTCATTCCGGAGGTAAAATTCGAAAACCCAAAGAAGCATAATTTATTCCTAACGAAAATCCAAGATGGCGTCACTTTGACAGATTTCTAAAGATCCCAAGAAATTCTCCTGATCAAACTCTATAACTTTGTAGAAGACACAAACTTTCTAAGTATTGTCATTCCGAAGCTAAAATTCATAAACCAAAAAAAACCTAATTTATTGCTTGGGAAAATTCAAGATGGCGCCGGTTTGACTGTTGGCAGCCATTTTCTGAAGATCCCAAAAAATTCAACTGATCAAACTCTATAACTTTTCCGAAGAACCAACTCTCTAGCTATTGTCACTTCGGAGCTAACATTCGAAAACTCCGAGCATTACCTGAAAAACCGTCAAAATTGGTCGCTTTTCCATATGCCACGGCTTTCCCGGAAAAATTTAGGGCCGAGAATGACGTTCCCTGAAAATTTCATCAAAGTTGGCTGCCTAGTTATCGATATCGAAAATTATTAATAGATAGATAGATAGAAACCGACAGATCAGAAAAAAAAGCTTTCATAATAATGAGAACAGCCCGTAGAAAAATTTCATTTTCAAACCTCGATATCTCAGCCAACCGATTTTGATGAGTTTGGGCTCGTTCGAAAGATGCTTCGACGAAGTTTTTTTAAAGTAATTTGAAGGGGGCGAGGGGAAATAACTGTCGCTGCGGGCATGATATGGTTCCTTGCCCCAACGGTTTTTGTATGACGTTTTTTGAGTTTGTGAACTTCTTTTTTGGGGTGTGGGGACTGCGTCACGCCCTCCGCTACCGCTGCGAGCATAATATCACAGTGTTCTCTACTTCTACGACAGGACACTGCGATAGCACTCATTGTTGTTTACTACTCTTACTAATACCATGTGTATTACGTGGGTGAACAAAAACGTTAAAATTCCCTTGTAGCGATAGTATCACCTGGCATAACCGAAATTTGTTCAAAATTCATATCTAAAAAAGTGATCTAAAACGTTAACCACATTAAAATTAGCACAAAGTCATAAATTAAGTTATAAAGATGATAAATTTCGGTATAATATAAATATCCCACTGAACGAAACAATGTTTGCATTGAAGACTAGTAATTTTTCATACGAAAATATCCACGCTGAGGTGAAGTCTTCTGGTAAAAAGTTATTTCAACAGGAGAGAAATCAGAAAACCAGAAAAGAATTTCGATCTCGTTAAACATCAAAAGGGTGTTTATCATCGCCGTATCACCCTTCAAGTAACGAAAATTCACAGCAGTTAGCTGGCGCGGGTAGACATTCAATCTTGTCTGTGGAGAATAAAAATCATTTTTCAATTTTTTTTCTTACTTTTTCGTTATATCTTTTGAACACGGAAAGTATAACTAAATGAAAAAGATGTATTTTCAAAGTACTTGACGATAATGGAAAATAACACTCCTGTTCAATACGGTGAAGGGTAGAAACGTGCGGTTTTTCATTATAAAGTAGTTAGGGTAAATTAAATGTCAACTGGCTTGTTGACATAAAAAGGTGATTGTCATCGTTGTGATAAAGTTTCTCGGAAGATAAAGAACTTTAATCTAGTGGTTGGATGGTAATATAGTCATGAAACTCTAACAGAAAATAAATACCTGGCAGAAGAAATAATTTCTCAGTCTATGTTTAACAACCAGATTACAAGTTCTTTTTCACCTTCGATGTTTTCCACAGTCTTTTCATTCGTTGAGTTCTAATCTACCCTTTCGTTTATGAAAGTGTATATCTATTGTTGTGCACACAACACTTTCTTCTTTGTCTTCAGCTTTTGCGAATTTTTCATTCATTCAAAGCATAAAGGCACACTGAGAGAGTGTATTTTTAAACAAATTTTTCTTATATTTGCAGCTACCAAAGAGTACGATGACTTATTGGATTCCCTTGAATAACATCATATGATAATTACAAACACAACGCGTTTAATTAGATTATAATATATTTGTCGTAAACAAAACGTTATATTTGCCGATTAAGAACTCATTATTATTGCAGTAATAATATTATATTTCTTACAAACATATAAAATGGCTCCTACAGTGCACTGATAGCAACATTAAAAAATTTACCTGTGTCAGGTAAGTTCTTTCCATATTATTATTGTCAAATGCAACCTGTAGCTCTGAGCTTTGTAGCTTTCTGAAACATTTGAAGTATATAAGGTAATTCAGGTAAAATCAAATTATCTGGAAACAATATCACCTGTCACAGGTAAAACTTCTAAATAATTTCTGACATTATAGTTTGATGCGCTTATTCAAGAGACAAAAGTTGAAGTTAATGTGCGTAATGAACCTATAAATTCAAGGTACGCTTTGCCATTCCTTTCCCGCAACTTTCTTTTCGACATTTTGTTCTATATATATTTTCCTCAAAATTACCGAGAACAAACGTTAAATTTCATTAAATAACAAAACTTAAACATGTTCTTAAGTGAGATCAACAAAAATTAAATTTAATTTCACTGACATGGCGCCTTGAGGTTATCATCTTACAAGGCATTTTCGGAAAAAGGAAGATTTACGAATAACGTTTTATTGTTGATAAGAGTCGACACATTCACTTTGGTAACATTATACAACACAATCATTGGAGGATATCTCTTTGGTTGTATATTTCGGACTTTTAATAAATGCTAACGATGCTTAAATGAATAAGAATGACTGTTTTCCATTGTTGTCGAGCAAGATATATCAAAAAGTTTCTCATCAAATTTTGCCTATAAAAGAAAAAGAAAGAAGAAATTGCTCTTAGAACTGCTTTTACTTAAATGTGGAAATTGCTTCGTTTATGTTTGTGTTTTGGGACGGATATTCGGTGGTTCTAAATGAAAAGTAATGGGAAAATATTGCTGGTTTTAAAGAGAAAATGATAGGAATACGCTTTTTCGTTTTACTGGGCACCATAATGTGCAGTCATAACGTAAAATTTGAAAAGTTTTGTGTGCACCATGTGCGGAAATAGAGAAATGCATTTATTGAGTGCAGTAGTTTACGGCTAAAACTCAGAAATACAAAATTCGTTATTAACGCACTTAGTTCACAAACAACTAGTAGCAACGCAAACATAGAAGGTACCTCGGGGATGGGTCGACCTTTGTACACAGCATTTTAAGAAAACATATACTTAAGTTACAGTTAGCCGCTATGATGTATCTTCCATTTATTTATTCAAATGACTTTAAGAAATTTTATAGTTTAACATAACCAAAGACAAATAATAACAACCAAAGACGTATCAGAATAGATGTGACAAACAGAATAGATGTGGCAAAGTGACTCGAACGTACCTAAATATACAAATAAGCAAACAATCCAACGTTTTCTATTCTATTATAACTGTAAGAATTTCAAAGATCCATAGAAATTACCCAAGGTAATGTCAAAGGCCCTACCGAAGTATGTCTCCGACCATTCAAATCTAGAAAAGCTTATATCCAAGGACTAAGTCGTTTTTCCCTAAAACCCAGAAAAACGTGTTCGCTTAAATTTAATTCTCTATAACTTCGCCTTTGGAACCAACTTCCTAACTCTCATAGTTCTGGAGATCTGGGTCATCCTGCCCAATTATGGAAGTGGCCATATACCAGGATTGGACCATATTTCCCCAAAACCCTGAAACACGTGTTCGCTTAAATTTAATTCTCTATAACTTCGCCTTTTGGAACCAACTTTCTAACTCTCATAGTTCTGGAGATCTGGGTCATCCTGCCCAATTATGGAAGTGGCCATATACCAGGATTGGACCATATTTCCCCAAAACCCTGAAACACGTGTTCGCTTAAATTTAATTCTCTATAACTTCGCTTTTGGAACCAACTTTCTAACTCTCGTAGTTCTGGAGATCTGGGTCATCCTGCTCAATTATGGAAGTGGTCATATACCAGGATTGGACCATATTTCCCCAAAACCCTGAAACACGTGTTCGTTTAAATTTAATTCTCTACAACTTTGCCTTTGACAGTAAATCTCCATATTGCATAGTTAAGGAAATATAGACGAACGAAAAACTGTTTTCGTACATGGCCAAGAATCTCAATTTCGTCCATTCCATTGGTCCCAGTGCCCAGACCCCTGTACCGATTCCCACAAAATTTTTTTCCCAATTTTGTAACATCAAATGCTTTCATTTGACACAAAAATGAGGAATTTCCGTGCTATACTTGCTGAGATATTTGCGAAAAAGCTTCACCGACCTTCGAAAAACCATGTTTTTGGTCACTTCATCGACCATATCTCCAGAACCACTTCATCGATTTTGCTCATCTTCGAACTTGAATCATGGGAGGCATGTACCTTTCAGGGAAAAAAAAGTTTACGCTGATCGGTTGAGCCGTTTGAGAAAAAAAGTGGAGACGGACAGACGGACATTTTTTTTATTGCTGATTCGTCATATTTAGACGATAATAGATGCATCCCCCCCACTCCCACCTCGATCTACCCCATGTTACCATAAAATTGTTTGTAGTAAACGTATAGGACCTTTGTACTTCGTACGGGTCC